>OY744526.1:5787199-5799699 GCA_963556195.1 Sepiola atlantica
AACCACGATGCTGTCTCACTGTCCACCTGACATTCATTAACCCTTATCCTCGAGTGTCCTTTGGGCCTTGATAAGTAGCGAATCTTTAGTTAATAAAAAAAAATACTTCTATATCCAATATGAATAATACAATGGACTTGTATTTAGATGTGGATATTAAATAGGCATTGAACTGTAAACGCTTATAGGCACCAGATCTTTCTGATAATAGAAATAATATCGCGAAGTCATAGAAGGTCTTCAGATTTATTATATGAGATTCGGTTGCATGTAAACGCTTCTGACATAGTACTATATTATGACGACTTTCTAGTTTGATCTTTCGAACGTGTTCTTATTAACCGCCGTTTGGGTTCGCAAAGTGCATTTCGAAACAAGAGGGGCCACGGATTAATTTGTTATGTTCTCGGACCGGAATACAGAGGGGACCGTTTGCGCCTGCGCAACGCTTACCTAAAGAAGCGCTGCCCTTTTATTATGTTGACACTGATTGGTTGGGATGAACGGGCATTTATTAGTTTATCTCTGCCGTCGAGTGGTCACAAATAGAAGCGGGTGGGTAAGGATGGCGTCACGGAATACGCTGACGATCGCACACGCGGCCAAAAACGCACAGAATAACATACGTATACATGTAAAATGTTGCATACATGACCACGCACGCAATCAGCTTCCCATAGGCACACATATACGCACGCGTAGTAAATTACACGCGCGGTCACACAAAGGTCGATGCACGTATGATTAAATACACAAGTACTGAGTTGGGTCCGTAATTGATAATGGATACGGAAATTTAATGGAATCTGATGTACCGAGTTCAATTCCTATTGGATCTACTGAGTTCATTTACGAATTAATATAGTAAAATATCATCTGTTATTCGATTAATCGTATACAATCAATTGTTTAGCAGATTGTGTATCGGCATAAAATGACCCCAAAGGGCTGGATATGCCGTAAAATATTCAAATATATATATGTTTTTGTTTATTATCTATGTACGTATACGTTTCGTCCTTAATAATCGGGACTCATCAGCATAGACATATGACTATTCACTACTGGTCATACGATTCGAAACCCCGGATTCCTAGTATTTTACAACGAAATCCCGACATCTAGAACCACTCGGCCACTGCTGAATAGCGAATAAACAGTGATAATTTTAACACTTTATCCGGCGGCTTGACGTCATAAGAGCGTTCGACTTAATGAAAAGAACGATGCACATATAGCTAGCGACGTCATACTTTGTTAATACTACACTTACAGTGCCCATCTAGACGGGTTTTCTAGGAGCTACAAATAATAAATATTTGTTTTTGTTTATTATCTATGTACGCATACGTTTCGTCCTTTATAATCGGGACTCATCAGCATAGAGATATGACTATTCATCAAACAGGCTTTGTTGAACAACACGGACTTTTCGCGTTTGTTTAATTTCTTTTTAAGGTTTTCGAGGCGTCGAGCAATCTTTCGGGTTTCAGGTGGTAGTCCATCTAATATTTCACCGATTTCTCCAGCGCTTTCGATCTTCTTGGTCGTCCTCAGGAGTAGTTTTTTAAAATAATAAATGAGAAGATTTGAGTTATTGTTTTTATAGATATCTTTTCCTTCATTCACCCTTCCATAAAACCATAACTGTGTGTTTGATAAAATATATCAGACAAATTCTTCGTTTTCATAAAGATTAAACTTATATAAAAAAAATCACTGCAGGCGCACAAATGATAACTTTTTGTTTTATAAAGTTTTAAAATATACAACAACAAAAAACAATTTAATCTGTTTGTTTGATTAAAAAAATCAGACAAACTTTTCGTTTTTATAAAGTTTTAAATTATAAAAAAAAAACAACTGTTGCCTATTCGTTTCATAACATTTTATATTATTAAATAAAAAACACAGTTCGCTGTTATTATTGTTCGCTTTATTTGGATAAAATGAAAAACTTATAATTCTATATTACTTCCGGTTGATTGTCTACCCCTGTTTTGAAAATTGAAGACAAATAAATTCTGATTCACAGCTAAACTAAAGAAGTGCCAATTAATCTATTAAATTAAAAAAAACAAGAATTTATAGCGAAAAATGGACACATAAATAAGAAAGCTTAAATTAAACAGAATTGTTCTTCAGTGTAGAAATATTTAATAATTAATAAATAATATTTAATAAATATATAATAATTAATAAATAATGATTAATAAATATTTAATAATAAATAAATGATGATTAATAAATATTTAATAATTAATAAATAATTATTAATAAATATTTAATAATTAATAAATAATAATTAATTAATATTTAATAATTAATAAATAATAATCAATAAATATTTAATAATTAATGAATAATAATTAATAAATATTTAATAATTAATAAATAACAATTAATAAATATTTAATGATTAATAAATAATAATTAATAAATATTTAATAATTAATAAATGATAATTAATAAATATTTAATAATTAATAAATAAAACAAAAGTATACAAATAAAAATGGTAGAACAGACACGTTTCCATTAGTAATTTAAAAAAGCAGTAAGATTCGAAAAGTTTCCCCAAAATATATAAATTAAAAAGTATGGGGAGATAACTTTCGTCTCTTTCAGGTTGCCCCCCCCCCCGCAACAAAAATCCATTCTTCTTTTCCGCTGATCAGCTAATACGGCTTAAACTGCAGTAAAGGGTTACAGCTACGTGCATTTCATTACTTATTATTAATATTGCTCTATCTTATAGGATATTGAGCGTTTTGTTTGTGCAGGATCTGTTGTCTTAGTTTGGTGTTGCCCGAATCTATTTGCATCTCCATTTATATTTGCTAAAATGGCTGACTTGTTTCCGAATAAGCTACGAGGCAGAGACCTACTTAGGCTTAGGTTTTTCCGAGTCACTCTCTCCTGACTTGGCAGAGTAGTAGTAGTAGTAGTATAATAATAATAATGATGATGATGATGATGATGCTGCTGCTGCTGATGATGATGATAATAATAATAAAAATATTAATAATAATATGATGATGATGATGATGATGCTGCTGCTGATGATGATGATAATAATAATAATAATAAAAATATTAATAATATGATAATGATGATGATGATGATGATGATTGCTGCTGATGATGATAATAATAATAATAATAATAATAATATGATGATGATGATGATGATGATGATGCTGATGATGATGATAATAATAATAATAATAATGATGATGATGATGATGATGATATGGTGATGATGATGATGATAATAATTATAATATTAATACGATGATGATGATGATGATGCTGCTGCTGATGATGATGATAATAATAATACTAATAATGCTGCTGCTGCTGCTGCTGCTGCTGCTGCTGATGATGATGATGATGATGATAGTAATAATAATAATAATAATAATACTAATAATAAGTAGGAGATCGGTTTCGTATATCAATTTAAGGCACATGATCATCAAATTAAAAAAAATCACATTGAATCTCTTCTCTCACCCATATTTATTTTATTACAGAAGTAAATTCCACCATCATGCATTTCGGTTCATTTGTACACAAGTCTCTAATTACTTGCCTTCTCATGAGGGCAGTGGTCGTTTTTTATGTGGGGAAAATCCATCTACCCCCAAAAGGTCTTTGTTAAAAAAAAGTTTGAACTTTTTCTATTTCTTAGTTTTCGTATCAATGTTGAAAGAGAGCCAAAGAGAGAAACGTTGCTAGTCTCTTTTTGCTCTATCGGTATTCCCATGGAATGGGTTCGACTGAGCTAAAATTTTTAGCTACTCCTTGTAAGACATTCACAGCAAGAACTCGACCTTCTACCACAAGGAAAGAGTATTTCCTTATTCTCTCCATGTGCCAAGCGTCAGACGGAATTTTCTTGGACAGGGCTTCTTTGAAAGGGGTTTCCACCCGTGGAACACATACCAGCGGGACTGCTTCCCTGCTGATAACAACTTGGTCGGCTTCAAATATAATGCCAACCAATTCTTAAATAAGTAATCAAATGCAGTTCATACTATTGATGAATATTAGTACTCCCATAGTGTTCATCATCCTTCGACTTCCAATCATATTCGTCTCATTAACCGATATCCTCGTGGTACTGTTTGCCTTGATAAGTGGAGACCCCAAAAGTAAAAAAAATAAAGTTTACCTACGAAAGATTCTAGTATGGCCTACAATTTTACCCATAGCTGGAGAACAGCGAATACAAATTAATTCGTACCTTCCCCAAAAGAGCTTGAGAAAAGTGATGAATATCGCCACGAATAGCACTGGAACACGACATGCTGATTCTACAATCCACGCTGGTCCCCAGCGTCCCACCGCATACGCATACTACGACCCCACTCCTAGACACACAGAGAGGATAGATAGAATAGATTTGCTTCACAACAACTGTCCATCCTTCTTCGTCATTATCGTTACTCACCCTGATTAAAGGGGAGGGGAGGGGAAGGGAGGGGTGGGGGAGCTTTCAAGAAGTTGAGGTTGGAAAACGATCCACAAGAGGCGACCACATACCGAGATGTAGAGACAATGGAGTCTGGCCAATCTGAGCCGGCGTGTCTTGCCGTTCAATCTGATCGCTTGACACAAATTAACGGCCATCTATTCCGGTCCCCCGTGCGGTCGAGTTGGCCACTTTTGTTGCCCCAGAAGAGATGAAATTCAGACGTTATTTGTTTGCGGAGGGAAAAGCGAAAATTAATGGTGGACAATCTAACCTTCACGATCAATCACGATTTGCAACAACACTGGCCCATACAAACCGTGATGACCATCTTCGAATACATGGCATCTCTCACACACGACATCATCCCTGATATATATATATATATATATATATATATATATATATATATATATATATATATATATATATATATATATATATATATATTCTCTTTAAATCTTCTCCGTTTTAAATCTCAACTGTTACTTTTCACCCTTTCTCTTTTTTTCAAACCTTATTAAACCTTCCCTACACTCAATTTAAACAAACATACATAACACTCTAAGCAAATAACGCGTCCAAACGAGAGTGACACGTGACTTCACATTTCCGAAACAGATGACAACGGAAGCTGAAGAGAGCCGGATGACTAAGTCTTTCTGTGCTTGAAACCAACGGTACGAATGTTGTACTAATTTTTTTGTACCAATATATATATATATATATATATATATATATATATATATATATATATATATATATATATATATATATATATATATATGTGTGTGTGTGTGTGTGTGTGTGCGTAAAATTAAAAAAAAGAAAAGCCGAAACCTATGTGATTTATGTATTCATCAACGTTTCGTCTTTATTGAAAGACTTCCTCAGGATGGAGAAAGCAATGTAGAAAAATCATACAGACTATTAATTTTGATATGTCAGAAAGTGTTCAGACCTTGGCATGGCTGTTGGCGTGAACAAGCAGAGGATGAAAACATGATTTTGTTAATAGCATTATCAGCCGTGGCCTGTCTCCTTCAAAGAACTCAAGATAACTCATATAAAAGTAAAAAATAAGGTTTACCTACGAGAGATTCGCACCGAGGATTGAACCACCAACTATCACTTAGTACTTGATTTAACTTAGTACTTAATTTAACTTAGTACTTAATTTAACTTAGTACTTAATTTAACTTAGTACTTAATTTAACTTAGTACTTAATTTCACTTAGTACTTAATTTAACTTAGTACTTAATTTAACTTAGTACTTAATTTAACTTAGTACTTAATTTCACTTAGTACTTAATTTAACTTAGTACTTAATTTCACTTAGTACTTAATTTAACTTAGTACTTAATTTCACTTAGTACTTAATTTAACTTAGTACTTAATTTCACTTAGTACTTAATTTAACTTAGTACTTAATTTCACTTAGTACTTAATTTAACTTAGTACTTAATTTAACTTAGTACTTAATTTAACTTAGTACTTAATTTAACTTAGTACTTAATTTCACTTAGTACTTAATTTAACTTAGTACTTAATTTAACTTAGTACTATATCCACTGCGCCACGATTCCTTGTGGATTAAATAAAGGGTTCCGTTCGAAATTCCGTCCAGATTCCCGAGTTCGACAAAAATATTCCCGAGTTCGAAAAGATACACCTGAAGAAGGTCGGAGGTTACAGCGGCTGAAACGTTGTGATGATAACACTGAAGATGAGAAATGTAATCCGAATGACCAAAATTATATATATATATATATATATATATATATATATATATATATATATATATATATATATATATATATATATATATATCTACGACAGCAATTGACAACGCGGAACACCAATTACAACAGTACTCCCTGCACCCTGGCGAACTGCCCCATGAACCCCACAGACAAGTGCCACCGTACTTACACTGTATACCGTTTACAGTGCACCACATGCAACAAAATATACATCGGTAGTACGGTGAGACCCCTACATATTAGTCAAAGAACACCTACAAACACGCACCTCTTCCTTCCACAAGCACATCCACGCATGTGGCAACACCAGCAAATCATTCAAGATTGATATCCTAGCTACGGAGAGAAACGTTGGCAACCTTCGAATAAAAGAATCGATACTAATAGCAAAACTATCTCCGCAAATAAATCACCGACTCGAATTAGAATCTTCATTTCTAGTCTGATATAGTTTCACATCTCACTCTTGTTGTATTGATTTTATCTTAATTTAACCCTTAAATGAATACTAAAAACTAATAATTTAACAAAAACATCACTTTATAATAATAACAAATAATATAACAACATAGGTCAAATACTCACTTAATAAAAAAAATTAATAATAAATAAATAAATAAATAAATAAATGAACAGGGGAAAAAATTAAATAAATAAATAATAAAATAAATAAATAAATAAATAAATAATAATAATTTTAAAAAATAAATAAATGGTTTAGTACAATAAATAAGTAGATAAATAATAAATAAATAAAAAATTAATAGAAAATATGAAAAAAAAATAAATTAAAAAAAATATATTAAAGTCTATAAACTAATAATAGTAATAACTTAACCTAACAAAAATATTAACTATAATAATAGTAACCATAATAACAATAGAAACAACGACAACAACAACAATAACAATAATAATAATAATAATAATAATAATAATAATAATAATAATAATAATAATAATAATAATAATAATAATAATGGATGAAATACTGGAACCACCCCAGATAACATTAATAATAATAATAAAAAAAGAAGGAAAAAGAAAAAAAAATGGAAAAAAAAGGAACAAAACATTCATTATAACAATATTTTTGCCTAACAATTAGAAATAACTAATTTATATGCGACGTAAACAACAAATGAACTGAATTACCTCCCTTTCATTGTTGTCTTAGCGTTACACGAATCATTAATGAACAGATAATATTGAATTAATTAATGAAATATACATATTTAAAAATAAAATGAAATAAATAAATAAACTAAATATTAATATACACAATAATGCAATGTTTAATGACAGTATTAACCGACATATTAATTTAAACGAATAGACTTGGTTTAAAAAAAAAGATTTAGATTAGAATTTAAAATTTAACGACCAAAAAAAAGGAAAGATTCTAAAAAGTAAAAACAACAAAAAAGTTTAATAAAGTAAATAGATGAATAAATAAATTAGATAAAAAGTAGATAAATAAAATATTAATAAAAATGAATAAATAAATAAATAATAATTACAAAAAAAAGAAAAGTTTATTTTATTTTTGAATCTGGTTTGGAATTTAAAATTCAACCGGTATTTTCTGCGAGACTGAATCTTACGGCCTCCATCATATGCACGCGTGAACTTGAGTTGAGCACGGTTCTGAAGAAGTGAAGAGTTCCCGAAATATTAAAATAAAAAAAATATATATATCATACGAAATTTCCACCAGACCATCTTGATACAGGTATTACATAACATTGTAACATTGTGTAGATAGACAGATATATATATGTTTGTGAAAAAAAAATATATGTATGTATACATTGTATTAAGGTTGAATCTAATTCATTTGTTCCACCATTATGTGTCTTATTTGCTCCAACTTGTGTCTATCCGTCACACCTCTGCATTGTATTGCCTTCTAAGTATCACATTTATATATATATATATATATATATATATATATATATATATATATATATATATATATATACACTAGTGAAAAATTACCCGCCCTCCAGACAGCAATTAAGCTAAATGTAGCGTTTACAGAAAAAAAAACAAGGAAACAATTTTCATTTCACATTTTCTTAATTTACTGAAAAATAACAAAAAGATGATTGCCATGGTGTTATTTGATATATTCCAATGTTGAGGAAATTTACTGTGTATGAACATAGTCACATTTTATTAATTAGGAAAAAAAACAGAAGGTTAATTTATATGGTCTTTACGATATTAAAAGTCAAGGGATTTAATGTTGTATAAGCATGAAAATGAATTCCCCATTTAAAAACTGGTTATGTAATGAAATGAAATGAAATGTAATTAAATGAATAAACAAAAAAGCGGAACGTCAAGCAATCAAATAAAAAAATATATATCCCGAAAATATTTGAGTATAATCTTCGTAAGTGGATATAAAACTTGTACAAAACTGTTCTGTTCGGGGAATTCATTTTACCCGTCCTGGGACGGGTATTTTTCTAAGATATATACAGCGTGTCCAGAAAAATGTACATAGATTGTGAACCTCCCCACTTTGGGAGCTTATCTGAATGGAAATAAGTAAAACAGATTGATTAGAAGAAGAAGAAGTGTTGAATTTCCACGCAAATCATTATATTGATACTCTGGGATTTATTTTTATGAAGCTTAAAAATGAGAGTAGTAATTGAAACATAATATGATCAAGTAAATATGTTGTTGGACGTTTGAAGGTTCATTTCTTCGCGATATGAAAAGTGTATTGAGTAAAACAGGTAAGGGTTAGGTTTAGGGTTGGAGTTGGGATTAGGGTTAAGGTTAGGGTTAGGGTTTGGGTTCATGGTAAAGGTTTAGGGTTAGGGTTTAAGTTTAGGGTTAAGATTTAGGGTTAGGGTCGGGGTTAGGGTTAGTGCTCATTTTATTAACATTGTGAAATTACCCCAAGAAGCCTTTATCGTTATTGAATAAAATATCTTAATTTCTTATGATTCTGTTAATTTTTCTGTCTTCAAATGTGTATTCTTCCTCTTGTACACTTCTATTAATATTGTTTGCAAATCAAAATCAGTAAATTGAACGAATAATAACGATTCAAAGAGTGTATACATTTTTTGGAATGTCATGTTTATATATATATATATATATATCACAATATTTTTGATAAATAAATATTAATTATTTTTAAGCCTATAGACACTAGTGTTTCATGCTTTCGCAGTCATCAGTGTACGAGATGACAACCTAGTCACAAAGTCACTTTTGACTTTGCAGTCCGGCATTCTTTCCTTCGACCAGTAAATCAAATATCAAGGGAAAAGAAACAGCTTTAAGACTTATATCACGCAGCGGACAAACATAGACAGCTAGTCAAATAGTGTTCAACTACAAACGTAGGAGCATGGCATCATGGTTGACAACTTATTATAACTCTCTTAAAGAGGCCCGAACTCTATTTTTGAATGGGGCTTATAACAGCATTTTTAATAAATAAATATTAATTATTTTTCAACCTACACTCACTAGTGTATAATATTTAAAACTCCCTGGATTTTTACCTTGTGAATACATACGTAACCTGGACTAATTATATATATATATATATATATATATATATATATATATATATATATATATATATATATATATATATATATATATATACAGGGTGTCTCAAAAAAATGTACTCACTCGTAGAATGACGAGAAAACTTTTATTTATGAACATAGAGTGAAATGAAATAGCATCGAATACATGAGACAGATGTAATTGAAGAATCATGTTCGCAAATGTTCAAACTGATGACCATTATTGTTCAAACAAAGCTGATAACGCGCACCAAGGGATTCGCAAACGTTTCGAAACATGTCATTAGGAATATCACGACAGTGTCTTTCAATTTCCAATTTCAATGCATCAATTGTCCTTGGTTTGTTGCCATAAACTTTGTCTTTTAAGTATCCCCACAAAAAAAAGTCCATGGGTGTTAGGTCTGGGGAACGCGCAGGGTATTCATTGGGGCCCCTTCGTCCAATCCATGTGTCAGGAAACACTGCATCGAGGTAAGCTTGTACATCGCGATGGTAGTGGGGAGGAGCTCCATCTTGCTGAAAGTAAATATCGCCGTCATCACCAAACCTCTCTGTAATTTGTGGACCAACAAATTCCTGAAGCAAGTGTAGGTAGCTCTCACCATTGACAGTTTCGTTGAAAAAGAAAGGTCCTATGATGCCCAATGCGGATATCCCACACCACACTGTTACTTCTGGTAAGTTTACAATTGTTACGTGAGGATTTGCAGGACACCAGTACGTGCAATTATGACGGTTAATGGTACCATTTAATTTGAAAATTGCTTCATCGCTCCACACAATTTTGTGTGCAAACTCGACATCTTCTGCACATTTTTCCAGGTACCATTCACAAAATTCGACTCTCTGGTCAGGATCGTCTTCGTTGAGAGCATGACACAGCCTTGGAATGTAGCATTTCCAATGCAGACGCTTCATTATGCGGTTGACGCTATCTTTTGAGATGTGGGTTTCCCGAGCAGTTTGGCGAAGTGATTTCTGTGGTGATCGAAGGAGTGTTTCCTGCACCTGCAGTTCTTTTTCAGGGGACGTAGATGTCCGTGGTCGTCCTGAACGTTGTTTGTTGGTATTCTGTACGGTTCCATCTGCTTCAAATTTGTCTCTGATGCGCGCAATGGTCCGGCGCGTGGGTGGCGGTTTTGCGAATTCCCTTGTGAACCGGCGGTGCAATTCAGTGGCGTTTTCGGTCTTCCAATAGCATTTCAGGACAAACTTTCTCTCTTCGAAACTAAGTTGATTTCCTGCCATGGCTTCATTAATTCAGAATATCTGAAACAAAAAAAAAAGAGTGAGTAAATTTATAATGGACATCAATTTGAACATTTGCGAACATGATTTTTCAATTACATTTGTTTCATGTATTTGAAGCTATTTCATTTCTCTCTATGTTCATGAATAAAGGTTTTCCCGTCATTCTAAGAGTGAGTACATTTTTTTGAGACACCCTGTATAATATTTTTTAAGTAACACATATACACATGTGTTTCATGTCAAACCTGCAATCATCAGTATGGGAGGAGACAATCCCTGCCGGTCACACGTTTCTAACCGCTAATACGAAAGTAATATTTGACTCAGTAGTCGGAGCGCGTACCGATGTGTCCACCGCGCATTGACGTAAAATGAGAGAGTAAATTAACGTCTAAATAGCAAATTTACACACACACACAGACATTATATATATATATATATATATATAGTCATCCACATACAGACTGTTTCGCTGTTTCACAGCTCATCAGTGCGGCTAGACCAGTTAGTGTCTCAAGCCGGGATCGAAACGAGATACATAGATATTCGAATATTCTATTAAAGTTCTCCTTTATTTCTCAAACGTTGACTTAGTAAAGAAGTTAAGAACATTAATTTTCCTCTCCTCAATTGACCAGTTGATTATGTGATAGTAGATCTTTCTTGTGGCTTCTTGATCTTACCGGATTCCAGGACAAGAATTCATCTAGTCTGGTGGAGTAACCAGCTACGTGGTGTTACTTGCGGTAACACCACTAGAAGGATCTTATTTGTGCTGCGAATACTATGTTATTTTGAATTTCTGGTCAGGATTTACTTGTAGGGTGATGTATCCTCATGTCAGGTTGTCCTGACAAACCATTGTACAGAGAGACCGAAACACTCGAGGATAATGTCTAGTAGGTAATTGAAATATATATATATATATATATATATATATATATATATATATATATTTCAAGAGAGAGAGAGAGAGCTATTTTTTATAAAATTATACAGACATGTACATTAATGGCACTGGCCTGATGGTGTTTCGATCTGGAGTCGTTAAAAACTACGATGTCTTCAGGCAAATAAGTCTGTCTTTTCATATTTAATAAAACAAAGCTTTTATTCAATATGAACAGTTAAAGAAAAGAGAGACTTCTTTGCCTTGGGAGATCGTAGCTTTTAATGACTAATGATCGAAACACTGCCATGTCAGTGTCGCTTTTGTACATGTGTGTATATATATATACATCATGGACAAAAACTGCTATAAATCGAAAATTATAGAAGCACTAAGGAACAAAGATTACTATAAACAAATTAGCACCAACATTGACAACAGCACCATTTCAAAAATCACAAAACTTTGCACAACATACAATAACATTCTTACAAAGAAAGAAAGAGATTTCCTAACCAACTTCATGACAAAAACAACCTACTTTTACGGACTACCCA
>OY744526.1:5804699-5807199 GCA_963556195.1 Sepiola atlantica
GTTCATCGATTACTTTTATGTACGTATAAAATTGATAAAAGTAAGTAATTCAAACTCCCATACACACATATATATATATATATATATATATATATATATATATATATATATATATATATATATATATATATATATATATATATATATAGTCTTAAAGAAGCTTTGAGTCATTAAAAAAAATAAAATGTAAAATGCAGTTTAAATTCCCAGACAAACCAACTAAATCCAAGATATTGCAGACTTAACATTCGTTGGAAAATTAAGAAATAAAAAAAAAGTGGGGTTAATTATCTAAGAGTGAAACAAAAACAGGAGACCTTAAGCGTATAATATTAACACAGGGATCATCAGCTGTTTACCATGTAACTGTTTCGGAGATTTAAAAACAGGACAGTTATAATATTCATGGCTCTCCAATGGTACTGATTATACGACCATTTCCCCACTATATATACATATATATTAAAAATAACTGACAATTTTTGTCTGGTTATTTTAGTATTGATCCCTTCAATTTTCCGGATTAAAATCTTAATCTCGGAAGAAAATTGGCTGATGAAACTGCCGTAATGTACATGTTGGTCCAGAGTACGTTCTGACCCGTCTGGGTCCATCGTCAGTGGAATAATGACAAACAGGTAAAGACCTGGAGTTATATTTATAATTAATTATGGCGGGAAAATTTATATATGAAACTATATTTATTAGGTATTATAAGCATTTAAGTATATTAGTACTAGTGTTAAAATTAATCTTGTTAATAGCAGGTTTTTTTGTTTTAATGAGTAAAGCTCATGTATGTAGAGTTTTTGTGTATTAGTATTATGTTCTAAGATTTTAGTATTGTCTACGAGAAGTTTTCGGATTTGCGAGCGGGGACAGGAATGTTCATTAGTTGGTGTCTAGCTATATTTTATGTCTTAAGGAAAAAATGCTGCCTTGATATACATATATATATATATATATATATATATATATATATAAAGAAAAAGAGAGAGAGAGAGAGAGAGAGAGAGAGAGAGAGAGAGAGAGAGAGAGAGAGAGAATGGTAGTTTTCTTGAAGCATTGCTGGGAATAGTAGTAGCATGTTTTTAAAAGGCTGTAGGCAATGCAAAGTCCCGGGTAGGATGTAAGCTGGAAGTAACAAAGATAATAAATCGAATTCGAAATGGGAGTTACTATTTCTTTTTTCTTTAAATCTTACATAACAGCGAGTGTGGTGTTAATTGTTTGTGTGTTGTCCGGATGATTATTAAAAATCATTTATTTAATATTTCGGGAAAAGAAACTTCCCTTTTTCAAAAATAATAAACACCAGAGGAAAACTCCGTCTGTGCAGAGTATCTACCAAAAATGGATGCCAGAAGACCTATATATATATATATATATATATATATATATATATATATATATATATATATATATATATATATATATATATATATATATATATATATATATATATATATATATAAGTACTGTGTGGTAGGGCAGGAAAAATCCAGCAGAGTGCTCGATTAATTAAGAAATCCGAGATTTCGAAGGATTAAGAGCGTAAATATTTATTTATAATATACAGAAATTCAATGTAACATCAGTACCGTCGGTTTCAAAGCGGGAGGTTGATCCCGATTATCGTCAGCTGATAAACATATTCAGGAATGGTGGGACTTATTCGGTCACGTCTGAGATCACGTAGGACGTGATTTGTGTGAAATGGGGGGGGGGTTACATATTTGTGCGTGAGGGGTTAAATTTAGATTCTCATATTTAAATTGTTAATGTATATAAAATTGTTATTAATTAAAATAAAGCAGAAGAAAAAGTTTTTTTTTAGAAAAAAATGTAAGAATTTCTGTAGGGTAGGGGTCGGGGTTTGGGGGCCAGGAAGTATAGGGGAAAGACGAAGTAGAGATGCAGGATAAGACACCGAGGGGAGGGGGAGAGAAGGGATGATCTAGGTGCGGTGTAGTAAATATTGATAGCCGTTGGTTTTAAGGCTCGGCACCGCCGGCTAACTTTTCGACCCCATATCGTAGCATAAAGTGTAAGAGTGGGGAAGAAGGGGATAATACTACTGTTAATAATAATAGTCAACATAATATATATATATATATACATATATATATATATATATATATATATATATATATATATATATATATATATATATATATATATATATATATATATATATATACGTGTGTGTGTGTTTGGGTATACATATGAACTCTCTTTATTAGTTTAAACATCTAATATTTATTTGGTTTTGAGAGCAAATTTCATTAGTATTTAGTTTGCTCAGGTATAGGTCAGGTCTAATGTATTGTTCCGCTTTCAGTTAGTTATTGAGGGATTCGGTTAATGGTAGCTACTGGCATTATGTTTAGTAGTATTACTCACTTCAATATTCATGCCTACTTAACATTATATATTTCTTAGAAGCATGTAGCTAGTGGGATTCTAAAATAGGATCATCTCGAAGACTTACTTCCTGTTC
>OY744526.1:5812199-5827199 GCA_963556195.1 Sepiola atlantica
TGATTATTTGGTTCTGAAAACAGCATCGCTTCACAGATAATCATATATATTTGACAATGTGAAACCATAACTACCCCAATTAGTAACATGGACTATATCTAACTTTGGCGTGCCGCATATGCAACAGCCACTATGCAAAAAGTTCGTATTTCACCGTCACTTGATGGATAACTCAAGAGAAGTTTGTTTGACTAACTGAGCGAAGAGTGTCTTTCTTTCGTCCGTGAAAGTCTTTTATAATTTATGATCGGATCGCAGAAGTGAAATTGTTTTGGGCGGGGAAAATGGATTTTTAAATGCGGACGTATTTGTAGACAGGTCAGGTGATTGATATTTTACAATTTTATCCGTTACTCTTTCGAAGCTTCATTTGGTGATCGATTTTGTTAGATATTGAATTATAGGCGTGGCTCGTGCGATCTCGTTCGCGGAGTTAGTTAATAAATACATAAGATTAGAGACATGTTAATCCTATAATATCGCTTTGTTCATGTTGTAGTTCCAATTTCTTTCTTTCATTTATTATTTTTATTCTTTCTTTCTTTATTTCTACGGCCTAAATTATACATCATTTTTATTTGATTTACTAATTTCCTAGATTACTTCCAGCATATCTGACTCTCTCAAACAAGTCATACATACAAGAAGTCGGAGTAACTTTTAATCACACGCAAAGATCTTCTACACCCCCATCTAGGACAACTGCTTCATAGAATAAATCTCTGAGCTACGACTGTCATTGTTTAATTTGTTTCATACCTTCCCTAACTAAATACGAATCGCTCCCTTTTAGCTTATTCTTCCTACGTTTACGGCGTTTTGATTGGCTGGCTACATTTCTATTCTGGAATAATGGAATATAATTGCCGAACACTAAACAAAAAACATTTAAATTCCAATCCTTAATATAGCGAACGAACGTTCCCCCAATTTAGCTACATTTCTATTCTGGAATAATCGAATATAATTATGAATGTATTCGAGGAGTACAAGAATATCACATTTTATGTCGCCATTTCGTTCGAAGAAAACTATTAGATATTTTCTCATTAACGAAAATACATCAAACGTTTGTTATTATTCAAAATAGAATTAACGTTGATGGATTTCACCCGATTTTTATAAGATATTTATTGTTGCTGATTTCTCGACTGTTAAAAAAACTCTTTGATAATTGCCTAAGTCTAAAACGATTTCTCATTCCCGGAAATAGCACAGAACAGATGACATGCAGTATATGAATGGAGCGCAAACACTTATTTGTTTCGGTTGATTTGTTTACTAACAGAGCCCGTATCCCGCCGTTGCCCGGGGGAATATAAAAGAATGATTTAACTTTAAAACAATAACTATTAGCATATTACTTCTAAAAAAATAAGAAAAGTAATCCAATGTCAGTAATTTACATGACTCAAATAGGATGTTCATTGCTATGAAGAAATTAAGCCCTCCCCTGGATATAAGGCTCATAAATTCTATTAAAAATTACCAGTTCATATGTATATGTAAATAATATATAATATACTACTAAACATATGGAAAGAATTTCGTAGTAAATAGAGAATAGAAGAAGTTAAAGAATGGAATTATTTTACTGAAATTAATTCGGGAAATATTTATACAAAGTGAACCTAGATTCATACTGAAAGACCACAAGGAAGATTTTGATAAAACCCTAAAATTATACTAATATATATATCCGATGTACCTAATGTATATAAGCAAATACTTGATAAAATATTACCTAGGATAAAGGAAAAAAAAAAAATTTGAAATGGGGTCATCTTCGAATGAAGGTGTAAAATGTTTCAAAGAAGTTGAAGACATTAAATAAAGTGTTTGTCACGATAATTTGGAATGTTTTCCTAATAACTATCATATTATATAAATTATTAGCTCTAGTGGGATTAGACACTATTAAGCTATTGTATATACTTTTGTGTGGACTTCAGATTTTATTTTTCATATATATGTATTATAAAATGCTACGCTAATTAAACAATTTTTTGATGTTTGTACATCTCTATGGGCTGAGAAATAAACTAGATTTACTTGATTTCACAGCCCCGTTAATTGGCGAATGCTGTTCTAATGCTTAGATAATTTTAGTTATTTATTAATCTCTACTTAGTATTGAGCACTTTTGAAAAATATTGGTTTTAAGTTCATATTATAAACATATTTGATCTTAATATATATATATATATATATATATATATATATATATATATATATATATATATATTTATTCTGGTACAGAAAAATTAGTACAACATTCGTACCGTCGGTTTCAAGCACGGAAGGTCTTACCCATCTGGCTCTCTTCAGCTTCTGTTGTCATCTGTATTGGAAATGTGATGACAACAGAATCTGAAGAGAGCCGGATAGGTAAGACCTTCCGTGCTTGAAACCGACGGTACGAATGTTGTACTAATTTTTCTGTACCAGAATAAATAAATATTATGCTCTTAATTTTTAACTTTAATTCTTAATTAATCGAGCACTCTGCTGGGATTTTTCCTACCATTTTACAAAGAAGTTATATATATATATATATAATTAGGAATTTCTCTTTCTTTTAAGCATTGTTGAATTTTAGTAAGGTGCGGTTATGGAAAAACAATGCGATATTTCTTTTTTATTCTGCATACATACACAGATATGAGGAGAGTTTGAATTACCTACTAAACACTATCCTCGAGTGGCTTCGGTCTCTCTGTACAAGGGTTTGTCAGGACAACCTCACATGAGGATACTTCACCCTACAAGTAAACCATGACTAAATATTCAAAATAACATAGTATTCAAAGCCCAAATAAGATCCCTTCAACACAGCTATACACTGGCTCATATGAGGAATGGTGCACCTTCTCCAAGTGATGTTACCTCAAGTAACACCACTTAGCTGGATACTCCACCAGACTAGATGAATTCTTGTCCCGGAATCCGGTAAGACCAAGAGACCAAAAGAAAGATATACTATAACATAGTTAACTGGTCAATTTGGGAGATAAAAAAAACTAATATTCTTAACTAACTAATATTTCTTTACTAACTAATATTCTTAACTAACTAATATTTCTTTACTAACTAATATTCTATACTAAGTAATATTTCTTTAACGTTTGAAAGGTAAAGGTGAACTTTAATGGAATATTCGAATATCTATGTATTTCACATAGAGATCAAGTGTTAGCCCCAGGAAAGGGGCCCTTACTTTCTGAGAACTTCAACTGAAGTAAAATAATTAAAAAAAACAATATATATATATAAAAATTTAATAAAAAAGTAATTCAATATTATTTCCTTAAAATTACTATTTGTATATATTATATATATATATATGGGAAAATGAAAAAGGAAAACCAAAAAATGGATGTTTTTTTATATGTACATCAACGTTTCGTCTTTATTTATAAGACTTCATCAGGATGATAATATAAAGAAAAATGTCATGCAAGTACAAACACATGTAGGGTTGACATATTGGGAAAAAGGAAGAAAATAATGGCCACTACTGGAGAAAACAGTAGGGTGGACGTCCGTACTTGGTGAGGACTGAAAAATGAATGTTTATGAAAATGAGTGGGGAAGAAGTGGAAAGATGGGGGTGAGCAAGGAATAGTGTGGCTGGTGGTAATGGAAAGTGGTGGGGGGGATGAGCAGGAATAATGTGGATGGCAGTGAGGGAGTGGAAGAGAAGGAGGAAGGAAATATTTGAACGGGTGGCTGCGGTCAAGACTGAAGGGGAAAAAGTAAGTTGGAATGTTTGTGTGGGGGGGCTGTGATTTTGGTGGATATATATATATATATATATATATATATATATATATATATATATATTCCTGCTTATGGGTTGGGCTTTCTAGTAGTGTAAATAATATTCACTGAGCATAATGCAATACTTTTCCGTACAAAGAATTGAGTTCTCTCCGTTATAAACATGGTTTAATTTGTAAACAAATAAATAAAAAACATCAATATTTAAGTTATATAATTTTCCTTATTGTAAGTAATGGTTTGGTTAGGTCAGATGGCAAGACACCCGGTACCAATGGCTTGGGTTATACGTTACCGTACGTCCAGATATCGAATCTAGGACTTGATCGGCTAGCCTGGTCTGACCACACTGCTAATTCGCGAAACGACGAAACAATTTTCTGTGGATGAGTATATATATATATATATATATATATATATATATATATATATATATATATATATATATATATATATATATAAAGAAAAAATTCACATACACATTGTAACACTCAGCATTTATAATTTAAAAATTAGTTAAAAAGGGAAGAAAAGCAACACATTTTTTTATCTCCCCTCTCTCTGCTTATGATATTTCTCTCTCTCTCTCTCTTTCTCCCCCCTCTCTCTCTCTCTCTCTCTCTCTCTCTCTCTCTCTCTCTCTATATATATATATATATTTCTTTTTTGACTGGTGAATATTTATTTTGTCCGTCATTTCCAATATGTAGTTGTCCCGCTATATAAATGCTGACAGTTGCAATATGTATGTGATTTTTTTCTTTCTATATTCTATTCTTGCTCTGTTTTCTACATTGAGTTCTTTTACTAGGAAAAATTAGTCATTTCAACACTATAGATATATATTTCTATATATATATATTTCTCTCTCTATCTATCTTTCTCTCTCTTCCTCTCTCTCTCTCTCTCTCTCTTTCTATATATATATATATATATATATATATATATATATATATATATATATATATATATATATATATATATATATATATATATATAATTTAATATTTATTTATTATAATATTATAATAGCAGATAGAGTGGGCAACAATGATGTTCTGCAAAGAGCAGGTATTCCATCCATCTACTCTTTACTGCGTGAGCGACGTCTTCGCTGGCTGGGCCATGTGCGCAGGATGGATGATGGGCGCATCCCTAAAGACCTCTACGGCGAGCTTGCCTCAGCCTCAAGAAAATGGGATCGTCCCATCTCTGATTTAAGGATGTCTACAAGCGAGATATGAAGGCTTGCTCAATTGACATTAATACATGGGAAGCCTCTGCAGCTGACAGACCCGCCTGAAGGAAACAGATACGTCAAGGAATGATAATCAGTGAGAAGACCCTCCACGATGAAAACGCTGCGAAGAGAGCTAGAAGAGCGAGTCTTCAAGGAGACAAAACCGCCGAAGTGATACACTTCACAACAGCCTTCGTATATCAAGGCTATAGTCGACCATGCAAATCAAGAATTGGTCTCTACAGTCACACAAGCAATATCGTAATACGGCACTGATCCATAGTCGTTGCCACTGACGGATGCCAACACACACATACAAACACACACACACACATTCACACACACACACACACACACACACACACACATATATATATATATATATATATATATATATATATATATATATATATAGTCTCGGAAGTTTCTCAACCATTAAAACTAAAAAAAACCCTTAAGTCCCAAGTCGTTCAGTGGAAAATCACTCATGTAAGTCAATTTAGTTTTTACAGTTATTATATTAGTTTGCTTGTAACATTATTTAAGGGATCATCAGTTGTTTACCATAAAAAACTGTTTCGGGAATTTAAAATAATATATATATATATATATATATATATATATATATATATGCAAACGCGTACGACAAAGACGTGAAAATGGAAAAGGGAGAGAGAGAAGGAAAAAGAAAAGAGAAGAAAAAATAAAAATAAATTAAAAACATGGATGAAAAGCAGTGAAAACGAATATCTACTTAATCGGAGTCTGTAATGCAGTGGCTAGATATATTGCATTGTTTCAGTGCGGTTTTTATCAGATGTTTGCTTAAGAAATAATACATAATGTATATAGTAACACACACACACACATATATATATATATATATATATATATATATATATATATATATATATATATATATATATATATATATATATATGTGTGTGTGTGTGCCTGTGTGTATTTTTTATTTATCTGATTTGATGAGTATTGTGCAATTTATGGCCTAAAGACTCGTTTTCTTTATTCTTTTTCTGTTTCTATTTAAGCTTTATTGGATATTGGGCTCCTCAGGGCAGACTGTACTTAAGTCAGGGTTATCAGTAAATTCAGCTCTCTCCACCCTTTCAGCCTCGTATTTCCTCGCCGTGCCCAGGGGTGACATTTTTATGGATGTCTGCAACAAAACAAATGCATGTGTTTATGTCTTCCGAAGGTTCGCCATCTTTATCGGATTCTTTTTATAGTTTCAGCCTTGTCTTTTCTTTCTTTGTAATTTGTAAATGCGGCCTTTCATCCTCTGAGAGGATTTGTCTGTTCGTCCCCATTTTTTTTCTCTTAGTCGATTTGAAGGTGGGAATATTCAGCTCCCTAGAAAGGAGCACCAATTTGCCGGTCTATCAAACTGTTGTTTTGTTGTGCAACACTCTTGGTTTTAAATACTATTATGGCATGTGTTCTTCAGAATTAAGTGATCAATTCCCCGCTTCTTTTGTTCCAGCTCGTTTGACTCGTAGGTCTAGTGGTCTCCATCAACTCGCTGTTTTGATACCTCATTGTAATACAGCTTCCTATTCTAGTAGCTCCTTTTCAAGAACTGCAGGCTTGTGAAACTCTCTTCCTGCTGACTGTTTTCCTCCTAGCTATAGGTTTGGTCTTTGTTAATTTGGATTCGGCTTTCTCCGTTCGTAGTCGGAACGCACACAAATCTTTAGATGCTCATTCGGTAACAGTACCGAACGTATAAAAAGTTTATTTAAATTATCAATAGAGTTTTTAAATAATTAATACCCTTTATCTGGTTTCAGAATTTTTGAGATGAGGATTGATAATTTGTATTATTTGGACTACTACTCTCATCTTGGTTGTTAGTCTCAGTCTTTTTTATATGTACTATTATGGTGTGTGTTCTTCGTAATCGTGTGATCTATTCCCTGCTTCTTTTGTTTCAGCTCATTTGACTCGTTGGTCTAGTGGTCGCCATCAATTCGCTGTTTTGATACCTCATTATAATACAGCTTGCAATTCCAGCAGCTTCTTTCCAATAACTGCACTCTTGTGGAACTCTCTTCCTGCTGACTGTTTTCATTTTACGTATAACCTCGGCCTGTTTAAGACTAAGATCAATATGCATCTCACGTCTTTGCGATAATCATATTTGTTTTTGCTAGCTCCTTACATCTAGTGGCTTCATGCTTTGTCTGGAGCGATTTCCATAAAAAAAACATAATTTATTCAGAGCTGACTTCTTCGACACTATTAATTTTAATTTTTGAAATTCATACTTTGATATCGAACTCTGACTGGCAAACTTCATTCTGAACCTGTAAAACGGACAATTCCAATACCGAGCTACTGCACAGAAAAGATAAACGAGACGTTACCAATTGCCATCTGGATATCAGCCTCTTAACAAAACACATTTGGATTCCTAAACAATTTGAGTATCATTTTTTTTCAAACATTCATTTCCAATATAGCACCTGTTTTTTGTTTTTTTACGTGTTTTTGGACAGCGTCCCCACTGACTCTACGCTTTCATCTCAACAAAAGACTCTTTACTTTCTGGTCTTTATTTTGTTTTATTTTATGTAGAATTTCCACAGTTAAATGTTGCCGATAATATTTACAATTACATTGTTTGTTTTCCCCTATCCTCTAATGAAAAGAGTTTATCTTTGAAAATCCATGGATTAAGGACATGAAGCTCCTTGCTCTGAACTTTGGATATTCTAATAAATATTGTATCTTTACATTTTTTTTTATTCTCATCTTTCATTTCTAGAATTGATTGCTCTATTCAATATATTGAGCTCTATATTATCACGATAGATTATTATTAAACGATAATTGAAGTATCTTCAATTTAATTATATATATATATATATATATATATATATATATATATATAGTCTCGGAAGTTCTTTTAACCTTCAAAACTGGGGAAAAAAAAAAAAAAAAAAATTTGTTGAAAGATTTTAGTCTAGTAAGTCAATCAATCTACTGCAATCACTATTTTAGTTTACTTCCAAGAATATACTCTAATATAAATATATTTTTATATATGTTTTTATATATAAGGGATCGTCAGTTGTTTACCATGAAAACTGTTTCGGGATTTTAAAAACAAAACAGTATTTCTTTATCATAGCATCCCAGCAGTGTTGATCAGACACCACCTCCCTATTTAATAATTATTTTTTAATTTAAAAAGTTTACAAATATTTAATTTAGTTTTGCCTCCAGATTTGTTTTTCTAAAGTATTAAAATATAGTTTCCTTACCTGTGTTGTTCCTTTCAAAGTGGGTACTTACTATTTTTACAGAACATCTATTTTATAGAGTTAGATGATTCCATTATAATAACCCCCCTTTTTTCCCTTGGTTATTTTCTTTGTCTACAAATGTTTTAAAATTAAAAATATATATTGATAAAAATATTTCATATATACATATATATATATATATATACATTTATTTATTTATTTTATCATGGACTATTTACATATGTTATACATTTTTATAGTAGAGTTTTGGATTTCTTTTATCAATTTCTTTTGATTTATTTCATATAATTTAAAAGCGTCAGGATAGCGTGTTATTGCCTTATTTAACTGTCTAAATATTTTATTTTTATCTCCACCTTGTTTAAGCATTCTTATTACTAATGAAGTGACTGGAGGTATAAAATCCATTAACCTTAAAGTAACGCGGGCTATTCTTAGAAATTCGGACATTATACTCCCATAAAATATATACATAGGACAGGTACTACTTTTATGCGGCATACGAACGATATGAAAGGGAAAAGAATTTCTTTTATCAAACATTTTATAAATAAATCTACCATCCTCAATTTTTATATCTAAATCTAGAAAGGTAGCATGTATTCCTGTATGTTCACAATTTAATTTTAATTCCCTAGAATATATTAAATGTTTAGTATTTTCAAACTCCTCTCTATCATTTATACAGACCAGGTCATCAATAAACCTCCTGCAGCCGTGGTAACTATACGTTCTAGATATATCATTTTTTATTAATGCTGACATATATATGTATTCATATCTATGTAAATAGAGATTTGCCCAAAAGGGGGCAGGGTCCAAACCCATAGGAATACCTATTGTTTGTATTAGTGTATTATTTCCTCTTTTAAAATAACTTTCTTTAATCAGGTGACTTATAAGTCATCTTGGTTGTTAGTCTCAGTCTTTTTTATATGTACTATTATGGTGTGTGTTCTTCGTAATCGTGTGATCTATTCCCTGCTTCTTTTGTTTCAGCTCGTTTGACTCGTTGGTCTAGTGGTCTCCATCAATTCGCTGTTTTGATACCTCATTATAATACAGCTTGCCATTCCAGCAGCTTCTTTCCAATAACTGCACTCTTGTGGAACTCTCTTCCTGCTGACTGTTTTCCTCTTACGTATAACCTCGGTCTGTTTAAGACTAAGATCAATATGCATCTCATGTCTTTGCGATAATCATATTTATTTTTGCTAGCTCCTTACATCTAGTGGCTTCATGCTTTGTCTGGAGCGATTTCCATGAAAAAAAAACATAATTTATTCAGAGCTGACTTCTTCGACACTATTAATTTTAATTTTTGAAATTCATACTTTGATATCGAACTCTGACTGGCAAACTTCATTCTGAACCTGTAAAACGGACAATTCCAATACCGAGCTACTGCACAGAAAAGATAAACGAGACGTTACCAATTGCCATCTGGATATCAGCCTCTTAACAAAACACATTTGGATTCCTAAACAATTTGAGTATCATTTTTTTTCAAACATTCATTTCCAATATAACAGCTGTTTTTATTTTGACGTGTTTTTGGACGGCGTCCACCCTGACTCAACAAAAGACTCTTTACTTTCTGGTCTTTATTTTGTTTTATTTTATGTAGAATTTCCAAGTTAAATGTTGCCGATAATATTTACAATTACATTGTTGGTTTTTCCCTATCCTCTAATGAAAAGAGTTTATCTTTGAAAATCCATGGATTAAGGATATGAAGCTCCTTGCTCTGAACTTTTGATATTCTAATAAATATTGTATCTTTACATTTTTTTATTCTCATCTTTCATCTCTTGAATTGATTGCTCTATTCAATATATTGAGCTCTATATTATCACGATAGATTAATATTAAACGATAATTGAAGTATCTTCAATATAATTATATATATATATATATATATATATATATATATATATATATATAATAGCTATACATGTTAGGTGTGGCCCGGGATACAGCTAAGTCTCTTTAGTTTTTTATTTAGATTTGTTTACACATTTTCTCCGGTTAGGAACATTATTAAGATGGCTACATTCTCTAAGTTTATCTATATTCATCAGTGAGAGTTATTCCTCATGGCGGTGTGGAAGCTGACAAATGTGCATCTACTTTTTCTCTACCGGTTGTGTTTTTTTTTTTACTGTGAATATGTAAAAGTTTGTTTTCTTTCTAAGCATTCTTTTTAACTGTAAAATTCAAACCCAGTCTGTTTGTATGGTTGTACGGTTTCGCACGATGAAACGTCTGTAAAATCAAAATCAAACGATTACTTGACACTGCGTTTGGGCATTCTCCACGCAACTTGCGTTTTCGAAAATCCCAATTTTCATAGACAAACATCTGACATTTTCAAGAACCAGTTTTGATACGATCATTCATTGCTAACTGAAAGAAGTGAAAACAACATTTCTTTAAGTAGTTAAATCAAAATGGTTTTTTGAACTTGTCTAATTTGCTGATATGGTAGAGTATCAGACAAATCCGTCCAAATTACTTACGTTAAGGTTGTGAGTTCGAATCACGGCCTCGATGTCAAAACTATTTATTGTTTATTTAGTCGTTAATATGTGCCCTAATGTATTTGTTATGTTTCTGACTTTGAAATTAATTAAAAAAAATGATAATGATCTATTAATCAGTTTACAAAAATTCTCCAGGACGGACAGACAGACAGAGTGACAAACAGACAGAGAAGGTGCTCGTTATATTATGTGTTTGCTGACCTTTGCTCTTTCTATGTGGAAATATGTAAGAGAACAACGTGTTTAATCAGCGTATCGTTCAAAAATACACTTCGGCATAACCAAAGATAACGTTGACATACCGGAAATGCAGACAAATAAAATTTAGAAAAATAAACCTAACATTATTATTAAGTCGCCAGTTAAAATAGGTCGTGTTTCAGATGGAGCTAATTGAAGCGCAGTGCAAATCTACACCCATGATGGATGAGTTTAAAAACGGACCACCTTGGACCAATTTTAAGAGAATTGTCTCTCATCTCATACCTTGCGTGAGATTTCAAAAATGTTCCATCGGACGAGGTGCCTTATTGGCAGCACTTAGCTTGCAATGAAATCGGTCAAATTGTTGTCTTTTAAATCCAATGTTAATAAATACTTGTTTTACACCATAATCGAATTTAGCGTCCTTTAATCAATCAGTTTAAATCTTCTCATAATATTCTTCATCTTTAAACTTTTCGTGCGTCTCTATATTTCCTTTTTCCCAATTCTACCCCTGATTTTTCTTTCTTCTTTCTGAAAACAGAATTTCTTGTATCCACCCCGAAAATACCCAAACGAACTTTAATAAAAGCAGATAATTTTTTTAATCAAATGACTAGCAGTTGAACCTGGTGTTGTCCGGGTGTAAAATATGCTTGAAGATTCATGTATATTCTTTTATACGATAGCAACTAAAACAACAAACTAAATTACTCAAAATCCTTTACAATTTAAAAAATTCATTAAAAAAATAAATTGTAACTTTTATGGATTAAAAAAATAATATTATCTTTAAAAATGTTTTTTTTTAAAACAATAATTGGTGCAGTCAATATTCATTTCTGTAGATAATGAAACTTATTTCTCTCCAACTCCCTCTCCCCCTACCCCTCTCCCTTCTCTCTTTCTCTCGTCCTTTGTCTATTTTTCCCTTCTCTCTTTCGTCTTTCGCTATCCCTATGTCTCTGTCTGTCGCTCTCTCTCTGTTTCTTTCTCTCCTTTTTCGCCTCTCTCTCTCTCTCCCTCCCTCCTCTCTCTCTTTCCTCCTGTCGCTGTATATATTTTGCTATTTTTCTATCTTTGTCTCAGTATCCCCCCCTCTCTCGTCTTTTGTCTATTTTTCCCTTCTCTCTTTCGTCTTTCGCTATCCCTATGTCTCTGTCTGTCGCCCTCTCTCTGTTTCTTTCTCTCCTTTTTCGCCTCTCTCTCTCTCTCTCTCCCTCCTCTCTCTCTTTCCTCCTGTCGCTGTATATATCTTGCTATTTTTCTATCTTTGTCTCAGTATCCCCCCTCTCTCGTCTTTTGTCTATTTTTTCCTTCTCTCTATTTCCCTTCTCTTTTTCGTATTTCGCTATCCCTATGTCTCTGTCTCTCTGTCTGTCTCTCTCTCTCTGTTTCTTTCTCTCCCTTTTCGCCTCTCACTTTCCCTCTCTCTGTCTTTCTTCCTGTCGCTATATATCTCTTGCTATTTTTCTATCTTTATCTCAGTATCCTCCCTCTCTCTCTCTATTTTCCTCCCCTTCTTCCCCCTCTCTCGTATTCACTCTCCCCCGCCCGCTCTCCCTCCCTCCCTCCTCCAGGCCGGCTATCGCATTCCTCCAATTTTCGCCCCTACGTTACCATTTGCCATTTCATCTTCTGTCCTCCTACCATGCCAATACTTATACTCTTCCTGCTCCCCTCGTATTGGATCCTACAAAAACCCGAACTTCTTGTCTGATTCGGCCATCTTGTTTGGTGTTATTTGCTTTATTTTAGCTTTCCTTCTTCTTTTTTTATCAATCCTTATCTCTTCTCGTCTTTGTAATTTATCGGTAAAGATTCGAGATATTTTCTGCCGCGGCTCGACCGGTAGGTACGTGCATAGCATTTTGAACAAAAAACGCCATAAAATTTGACCCACGAAATACAATCAAAGAGAGAGAGAGAGAGAGAGAGAGAGAGAGAGAGAGAGAGAGAGAGAAAGAGAAATACACAAACACAGATATATATATATATATATATATATATATATATATATATATATATATATATATATCTATATATATATATATATATGTATATACTAGATTCCAAGGTGTCTAGACATGCATCTGGTAGACGACCCGTGACATTTCGGGTCACATGTCGTGTATATAAAGGTCTTTTCTCACGCTCTATCTTATTTGATGGATGACGTCATTATTTTTTGACGTCATCCAATGTACCCGGTTATCCCCCACCCGTTTTAATGCATGATTGCCATCGTTTCTGTGACGTCATCATTTTTATTTTAAAGTGTGGATGAGATAATAAACACGCAAGGTCGCAAGAGTTTTAATAATAGTATGTATATATATATATATATATATATATATATAAATGCATATATATATATGAGATAGAGAGCGAGAGAGAGAGAGAGGAAGAGAGAGGGAGAGAGATTTGTTTATATATACATATATATATATATATATATATATATATATATATATATGAGAGAGAGAGAGCGAGAGAGAGAGGAAGAGAGAGGGAGAGAGATTTGTTTATATATATATATATCAAAAATATACAAAAACTGGTAAATTTAAATATTTACCAACAGAGCATAAGTAAATAATGGTATTTTAAAGTCCAATGATAAAGTTTCTATGCATATTTTTATGCCAAATTTAAAAAAAAATCAACGTAACTCTTGACAAATGTTTCGCGCAAAAATGAACAACCAGAAATACTGAATTTGAAATAAGTTTGCGTCTAATTTAATGATACTTTTACAATAGCTGTTTATTAAATAAAACAATTTTTCTTATACATTCTATTAGGTTTTGGATCATCTGGCTTGCATCGTTTGTAATGTTAAGCGTATTTTTCATTGCTCTGCATTAGAAATACAAAATGGCCTATGAATAAAACTTATGGGTTCTTTTTAAAAAAGGTTTTTCAACTTAGTTCACCCCAAATAAGGCAAGGTGTCACTGTAGACGTAAGGGGCTACTGAGAATTAGGGTGAAAGTTTTGGGGGTCATTTTAAATTAGGGGCTGTGAAGCGAGATGCTTGTTCACAGTAGTTTTACATTTCTGCATATCGGTACAGTCGGGGAAACAGGGAGCAGGGAGTGAATTCTAAAAGCCGACGGCACCAGGAAAGAAGCTACTGGAGTAGAAAGCTCTCCAGCATCTGGGTACCTCCAAAGTGAATGGGTGGGATTTAGCTGATTGTCGGGTTGGTCAAGTGAATTTACGTCGAGGGGTTACCAGAGCAGCTAGTTCATCGAGACACATTCCACTGCAGTACTTGTAAAACAAGCATAAGGATGCAGCATTGCAGCGATAGGATAGGGGCTGGAGCTTGGTTGATATTGAGGGACCTATTAGATTAGAGAGTCTTTTATGGACCTTTCTAAGAGAGAGAGACTGGTGGTTGGTGCACCAGCGCAGATGTGACAACAATACTCCATACATGTGCGGATGGTTGCTTCGTACTCCCCAAAACATATGACACAGCGTAAACTTATTTTCAAAACGCTATCTTCGAACCCTTACGCTGTGTCAGATGTTTGAGGGGGAGATTTTTCTCTGATTGTCATATTTAAAGTGAGTTTGTTCATATTTTTGACTTGCCGTTCTTTTCTTATTTCTTGCTCACTTTTCTTCCTATTTTTTCTTTGAACAGTGTGCTTGTTTTTTCTTCTCATCATCATCAAGATCTCGATCAGAGGTTTTTTTTTATCACTCCTGGAGGAACCCCTTCCTGGTTTCCGACCACCTTATTGATAACTGTCATTCAGGGTATTTTGCTATAGTCGCCACGCTAGGCACTGCGGGTTGGCGACGCTATTTTCACATAAGATTAAAGTAAAAAATTGAAAAAATTAATTAATCTTGCATTGATAAAGGCTTCTATTTTCAATTTATAATACTGACCCAGCAATGCTTTTAAACTGAACGACCCATTTATTATTAA
>OY744526.1:5832199-5852199 GCA_963556195.1 Sepiola atlantica
GTTTGAAAAATCTCTGAAGAGTTTTATTTTTTCGTGACAATATGCATGTATAATCATGTAAAAACACCAACCACTCCTCCATAGAGGTGGGAGCAGCTAGCTAAAACCCCAACTACTCTCTCTCTCTCCCGATTCAGTAAAAAGAGAAATATCTGAACTGCCCATTGGCTTCGTCACACCAGCAACTTTATTTCTGTAACGTAACTGCCGGGACACGTTACTCTCACCCGACTTCTAATGGAAAATTCCACTCTACTTAATTTTAACCATACGTGGTAATTTCCAATTCAAACCTTGTTTTTATACACATGTATCTAAATATTATTACACTTAGATTTTTACCGTATTGATAACCCAGAAGATACATGTTGACTTACGGAAGAGTGTTGCTTTACGCTTTAGCAAAATCATCATTCCGATCATCAAATTGCTCCATATATGGAGAAGAAGAAATGTAAAAAACTAGAAGAGTCCCCGTTCCAGGGCAAGTAAAAGTAATTCCTCGGACGAAACTGTTTTGAACCACTTAGAGATCAAACTAATAATTTTGACCAAGAGATCCCTATTAGAATTTGACATTAAAGTCTGGACTAGGAAGGATACCTCTTATAATTTCGATATCACTATGGGGGCTTCGGACTCTGCCCAGGTTGCTGACCTTGTAGGATTGTACTTATTAAGAGAATTAAAACTCGACTTCGGACATTTACACGGTGGGCTATACAGGGACGATGCACTTTTTGTTTCTTGGGAGAGATCGAGGCAATACAACAACAGCATTAAAAATCTACACAACGTCTTTAAAAACTTCGGATGAAGTTTTGAACTACTTTTTTATATTTCATTATGAAGATAAAAATCGAAATATAATCATACTAAGCCTTATGCTTAGAATCCGTATTCTGATTTTGAACACAATCTATTATATATTTTTTTATCCTACAAAATGTTTAAGATATAACTAAAGGGATTTAAAGAAGAAATTGAAATTCTGAGAATCTTGTTTATTTGGTGTCTAATGACTTGGAATCCAATTTAATACAAATCTGAAATAGTTGAATTTTTAAAAGGGATGTTGTGCCCATATTAGAACCCCTAAGACCCCTTTAAATTACTCGAAAAAAAAACTGAAACTTTGGGACTATTTATTACTTTATGACTTGTTAAAATTTCACAAACAATCGGATGTATTTAAATTTTCATGAAGTGCTTTCACCCCTCTTTTGTGCTCTATTCATAAAAAACTAAATATAGCCCGAACTACGACCCCCTTACGCATCGTAGCTGTGTTCGAAAACTAATAATGATCGGTTACTTAGTTTAGGAGTGAATCCTGTACATACAAATATATAAATGTATAAACATACATAAAGGTTACATTTTAAATAACGACTCGGATCGTCGTCCCTGGATTTACCTGTAAAACGTCAGCAGGTACGACTGCTACTTGTTCCTTTATTTTAAGCGAGTTCAGCTTTCTTTTTTGTTGCTTTTTTTTCGTTTTTGACACCGTTTATTGACCTTGAGAAAAAAAAACGCAATTACATCCCCTAACCTGTAAACCCATTTCCGGAACACGTACTGTTTTTTTTTTTACTCAAACGTATGCTTATTCCAATGACTTCATTATGATCTACCTATTTTGAAGCATCAAATATCTGATTTAAAAACAATATTGAGTTTTACTCAGAAAATAAAATTTTCGGCAATGAAATTGAATTATAAGTTTATTTTAAGACATCTTTTTTTAACCTGTGCATACACACAACAAAAAAACAACAACAGCAACAAATAACAAATAACAGGCAAATGTTCTAGTCTGCGACGATATAAACTTAATCAAATAGCTACTATATATATATATATATATAATTTTATTGCTAGCTACCATATTGCAGAATGGTTCTTGGATATAGTGTTTAGATAGTATTATTATTATTTTTATTTTTTTTATTATTGTTATAATTAATGTTATTTGATATGCAAATTACTATATCATACGGTAGTCTTAAGGGTAATATATTATTATTATTTTATTATTATTATTAAATTTTTTTATGTATATATTAGTGATATTTTAAGCTGAATTATTTCGACACTTGATTATTGGGGAAATGGTCGTATAATCAGTACCATTGGAGAGCCATGAATATTATAACTGTCCTGTTTTTAAATCTCCGAAACAGTTACATGGTAAACAGCTGATGATCCCCGTGTTAATATTAGACGCTTAAGGTCTCTTGCTTTTGTTTCACTCTTAGATAATTAACCCCCCCTTTTTTTTTTTATTATACTTATATTTTTTCATTTATTAATTTTCCAACGAATGTTAAGTCTGCAATATCTTGGATTTAGTTAGTTTGTCTGGGAATTTAAACATTACATTTCTATTTTTTTTTCTTTTTTTTTATATGACTCAAAGCTTCTTTAGACTATAAATATATATATATATATATATATATATATATATATATATATATATATATATATATATATATATAGTCCCTTTGGGTATTTTCTCATAGAAGCTAATCCGATAAACCTACTGTGTTTATGTAATAGTGCTCAGTAACATGCAGAGCTATATTTTAGTATAAATGTTTTTGTTAGTCTTCTTGAATAATGCCATAGCAGAAGCATGTATGCACATATGTAGCCAAAATGTTTGTATACATACACATTTATACTCATATATATAACATAGATCTCATAACATATTCTACTTAAATTCATCTATATATATCTATATCTATCTATCTATCTATCTATCTATCTATCTATCTATCTATCTATCTATCTATATATATATATATATAGAACAGTTATTTATTATATTCCAATAACCATGGTTTGTTTTATTACTTTTATTTTTATTTTTATTTTTTTCACATTTCCAAAAATTCCAGATTTCTGTGAGATATATTTAACGGTACGGACCGTTAAATAGATCTCACAGAAATTTGGAATTTTTGGAAATGTGAAAAAAATAAAAACAAAAACAAAAGTAATAAAACTAACCATGGTTATTGGAATATAATAAATAACTGTTCTATATTTTGCTCTGTTATCAATAATTGACAAACATTGAGCTGAATCTTCAAAGGAGACTACAAACTAAAAGGATCTGATGATATATGATAATACACATATTGTCTTTAATAATTAATTATATATATATATATATATATATATATATATATATATATATATATATATATTGTTGAATATAAGAGACAGCTCATGTCTAGATATCCTTTGGTAGATCCTTTCAATAGTCCGAATTAGGATCTTAGTTTCGGAGGAGAATTGGCTGATGAATTTGCCATAATTTGGATTTGTCTCCCAAGTACTTTCGGCCGTTATCAACATGCTGGTAGCTAAAACAATGGATACCTTATTTTAGACTAGTCGTACATACTCGACGTTGTCCGGGAGTTATCAATTTAATTATAGTATAGAATTATTTTGGTTGCACAGTTTAAAAGTTATACAAGGAAAAGAAATAAAATTCTAGGTTTTATTGTTTTATTATCTCAATAATTATCTCAATTAAATTTAGATTAAAAGTAAAATAATAAAATAATGATGCGATAGTCACGTGAAGGCGAGAAATACACATAGGCAGAGAAACACGTGCATTGGTCACAGAATGCTATTAATATACAAAAACTATAAAAAAAATAGAAGGGAATAAATGGGAAAAATACTCTCAATAATAACTCAATAACTTATTTTTAAGAAAGATAAGGCATATTTTAAGCTGCTAAGCTTTATCTCCATTACATTATTTGAGTCATTATTTAAAATTGTCGCCATCGTAACAAACTTTCTTACCGGAATAATTGTTTTTTTTAAATAAACTGCACCGAAAGATATTTTCGCATTCTAAAGAACATGCTGGAAAGAAGGAAAACAAAACAAAATGGCTCGTCAGATGCGATGTTATTTAGGTGTAAATTTAAAAATCCGACAGGATAATTTTATGTATTAGAAGATTTTGCATGCCTTACGGGAACAAAGTGAGTGAAAGAGATAAGAAAATAACAGGATGTAAACGAATGTTTGGCATGGGAGATAAAAAAGAGTATGTGATCAATGGATGGGGTTCGCATTATTGTGAGCGCATTGGGGGCAATCTATCAACATATGGCATCTTATTTGCAGATAATGGAGAGAAACACCAGGGTGAAACGCTTGCAAAAAAAAGTCAGGGAGGTGAATGGTATCACCTCAGTTCTCTTGTTGTGACCGGATGGAATCCGATTACAATCTCCAGTCCACAAGCCTCTGCATATTACTTTTATAATGATACAATTATTATTATTATGATAATACAATTTTTATGAGAATCGCTCCAGATAAAACATGAAACTACTTGATGTAAGTAGCTAAACAAAAAAAATAAATACCGCTTCAAACTCAAAGGCCAGGCAATGATAAGTGTTATAGAGATAGATTCCTACCCAGAAAACAGCAATTCTTCCTCCTTTGTCAGAAACATCGCTCATGAAATGTGAGGACTATGTTTTATGTAATGTCTATTATCATAGTAACAAAACGTTAATAGTGTTCTGGCCTTGTTTTATGTAATGTCTATTATCATAGTAACAAAACGTTAATAGTGTTCTGGCCTTGTTTTATGTAATGTCTATTATCATAGTAACAAAACGTTAATAGTGTTCTGGCCTTGTTTTATGTAATGTCTATTATCATAGTAACAAAACGTTAATAGTGTTCTGGCCTTGTTTTATGTAATGTCTATTATCATAGTAACAAAACGTTAATAGTGTTCTGGCCTTGTTTTATGTAATGTCTATTATCATAGTAACAAAACATTAATAGTGTTCTGGCCTTGTTTTATGTAATGTCTATTATCATAGTAACAAAACGTTAATAGTGTTCTGGCCTTGTTTTATGTAATGTCTATTATCATAGTAACAAAACGTTAATAGTGTTCTGGCCTTGTTTTATGTAATGTCTATTATCATAGTAACAAAACGTTAATAGTGTTCTGGCCTTGTTTTATGTAATGTCTATTATCATAGTAACAAAACGTTAATAGTGTTCTGGCCTTGTTTTATGTAATGTCTATTATCATATCAACAAAACTTTATTAGTGTTCTGACCTTGTTTTATGTAATGTCTATTATCATAGTAACAAAACGTTAATAGTGTTCTGGCCTTGTTTTATGTAATGTCTATTATCATAGTAACAGAACGTTAATAGTGTTCTGGCCTTGTTTTATGTAATGTCTATTATCATAGTAACAGAACGTTAATAGTGTTCTGGCCTTGTTTTATGTAATGTCTATTATCATAGTTACAGAACGTTAGTAGTGTTCTGGCCTTGTTTTATGTAATGTCTATTATCATAGTAACAAAACGTTAATAGTGTTCTGGCCTTGTTTTATGTAATGTCTATTATCATAGTAACAAAACGTTAATAGTGTTCTGGCCTTGTTTTATGTAATGTCTATTATCATAGTAACAAAACGTTAATAGTGTTCTGGCCTTGTTTTATGTAATGTCTATTATCATAGTAACAAAACGTTAATAGTGTTCTGGCCTTGTTTTATGTAATGTCTATTATCATAGTAACAAAACGTTAATAGTGTTCTGACCTTGTTTTATGTAATGTCTATTATCATAGTAACAAAACGTTAATAGTGTTCTGGCCTTGTTTTATGTAATGTCTATTATCATAGTAACAAAACGTTAATAGTGTTCTGGCCTTGTTTTATGTAATGTCTATTATCATAGTAACAAAACGTTAATAGTGTTCTGGCCTTGTTTTATGTAATGTCTATTATCATAGTAACAGAACGTTAATAGTGTTCTGGCCTTGTTTTATGTAATGTCTATTATCATAGTAACAAAACGTTAATAGTGTTCTGGCCTTGTTTTATGTAATGTCTATTATCATATCAACAAAACTTTATTAGTGTTCTGACCTTGTTTTATGTAATGTCTATTATCATAGTAACAAAACGTTAATAGTGTTCTGGCCTTGTTTTATGTAATGTCTATTATCATAGTAACAGAACGTTAATAGTGTTCTGGCCTTGTTTTATGTAATGTCTATTATCATAGTAACAGAACGTTAATAGTGTTCTGGCCTTGTTTTATGTAATGTCTATTATCATAGTAACAGAACGTTAATAGTGTTCTGGCCTTGTTTTATGTAATGTCTATTATCATAGTAACAAAACGTTAATAGTGTTCTGGCCTTGTTTTATGTAATGTCTATTATCATAGTAACAAAACGTTAATAGTGTTCTGGCCTTGTTTTATGTAATGTCTATTATCATAGTAACAAAACGTTAATAGTGTTCTGGCCTTGTTTTATGTAATGTCTATTATCATAGTAACAAAACGTTAATAGTGTTCTGGCCTTGTTTTATGTAATGTCTATTATCATAGTAACAAAACGTTAATAGTGTTCTGACCTTGTTTTATGTAATGTCTATTATCATATCAACAAAACTTTATTAGTGTTCTGACCTTGTTTTATGTAATGTCTATTATCATAGTAACAAAACGTTAATAGTGTTCTGGCCTTGTTTTATGTAATGTCTATTATCATAGTAACAGAACGTTAATAGTGTTCTGGCCTTGTTTTATGTAATGTCTATTATCATAGTAACAGAACGTTAATAGTGTTCTGGCCTTGTTTTATGTAATGTCTATTATCATAGTAACAAAACGTTAATAGTGTTCTGGCCTTGTTTTATGTAATGTCTATTATCATAGTAACAAAACGTTAATAGTGTTCTGGCCTTGTTTTATGTAATGTCTATTATCATAGTAACAAAACGTTAATAGTGTTCTGGCCTTGTTTTATGTAATGTCTATTATCATAGTAACAAAACGTTAATAGTGTTCTGGCCTTGTTTTATGTAATGTCTATTATCATAGTAACAAAACGTTAATAGTGTTCTGGCCTTGTTTTATGTAATGTCTATTATCATAGTAACAAAACGTTAATAGTGTTCTGACCTTGTTTTATGTAATGTCTATTATCATAGTAACAAAACGTTAATAGTGTTCTGACCTTGTTTTATGTAATGTCTATTATCATATCAACAAAACTTTATTAGTGTTCTGACCTTGTTTTATTTAATGTCTATTATCATAGTAACAAAACGTTAATAGTGTTCTGACCTTGTTTTATGTAATGTCTATTATCATATCAACAAAACTTTATTAGTGTTCTGACCTTGTTTTATGTAATGTCTATTATCATAGTAACAAAACGTAAATAGTGTTCTGACCTTGTTTTATGTAATGTCTATTATCATATCAACAAAACTTTATTAGTGTTCTGACCTTGTTTTATGTAATGTCTATTATCATAGTAACAAAACGTAAATAGTGTTCTGACCTTGTTTTATGTAATGTCTATTATCATATCAACAAAACTTTATTAGTGTTCTGACCTTGTTTTATGTAATGTCTATTATCATAGTAACAAAACGTTAATAGTGTTCTGACCTTGTTTTATGTAATGTCTATTATCATATCAACAAAACTTTATTAGTGTTCTGACCTTGTTTTATGTAATGTCTATTATCATAGTAACAAAACGTAAATAGTGTTCTGGCCTTGTTTTATGTAATGTCTATTATCATATCAACAAAACTTTATTAGTGTTCTGACCTTGTTTTATGTAATGTCTATTATCATAGTAACAAAACGTTAATAGTGTTCTGGCCTTGTTTTATGTAATGTCTATTATCATAGTAACAAAACGTTAATAGTGTTCTGGCCTTGTTTTATGTAATGTCTATTATCATAGTAACAGAACGTTAATAGTGTTCTGGCCTTGTTTTATGTAATGTCTATTATCATAGTAACAAAACGTTAATAGTGTTCTGACCTTGTTTTATGTAATGTCTATTATCATAGTAACAAAACGTAAATAGTGTTCTGGCCTTGTTTTATGTAATGTCTATTATCATAGTAACAAAACGTTAATAGTGTTCTGACCTTGTTTTATGTAATGTCTATTATCATAGTAACAAAACGTAAATAGTGTTCTGACCTTGTTTTATGTAATGTCTATTATCATATCAACAAAACTTTATTAGTGTTCTGACCTTGTTTTATGTAATGTCTATTATCATAGTAACAAAACGTTAATAGTGTTCTGGCCTTGTTTTATGTAATGTCTATTATCATAGTAACAAAACGTTAATAGTGTTCTGGCCTTGTTTTATGTAATGTCTATTATCATAGCAACAAAACTTTATTAGTGTTTTTCATGATAAACGCTCCAGACAAGGCATGAAGCGACTTGATGTAAGGAGCAAAAAAAAAAAAATACCTGAAGGTCAAAACTAGTTAACGATAAGTGTTATATTGATTGATCCCGACCAATGAAAACAGCAATTCTTCCCCCTTTGTCAGAAATAGAATATGAGAACTACAGGACAAAATAAGAGAAGCGAGTGTTACGAGGCTGCTTAAAACAAACCCAACGCCTGTTTTTGACTCTCCTTGTATGCCTATTTTGAATGTTATGTCTATTATTGTATCAAACAAAACGTTTTTAGTGTTATGGCCTTGTTTTGAAATGGACGCCTTAATAAGTGGTGACTCAATAGTAAAAATAGAAACAAAATTCCAAAGGGATTAACTTTTTTGATTGCGTGGTAGTACTGTACATGGTAGTACCGTATATAAAGAAAAAGTTAGAATTTTCAAGAAGAAAAAGTTATAGAGAAACGAGTGGAGACGAACAGAAATACAAGGGAAATAGAAGTAATGTTGAGATCTATGCTGATTGTTCATAGGCGGGCAAATGACTTTACGTTGGTCAGAATTCTCTCTTAGCAATATAGCGGAACGTGTCGCAATGTAGTGTGGTATGTGACAATCTAGTGGGGTTTCTACCGTTCCCTACACCTCCATTATCACAGAATAGACCACGCTAATCTGTTTGTACTCTATCGTTAGTTCAATGCAAGGTGATAACCTGAGCTTTAATCTCTGGTCCTTCCTTGTAAAACATTCACAGCAAGAACTCGTCTACCTACCGCAACTGAAAGGAAGCGACCGTTGTCTTACATTAAACAGAAATTTCAATTCACAGTTTTTTTTTCAACGCGCTTCCCATCTATGGAACATGTTAGCATGGGATTGCTTCCCTGTGGGCTAAAACATTAAAACATTGTCGTCGCTAAATCCAAAGTCATCAAATACTTGCCATAAAGCATTGTTATAACTAATCGAATTTTGTTCAGTCCATTCACCATTTTCAATCCTCTCATAATATTCTTTATCATTCAACTGACAATCTATCTATTCCATCGATCTTTATCACCGGGGCGCTTTTAGCCTTCATAGATGATGACTAATTAGAAATAAAAAACAAAACAAGTAAACGTTTTTTTTTCGGAGTTTTCCTTCTCCTAGACTAATGCTCTACGAAGGCTTGACAGTGTTAACTGTCCAATTTTTTGGACTCATAATCTTTTATTACTTAAAGTAATCTTACAGCATTAACATAAATTTGTATTATTTGGATTATTCGGACTACTTTTCTCATCTTGTATTATATTTTTACAACGTTTCGGCCGATGTAACCTTCCGACGTTCTTGAGGTGCGTCTTGTCGTACTCGGGAATTTAAGTTTCGAACTCGGGAATCTGTACGAAATTTCGAACGGGACTCTTTATTCAGTCCACGATGGTAGCTTGCTCTCGTTCCGGCAGCCATGACCGGGTAGAAGTCTTACGTAATTCGTAATTGTATTTTTAGGATCACCCGTACTGAGGATTGAACCTTCAACCTCTATAAGACTGTAACTTAGATCTTATTTTTACTTAGCACTTGTATTCGTTGCGATACGGGTTCTTGCAAAGGCCCGCGGCGCAGCGTACAGATTCCCGAGTTCGACATAAAGATTCGCGAGTACGACAAGACGCACCTGAAGAACATCGGAAGTTACATCGGCAAAAACGTTGTGCGAATAGCATCCAAGATGAGAATAGTAATCCAAATAATCCAAGTATTATAAATTATCAATCCTTCTATAAAAAAAAAACATCCCGAAACATTAACGGAACTTGACGACAGCGTGCCATGTTCACATTTCGTCGCACGGAAAACCGTTGTATCGCTACAATTTCCTTATATAACACGAAATATGAGATTCTGTTTTCAGCTTCATTGCGCTTCAGACAAACGGAATCGTCCACTAGTTGTCGGTTGACACGAAAGTCACAGAACGAAGGGAATGAAGAGCAAAAGTAAAAAAAAAAAAAACACCGGAAAAAAAGTTAGAATAATAATAATAAAATAAAACCCAAGTGTCTTCTTCTGCCATTTCTATACTTGAGGCGCAAAGAAAATGAAAGCCGCTTACAACAAAGAAAATGAAAGCCGCTTACAACAAAGAAAAGACAGAAGAACAAACTTTTTTTTCTTCTTCTCTTCACAAAGAAGACAGAGAAGCTGAATACTTCATTCTTTCGCGTTGGTCGAAAAGTTCAGAGTTGAGTCTCATTGTTTATTCTCTTTGAGAGCGAATCTGGCGACTCTCAGAACTAAAGACTCCCTTAGAAATGGTAGTGGAAGACTTCTTTTTTTGAAAACAAGGTGAAACACGGCGACACGAGTTCCATTTACGAATATCAAAGAACTTGCGCAAGTCTTTCATATTTTGGCATCAGTTCGAATCAACTTTCATATTTTTACCAAAGCTGAACGCCCATCCCTTCTGCCTAAGTCATACTTTCTCATGCCTTTTTATTTGTTAAACAAAAATCGTTAAAAGAAACAAATAAACACATAATATGGCACCCTGTAATACCGGAATTCTATATTAAAAGGTTTTTCTCATCTCAACCAGCAAGATTCGTTATGAAAATAAAGTGGGCTCGCAACTAAGTTCCAACCGTTGTTTTTTAGTTTTAGAATCGGATTTAATAAAGAATTCGGTGAAAAATTAAACTATAAGATTAATAATTCAATAAATAATCAATAAATCCCTTATTCGTCATTTGGACATTGTTTAGTTCAATATCGTGAAATCCCGATTCCTTATATATAATCATATCACTTCTGAAAGTTCGGCCTTGACCTTTGTATTTTGTTCTTTGTTGTTGATTGGTTGAGCCAGATGATCTGGCCGATTTGATTGGTCAAGCCAGTCACACATCCATCACCGATTTATGGCCACTTGAAATCATACCATTCAAATTATTATTTATTTATTTATTTATTTTTTTAGTAATATAAGATTTTTTATTCAATCACAAATAAAAAATAAGAAACAAATATATTACATTGATCCATTCGGTGAAAAATTAAACTATAAGGTTAATAATTCATTAAATAATTAATAAATCCCTTATTCGTCACAGGACATTGTTTAGTTCAATATCGAGGAATCCTGATTCCTTATATATCCCACTGATCCATTCGGTGAAAAAGTAAACTATAAAATTAATAATTCAATAAATAATTAAAAAAATCCCTTATTCATCACTTGGACATTGTTTAGTTCAATATCGAGAAATCCAGATTTTTTATATATAATTGTATCACAGTCAATAGTTTTCTTCGAATGTCCGGCTGGCTTGACAGGCCGAGAGCAGTCTCGAGGTGTTTCCACGAATAATGGCGATAGAGAGGCGCTCGTAAAGCCAAGACAATTTTAGAATTGATTTCAAATTTTAGAATCTATTTCATTATTTTCGATGATTTTATTTGGAAATCCATTTGTAATCTGTTTTTTTTTCTCGGGTTAATTGAAGTATATTTTTGTTTTGTTTTCAGATCATTGAAATGGGTTGGCAAGTTAAGAAAATTAACATTTTCGACACCTTCTTCCTTTTTTTCTCTTTGTTTTTTTTTAAATTTCTACTAAGGGGTAGGTTTAGTTTTAGGGTTAGAGTTAGGGTTGTTGAACGTTGGGAAGAAGTTGTAAACAACATTATTTTTATTAATTAATTAGTCATAATCTATATATTAATACGATAGTGTGTGTGTTCGTGTGTCACGCTTCCGGCAAAAGCTCTGCGCATGCGTGCCGCACCTAAATTTTGAAAAACATTCAACTCGCCTCATTTTCGAAACATTTTCAAGTATTTCCCTTTGACGCGACGTAGTATTTTTGACTTCGGCCCCGCCTGGTTTATAGTTCTATCCCAAGCAACCTATAAGATTATTTTTTTTACATTTTGAGGGGAAGGGGAAGAGAAGTAGGGAGGGAACGACCGGGAAGACACGTATTAATACAATAGCGTGTGTGATTTTGTGTGTAATGCTTACATCAAAAGCAACGAGCTTCCGAATCTTTGTATGCTACTCATGAATTGGCTTGGCCTTTTGGCTAAGATCAAAGTGTATTATCTGTTCCGATGGATACTGCACTCCACCGACTGGTATTATCTTGGCCTTCGAGGCTTGATTTACGCCGGTCTATGGGTCTGTCCTGTGCAGTTCTAGGAGGTCCACCCTCCCAGGCTTCGCCGCCCCTCTTTGGGGGGAGTAAGTTTATTGCTTACTGCCTGAGGCGACCTACCGGGGAATGCCGACTGCCCAGGCTATTTTTAATGGCCAGAGTGCTCACCTTCTCGAGACCTGGCTTTTCAAACCCCACTTTCCCGACCCGACCTTGGGTCACATCTTACTTGTGGGAGTAAGATAAAACTGGCCTTGTGCCTAACTCCCGGAGAGGAGTAAATAATATCATATTTATTAACGCTGACATGAATTGGAGCCAAATTTAATTTAATCGAAAACATTTACAAAGTAAGGGTTAGTCGTCGAAATATTACCTTCACTAGAAATATTGTAGATAAAGAAGTTTTGTAAATTGTTTCATGTATTGTTCATTTAAAAAAAATAAATATACAAGTCCAAATCTGATCATATTTTATTCAAACATGTATAGGTTAGGAACAAGATAATTAGCATTGGAAACATCATTTCGTGTAATTTACACGGATCCCGCTTTTAAATTTAGATTTACAGACTTAGTTGCCAACCGAATATAACATATAAATTTAACTTGTTGGCTTTTCACTCCTACTTTCCTCTCTCTGGCTAACTTTCTTCTCCCTCCATCAATCTCTCTCTCTCTCTCTCTCTCTCTCTCTCTCTCTCTCTCTATATATATATATATATATATATATATATATATATATATATATATAATCAAATATAAACCAAAAGTAAACTTTTAGTAGATAGAACCTATAGTGAAAAGGTTAAGCTCAATATACGGGATAGAGCAATTATAAAGATAGAAGAAATAAAAGTGATAAACATGTTCGAATGTCTTTTCTACAGCCAACTTATCTATCTGTATTTCTCCTCTGATGATAAGATTTCGATCTTTGAAAAGCCTTGGCTTAAGGAAAGAATAATAAACACTGGTTTATTACAGAATACACCTTGCATTGAACAATCGAAATTTGAAATAAATTTGGACACTCGAATATGTTTATCACTCTTATTTCTTCTATCTTTATATATATATATATATATATATATATATATATATATATATATAGCTATAGATGAAGTGAAAGAATAAAATAAGGTGCGAATCAAATTTTATTACAGTTCAATGTTCAGACAAAGTACTTTAATGTCCTTAACTCATGAGTTTTCAAAGAAAATCTTCTCCTCATATATATATATATATATATATATATATATATATATATATATATATATATATATATATATATATATTTGAAGAGCTTACCAAGATATTTTCCCTTTCTTCCAGAGAGAGTTCATCACAACGAAAATATCTTTTATTTTATTATTTATTTATTTATTTATTTTGTAAAGCTATAGTTCCCTACACGTGTTTCGCTACCAGCAAGCACCTTGCTAGGCAGTTCATCAGGTGAGATACAAAACCTAAGATATTGACCTCAACAACTGACAATACCCGACAGGGTATTAACCTAGTTGAAATCACTTAAGAAGAAAAAAAAGGAAATAAAATTCAAAAGACAGCTCAAACAATTCGGTAAAATATATATATATATATATATATATATATATATATATATATATATATATATATATATATATGTGTGTGTGTGTGTTTGTGGAGAGAGAGAGAGAAGGGGGGGGAGGAACCAGAGAAGAAGAAGAAGAAAAAGAAGAACCAAAACAATGAGAAACAAATGAACATATTCGACACCTTTTTGCTTTTATATTGACTCACTTTCTGATTTATACCAATTATTTTTACCTGGATACGTGTTTTACAAATTTAAAGAAAGTAAAACAACATAAGGACATAAAATGACATTATATTAATATAAGAAATAGGAATAGGATTAAGTTTAGAGTTAAGGTTAAGGTTAGGGTTTGGGTTAGGGTTAGGGTTAAGTTTAGGGTTTGCGTTAAGGTTAAGGTTAAGTTTAGGGTTAGGGTTAGGGTTAAGTTTAGGGTTAATGTTAGAGTTAAGGTTAGGGTTAGGGTTAGGGTTAGGGTTAAGTTTACGGGTAGGGTTAAGGTTAAGGTTAGGGTTAAGGTTAGGTTAAGGTTAAGGTTAGGGTTAGGTTAGGGTTAAGATTAGGCTTAGGGTTAAGTTTAGGGTTAGGGCTACGGTTAGTGTTAAGGTTAAGGTTAAGGTTAGTGTTAGGGATAGGGTTAGGATCAAGTTTAGGGTTAAGGTTAAGGTTAGTGTTTGTATTTCCAAGTCAGACATGATGTTGTGCCTTTCATTTTCTAATATGCCTCTGGTTTCTCTGCATGTTCAAAGTGCAGTCGTTTGCACAATTCCCAGTGTCTGTTTATATATTCCGTTTGAACCAGTTTCCTGAATTCACTTATGCTGTGGTCTACCGTTTTGTTTCTTTGTCCACAGATCCTACATTTACTGTTTTCCTGAATCTTATCTATATTAAGAGTTATGTAGTTTGTTCTGATCGCTTTGTTTTGTGTGAATGTAAGTAAAAATTCAGTTTCTGTTACGCGTTTGAGGCGTGTATTATTTTGTTATACACACTGGTCGACTCGCTCATGTCGTTATCTCGTCGTAAATGTAGGGTTTATTAATTAAAGTGAACAATTACAGAGACAAGAGAGGTATATATATTTAGATGTGAGTTACTGCACTAGAGAGAAAGAGAAATGGAGAGAGGTATTATACGACGGCTTGGGCCGCACTCTATGCAGTTCACATCGTTTCCCGCCCCCACCGAGGACGAGCGACTTGTTTTGGCGTAAATGTCCCGTTTGGGTATCTGTCAGCAAAGAGGTCGAGTTCCCATTTCTCCGGAACCCACATGATACCTTAACTTCCGTTTACTCATTGAGTTCAATCATTTGAACCCTAATCCGTCAATCATTCTCTTCGCCCAAGTTGCTTCTTTAATATTATAACATTTCCCTGCTATTATTATTATTATTATTATTAGTAGTAGTAGTAGTAGTAGTAGTAGTAGCAGTAGTAGTAGTCATAGTATTGTTATTAGTATTTGTATCTCCTCCTCAGTAGGATTTTCTCATAGTCATCGTTCACTGGTACAAGAAGATGCGTTTCATCATCATCATCATCATCATCATCATCATCATCATCATCATCATCATCATCATCATCATCATCATCGTCATCATCATCATCATCAGCAGCAGCAGCAGCAGCAGCAGCGTCATCGTCATCGTTATCGTCATCATCATCATCATCATCATCAAAAGAAGGAAATTTATCGTTTCTGCAAGAAACCCGTTTCTCACAGAACATATGTTGCTAGTCTCGCTCTACTCAATCGTTATTTCCATGGGAGGTTCTCGACTGATCTCCCGTCTTTGGTTTTCCTTTGCAAAACATTCACAAGAACTCGTATCTCTACCGCAACGTAAAAAATATTTCTTTTCTCGCTTCATGTGCCGAGCCCCAAGCGGAATTTCCACGGACTGAACTTCTTTTGCAACGCATCACCGCAGTACTGCTCCCCTACTGATTACAACTTTGTTATCTTTAAATCTAATGTCATCAAATTCTTGTCTTGGATCGCCCATAAGTAATCGAACGCTGTTCACACCTTTGATCAATGTCGGTACTCCCATAAGGTTCCTTACTTTTCGGCTTGCAATTATTACTGTCTCATTAACACTCATCCTCGAGTGGCTCTTGTCCTTGATAAGTGTTGACCTAGTAGTATTAGGTAAACATAGAAAGTTCCGACCGGATTTTGAACCGAAATCTTCAATTCTAAATCGATTATCATTGTGTCAAGCCTTAATCTGAATTTAGAATCTCTCAAAGAGAATCGAAGGTCTATTACTAAGGGGAGGTCAGAGGTCGATGTCTGAGTCGATCTGAGGATGCCACTTCTGATTTGGAAGTCAGACAGATCCACCCCGCTGGGAAGATCTCGACTAACGCAATCTGACAGTCTGTTTAACTACTTGCGACTTTACTTTATTCGAAACGACGATTGGGATCGCGTATTAAATTATTAAAAACAAGAAAAGCGATGCTTAACATCCGTCCATTCAATCTGCGCGTTTAGCGCTAAACGAGTAAAGCGTGACAGACAAACCGACCGACGGCGGACAAAATGTCGTTGGTCTGTTTGTCCGTCGTGTTTGTCAGCGCTGAATGTCAGTCAAGTGTTTTCCGATTTTCTTCAATGTGCTGGATACACTCAACCATTTTTTTTTTTGTATAATTTGGATTATTCGGACTACTGTTGTCGTCTTGGATGTTATTCCTACAACGTTTCGGTCGAGGTAACCTCCGACCTTCTTCGGGTGCGTCTTGTCGGACTTGGGAATCTTTATATCGTACTTGGGAATCAGCACGGAATTTCTAACGAAACTCTTTACTTAATCAACGGAAGTAGACTTCTTTTTATATCATTTTTACTTCAGTCGAAGTTCTCAGAAATCATCAACCCTTGATCTCTATATGAGATACATTGATATTCGAATATCCCATTAAAGTTCTCCTTTACCTCTCAAACGTTGCTTTTGTAAAGAAGTTAAACACATTAATTTTCCTCTCCCCAATTGACAAATTAACTATGTTATAGTATATCTTTCTTGTAGTCTCTTCGTCTTACCGGATTCCAGGACAAGAATTCATCTAGTCTGGTGGAGTATCCAGCTTATTTTTGTTACTTGAGGTAACATTACTTGGAAAAAGCGAACCATTCCTCGTATAAGCCAGTGTACAACTGTGTCGAGGGGATCTTATTTGTGCTATTTTGAATATTTGGTCAGGGTTTACTTGTAGGGTGAAGTATCCTCATGTCAGGTTCGTTTGGCCCACCCCTGTAAAGAGAGGCCGAAGACACTCAAAAATGGTGTCTAGTAGGAATTCAAACTCTCCTGTAAGTAATTCAAACTCCCCTGTAGGCAATTCAAACTCTCCTTCTCTCTATATATCCAGATGTGTAGTGATAATTGGTAAGACAACACATCTAAAACAAGAATTAGTTTAATGCTCTTAAAATTCATACTAGAATTGTCCACATAGATGCGTGGCGCAACAGATAAAAGTGTTAAGTTATAATCAGTTGTAAGTGATAGTCTTCTGGATGTTAGAGGTTCAATCCTCAGTGAAGGCGATACTAAAAATATAATTCATAATTTATTTAAGATTTCTACCCGATCATGGCTGACAGAACAAACGCAATGTACCCCTGTTGATTCAATTAAAGGGTTCTGTTCGGAATTCCGTACTAATTTTGGAATTCATTAAGAAATGTTGTAAGAATAATATCCACAGTGAGAACGGTAGTCCGAATAACCTAAGTTATCAATCCTTATCTAAAAAAGAAAACCCTAAGCATCATCTATTTTTATTTCATTAATTTATTTTCAAAATTTTTTGTAATTATATCGACTGAGGATTCTTTCGACAATATATTTTCGTCAATTTATTCTGCGTTTATCCAATGTACAGGTGTCCGCATTGCATTTTATCATTCCATCCTACACTGTCAAATACGTCATTTTTCCAAATTATTACAGTCCAAGTTTTTTTTTTTTAACATAGTTCACCCCAAACAAGGCAGGCCGCCACTGTAGACGTAAGGGGCTAATGAGAAAAAAGGTGAGAGTTTTTTTGTTTTTTTGGGGGGGTGGGTGGGTTCAACCTAAATTGGGAGCTGCGCAGCGAGATGTCTGTTTACATTAGTTTTAAATTTCTGCATGTCAGTAACGTCAGGAATGCAGGGAGCAGGGAGGGAGTTCCAGAGTCCAGCAGCACGAGGAAAGAGCGTTTGGAGTAGAAAGTTCTCGGCATCTGGGCACCTCCACAGTGTATGGATGGGATTTGGCAGATCGTCGGGTTGGTCTAGTGAATTTACGTCGTCGGGGTACCAAAGCAGCAAGCTTATCAGAGCACAATCCATTGAAGTACTTGTAAAACAGGCACAAGGACGCAACATTGCGGCGATGGGACAGGGGCTGGAGTTTGGTAGATAGTGAAGGACCTACCAAGTTGGCGACTCTTAAAACACGCTCATTTCTGAATAAAATGTCTTTAATTAAATGTAATTATACTTTTTAGGAGTATTACTGTGGAGAAAATATTCTAAATACATATGTAAATTTGAGAATAGCAGTTATAAGTGTATATTTATAAATATTAATTTATCAGAAGTTTAAAACAAATTAATTATGTAAATTGTAAAAAACGCATGCTGTCTGTGCGATTTTACTATGGCTATATACGGGAGCTTTGCGTGCTTGGCCTTTTGGTCTAGATCAAAGTATAGTATCTGTTCCGATGGATACTGCACCCCATATACTGGTATTGTCTTGGCCTTCGGGGCTTGATTTACGCCGGTTAATGGGTCTGTCCTGATAAGTTCTAGGAGGTCCACCCTCCCAGGCTTTGCCTCCTCTCTTTGGGGAGGAGTAAGTTTATTGCTTACTGTCTGAGGCGCCCCTACCGGGGAATGCCGACGGGGCTGCCCAAGCAATTTGTAATGGCCAGAGTGCTCACTTCTCGGGCGCTGGCTTTTCAAACCCCACTTTCTCGACCCGATCTTGGGTCACATCTTACTTGTGGGAGTAATTAAAACTGGCCTTGTGCCTAATTCCTGGGAAGGAGTAAATAATATCATATTTATTATCGCTGACGAACATACTGAAACCATAGTGTGTTCGTATCGCAGTCTCGTTTTCACATTTGTTTATACTTGAATTATGTTATTTAATCTAAATTAAGTAATTGGTAGTTTCATGATGTAATTCTTTGGTTGACAAAAATTCTCGTTCACTTGAAAATTAATTAATTACGAGTAATTCTTACGTTTACAAAAAAGACTTTAAATCTTTAAAACTTTAAATTCTTCAAGCTTTAAAGCTTTGAAACTTTTTAAGCGTTAAGAAAACTTTAAAGCTTTGAAACTTTAACGCTTTTAGACTTTAAAGCTTCATAACTTTAAAGCTTTAAGACTTTAAAACTTTAAAGCTTTATAACTTTAAAGCTTTAAGACTTTAAAGCTTTTAGACTTTAAAGCTTTAAAACTTTAAAGCTTTTAGACTTTAAAGCTTTAAAACTTTAAAGCTTTAAGACTTTAAAGCTTTAAGACTTTAAAACTTTAAAGCTTTAAGACTTTAAAGCTTTACGACTTTAATGCTTTATAACTTTAGAGCTTTAAGACTTTAAAGCTTTTAGACTTTAAAGCTTTAAGACTTTAAAGCTTTAAGACTTTAAAACTTTAAAACTTTAAAACTTTAAAGCTTTAAAACTTTAAAGCTTTAAAACTTTAAAGCTTTAAGACTCTAAAGCTTTATAACTTTAAAGCTTTAAAACTTTATAACTTTAAAACTTTAAAGCTTTAAGACTTTAAAGCTTTAAGACTTTAAAACTTTATAACTTTAAAGCTTTAAGACTTTAAAGCTTTTAGACTTTAAAGCTTTAAAACTTTAAAGCTTTAAGACTTTAAAGCTTTAAGACTTTAAAACTTTAAAGCTTTAATACTTTAAAGCTTTAAGACTTTAAAGCTTTTAAACAATGAAGCTTTAAGATTTTAAAGCTTTAAGATTTGAAAGCTTTATAA
>OY744526.1:5859699-5904699 GCA_963556195.1 Sepiola atlantica
GAATGAATAAATGAATGACTGACTGAATAAATGAATAAATGAATAAATGAATAAATGAATAAATGAATGAATGAATAAATGAATGAATGAATGAATGAATAAATGAATGAATAAATGAATAAATGATGTAATGAATAAATGAAAGAATGAATAAATGAATGAATAAATGAAAGAATGAATAAATGAATGAATAAATGAATGAATAAATAGATGAATGAATAAATGAATGAATAAATGACTGAATAAATGAATGAATGAATGAATAAATTACTAAATGAATGAATGAATGAATGAATGAATAAATGAATGAATAAATGAATGAATGTAGAAATAAATGAATGAATGAATAAATTAATTATTAATGAATGAATAAATGAATAAATGAATGAATAAATGAATAAATGAATGAATGAATAAATGAATGAATGAATGAATGAATAAATGAATGAATTAATGAATAAATGAATGAATGAATGAATGCATCAATAAATGAATCAAAGAATAAATGAATGAAAAACTGAATGAATGAATGAATGAATAAATGAATAAATGAATGAATGAATAAATGAATGAATAAATGTATGAATAAATGAATAAATGAATGAATGAATGAATGAATGAATAAATGAATGAATGAATAAATGAATGAATGAATAAATGAATGAATAAATGAATGAATGAATGAATACATGAATGAATGAATGAATGAATAAATGAACGAATAAATGAATAAATGAATGAATGAATAAATGAATGAATGAATAAATAAATGAATAAATGAATGAATAAAGTAATGAATCAATAAATTAATAAATGAATGAATAAATGAATAAATGAATGAATGAATGAATGAATGAATCAATGAATGATCGAATGAATACATTAATGAAGTGATCAAATAAGGAATAAATAACAGTGAATTAATGGAGACCACTATACAAAAAATCAAACGAGATGGAACAAAAGAAGCAAGGAATATAAAAATGAGGTATCAAAACAGTGAATTGATAGAGGCCACTAGACCAAAAGTCAAACGAGCTGGAACAAAAGAAGAAAGGAATATTAAAATGAGGTATCAAAACAGTGAATTGATGGAGACCACTAGACCAAAAAGTCAAACGAGCTGGAACAAAAGAAGCAAAGAAATATTAAAATGAGGTATCAAAACAGTGAATTAATGGAGACCACTATACAAAAAATCAAACGAGACGGAACAAAAGAAGCAAGGAATATAAAAATGAGGTATCAAAACAGCGAATTGATGGAGACCACTAAGCCAAAAAGTGAAACGAGCTGGAACAAAACAAGCAAGGAATATTAAAATGAGGTAACAAAAACGCGAATTGATAGAGACCACTAGACAAAAAATCAAACGAGCTGGAACAAAAGAAGAAAGCAATATTAAAATGACGGTTTCAAAACATCGAATTAATGGAGACCACTGGACCAAAAAATCAAACGATCTGGAACAAAAGAAGCAAGGAATATTAAAATGCGGTATAAACACATCGAATTGATGGAGACCACTAGACAAAAAATCAAACGAGCTGGAACAAAAGAAACAAGGAATATTAAAATGAGGTTTCAAAACATCGAATTGATGGAGACCACTAGACCAAAAAATCAAACGATCTGGAACAAAAGAAGCAAGGAATATTAAAATGCGGTATAAACACATCGAATTGATGGAGACCACTAGACAAAAAATCAAACGAGCTGGAACAAAAGAAACAAGGAATATTAAAATGAGGTTTCAAAACATCGAATTGATGGAGACCACTAGACAAAAAATCAAACGATCTGGAACAAAAGAAGCAAGGAATATTAAAATGCGGTATAAACACATCGAATTGATGGAGACCACTAGACAAAAAATCAAACGAGCTGGAACAAAAGAAACAAGGAATATTAAAATGAGGTTTCAAAACATCGAATTGATGGAGACCACTAGACAAAAAATCAAACGATCTGGAACAAAAGAAGCAAGGAATATTAAAATGCGGTATAAACACATCGAATTGATGGAGACCACTAGACAAAAAATCAAACGAGCTGGAACAAAAGAAACAAGGAATATTAAAATGAGGTTTCAAAACATCGAATTGATGGAGACCACTAGACCAAAAAATCAAACGAGCTGGAACAAAAGAAGCAAAGAATATTAAAATGAGGTATCAAAATAGCGAATTGATGGAGACCACTAGACCAAAAAATCAAACGAGCTGGAACAAAAGAAACAAGGAATATTAAAATGAGGTTTCAAAACAGTGAATTGATGGAGACCACTAGACCAAAAAGTAAAACGAGCTGGAACAAAAGAAGCAAGGAATATTAAAATGAGGTATCAAAACAGCGAATTGATGGAGACTACTAGACCAAAAAGTCAAACGAGCTGGAACAAAAGAAGCAAGGAATATTAAAATGAGGTATCAAAATAGCGAATTGATGGAGACCACTAGACCAAAAATCAAACGAGCTGGAACAAAAGAAGCAAGGAATGTTAAAATGAGGGATCAAAACAGTGAATTGATGGAGACCATTAGACCAAAAAATCAAGCGACTTAGAGCTAGAGAAGCAAGGAATATTAAAATGAGGTATCAAAACAGTGAATTGGTGGAGACCACTAGACAAAAAATCAAACGGGCTGGAACAAAAGAAGCAACAAATATTAAAATGAGGTATCAAAACAGGGAATTGATAGAGACCACTAGACAAAAAATCAAACGAGCTGGAACAAAAGAAGCAAGGAATATTAAAATGAGGTATCAAAACAGTGAATTGGTGGAGACCACTAGACAAAATATCAAACGAGCTGGAACAAAAGAAGCAAGGAATATTAAAATGATGTATCAAAACAGTGAATTGATGGAAGCCACTAGCCAAAAACTCAAACGAGCTGGAACAAAGGAAGCAAAGAAATATTTAAATGAGGTATCAAAACAGTGAATTAATGGAGACCACTAGACAAAAAATCAAACGAGCTGGAACAAAAAAAGCAAGGAATATTAAAATGCGGTATAAACACATCGAATTGATGGAGACCACTAGACAAAAAATCAAACGAGATGGAACAAAAGAAGCAAGGAATATTAAAATGAGGTTTCAAAACAGTGAATTGATGGAGACCACTAGATCAAAAAGTCAAACGAGCTGGAACAAAAGAATCAAAGAAATATTAAAATGAGGTATCAAAACAGCGAATTGATGGAGACAACTATACAAAAAATCAAACGAGACGGAACATAAGAAGCAAGTAATATTAAAATGAGGTATCAAAACAGTGAATTGGTGGAGACCACTAGACAAAAAATCAAACGGGCTGGAACAAAAGAAGCAACAAATATTAAAATGAGGTATCAAAACAGTGAATTGATGGAGACCACTAGACAAAAAATCAAACAAGCTGGAACAAAAGAAGCAAGGAATATTAAAATGATGTATCAAAACAGTGAATTGATGGAAGCCACTAGACAAAAAATCAAACGAGCTGGAACAAAAGAAGCAAGGAATATTAAAATGAGGTATCAAAACAGTGAATTGATGGAGACCACTAGACCAAAAAGTCAAACGAGCTGGAACAAAGGAAGCAAGGAATATTAAAATGAGGTATCAAAACAGTGAATTGATGGAGACCACTAGACAAAAAATCAAACGAGATGGAACAAAAGAAGCAAGGAATATTAAAATGAGGTATCAAAACAGTGAATTAATGGAGACCACTATACAAAAAATCAAACGAGATGGAACAAAAGAAGCAAGGAATATAAAAATGAGGTATCAAAACAGTTAATTGATGGAGACCACTAGACCAAAAATCAAACGAGCTGGAACAAAAGAAGCAAGGAATATTAAAATGTGGTATCAAAATAGCGAATTGATGGAGACCACTAGACCAAAAAATCAAACGAGCTGGAACAAAAGAAGCAAGGAATGTTAAAATGAGGGATCAAAACAGTGAATTGATGGAGACCACTAGACCAAAAAATCAAACGACTTAGAGCTAAAGAAGCAAGGAATATTAAAATGAGGTATCAAAACAGTGAATTGGTGGAGACAACTAGACAAAAAATCAAACGGGCTGGAACAAAAGAAGTAACAAATATAAAAATGAGGTATCAAAACAGTGAATTGATGGAGACCACTAGACAAAAAATCAAACAAGCTGGAACAAAAGAAGCAAGGAATATTAAAATGAGGTATCAAAACAGTGAATTGATGGAGACCACTAGACAAAAAATCAAACAAGCTGGAACAAAAGAAGCAAGGAATATTAAAATGATGTATCAAAACAGTGAATTGATGGAAGCCACTAGACAAAAAATCAAACGAGCTGGAAAAAAGAAGCAAGGAATATTAAAATGAGGTATCAAAACAGTGAATTGATGGAGACCACTAGACAAAAAATCAAACGAGCTGGAACAAAAGAAGCAACGAATATTAAAATGATGTATCAAAACAGTGAATTGATGGAAGCCACTAGACAAAAAATCAAACGAGCTGGAAAAAAGAAGCAAGGAATATTAAAATGAGGTATCAAAACAGTGAATTGATGAAGACCACAAGACCAAAAAGTCAAACGAGCTGGAACAAAAGAAGCAAGGAATATTAAAATGAGGTATCAAAACAGTGAATTGATGGAGACCACTAGACCAAAAATCAAACGAGACGGAACATAAGAAGCAAGGAATATTAAAATAAGGTATCAAAACAGCGAATTGATGGAGACAACTAGACCAAAAAGTCAAACGAGCTGGAACAAAAGAAGCAAGGAATATTAAAATGAGGTATCAAAACAGTGAATTAATGGAGACCACTAGACAAAAAATCAAACGAGATGGAACAAAAGAAGCAAGGAATATTAAAATGAGGTATCAAAACAGCGAATTGATGGAGACCACTAGACCAAAAATCAAACGAGACGGAACATAAGAAGCAAGGAATATTAAAATGAGGTATCAAAACAGCGAATTGATGGAGACCACTAGGCCGAAAAATCAAACGAGCTGGAACAAAAGAAGCAAGGAATATTAAAATGAGGTATCAAAACAGTGAATTGATGGAGACCACTAGACCAGAAAGTCAAACGAGCTGGAACAAAATAAGAAAGGAATATTAAAATGGGGTATCAAAACAGCGAATTGATTCTCCGTCTATATGTTATTTTTCTTTTTTCCAGAGCCACTGTGTCAGTTTCTTCTTCTTCTTCTTCTTCTTCTTCTTCTTCTTCTTCTTCTTCTTCTTCTTCTTCATCATCATCATCATCATCATCATCATCATCATCCACCACCACTACTGTTTCTTGAATTGGTTAGTGTTATATTTTTGCATTTTCCATCGTGTCATTACTACCGCATAGGTGGTGGTGACGAAGTTAATAATGACGTTCACTGACGACCCGGCTGTGCCAAGTTCGAGTCCAGTCATTTCGATAACACTAATTTCAGTTATGGATGTTGGCAACCTTCACGTGATCCCTCCAGTAAAATACCTGAAATAATCGGGGAAACCAATGCGAAAAACAGAATCAAACCGGTCAAAAAAGTCGTACGAATTCATCTTACTAACTGTTATCGCCCCTATTTAGACACACAATGGACTCTTCCGATAATTATAGAATATATTTTACTACATCGCTACTTATTGACACAGGAGATATCAATCAAGGATAGGGAAGTGACGGTGGCTAATTTGTTAACGACACGGACTGACGACCTGGGTGTGCTAAGTTCGAACCCAGTTCGCTTCATAGGAACGCTTTCATTTAGGATGTTGGCAACCTTCACGTGTCCCCTTCCTGTAAGTAACCGTAGACTTTCTAGAAAGAATTCTGACTAGAACAATAGAATCATCTGATTCATACGATATGAATCAAGGATCCGTTCTCGACAATCAGTCCGACAGAAACTGTGGCCATTTCGGTGACTATTTATTTGTCAGTCTGTGGTATTAGTCCTGGGAAATTCACCCCTTGCGTTCCCTCTTTGGTAAAGAGTTAGGTTATTGCTAACTGCATGAGACACCCCCACCAGGGAATACCGACGGGGCTGCGCAGGCAATTTTTAAGAATGCTCCAATTATAAATTGCTGGATTATTCTCCCCTATCTTCCTACGTAAAGAAGGACGTAAAGTATCAGAAGCTACACTAGCGACATTGTATTACTTGAATATAACCTAATTCTTCTTTTAAACATATGAGTTTGTCTTATTTATTCCTCATGTCAGTTCGGGGGTATAACTCTAACCCTAACCCTAACCCTAACCCTAACTATAACTATAACTCTAACCCTAACCCTAACCAAAACCCTTACCCTAACCTTCACTCTAACTCTAATCCTTACCCTAACCCTAACCCTAACCTTAACTCTAACCCTAACCCTTACCCTAACCCTAACCATAACTCTAACTCTAACTCTAACTCTAACTCTAACTCTAACGCTAACTCTAACTCTAACTCTAACCCTAATCCTAACCTTCACTTTAACCCTAACCCTAACCCTAACCCTAACACTAACACTAACACCAACCAGAGGGCACTTTCCGCAGCTATGGATATTAATGCGCAATGTGATTCAATAGATCTGAAAAAATTCGCATTCGTTATAGCCGATTCCATAATCCACGACGATATCCATTATTTGAATAACGCAGCGCCACGTTGCTTTCGGCAAGTTTCGCATTCGCGAAGACCAAACAGTTCGCCCTCATCGCGCAAAGAATGCATATTTAGGCTTTCTGCAAAGCTAATGTCGTTAGTGAAAGTTTGCGGCTAAGGAAATGCGAGACGTTAATTTAAACACTTCGTTGAGGATATTAGCTAATTAATAGCCAAACCACCTGCGCATACTTTTGCAAGTTTGCTCTGAGAGGAACTCCGCGAGAAGGTTGATAAGGAGATGCTATGAGAAATTTGATCAGAACTGTTGAAAAAAATCCAAGACAAAACCAGAAGATAAGTTGATCAATATTAACTTATATTCTTGTTTTGTCTTGGATTTTTTTTTCAACAATTCTGTATACATCCGCCTGGCAACCCTAGAATTGGCCAAAGTCTTATCTGGGTCTTACTTCTCCATATTTTATGAAGTATTCCCGAAGATAGCAAGGGAATTGTCTATTGCCTATTGTTCACCACAATATCGAAAATTATCCAGAAATCACGAGTATCTAGCTTATGTAACTGAATAAGTTTTCTGGTCATCTCTTTATACATTCACAACATAGAACGATGTCTATATGTTTCCGTCTATTTGTAGTTGACTTATGGCGGTTTAATTGTCGGAATGCTTGCTGCTTCTGAGCAATAGCAGCTGCACAGTCCAGGGTGAACATTGTGGCCGGTGTAGCTTGCTGTAGAATTTACGCAAGTGCTTCAATGCTTACCTTATTTATACCATGTAAACATTGACAACTCAAAAACAATTTATATCCTGTCAGGTCAAGATTTTGCGTGGTGGTTACCGTTCTCAAAGAGCATCAGATCCATACATCAAATTAGGAATGAACGGAAGTTGACATTCACTAAAATTTTCGACCATGAAAAGGTCATATAAGATGTGGGGCTTCATTGACTACAATATGGGCTAAGAAAATGGTATATATGATCAATGAAATAAAATTTATTGCCTAAAGTTGTACTTTCAACTTTTTCTTTGACCTTGAGCTTGACGTTTGACCTAAAAATCTCAAAATTGAATCAGTTCTAGCTAAGAACATGCCCAATATTTTGATAAAGTTAAGTGACCATTGGTCAAGCGATGTGGACAGTAGACTGTACACAAACAAACAAACAAACAAACATACAAACTGTCCCGAAAACATAACCTCCTTTGCAGAAGTAACACATAAATAAACGAAATTAGAGAGATAAAATGAGTATTTTTGTATTTTTGTGACTCGAAAACATCTTTAATAAAACCCAGCAACCTACATTTTAGAATATTACGTATGAAACCAGTAACGACATTTTAAAATGCTTCGCTCTTATGATATTAATTCTGGCGTCTCGGAATTTAAATTGTTAACGTCTTTCCTTGAAATAGCGAGTCTGTTCTTTTGACGTTTAACTGACTTCACGTGAGCTTACTTGCTGCCTTTTGAAATTCTCTTCTTTTCTCCCACTTTTTCGTTCATTTTTTTTTGTCACCTGAGGATGATCAGATAATGAAGCGAAAACGTCCGTGAGACATATGGAACATACATTTTTAAAAATTATTATTTTAACACGAAAAATCATTAGAACATTTTTTTTAAAATAAAGAAGGTATAAGTTAGCAGAGAAATCCTGTTATTTTTTTAACAATGTTTAATCTCTCTCTCTCTCTCTCTCTCTCTCTATATATATATATATATATATATATATATATATATATATATATAAATGAAGGAGAATGGAAAGGAATTAGAGAAAGCAAAAGCCAAATCAAAATTCAATTCAAAAGTTCAAAGCAAGGTATATTCCGCAAAAAGGCAATTTATTCAAGTTAAATTTTCCTTAAGCCAGGCTTTTCAAAGATCAAAATCTTATCATCAGAGGAAGTCGCTGGGATAGATAAGTTGGCAATGGCCAAGATTTAAAATTTGAAAAAATGAAATAAAATAAAAGTTGTATGGAAAGAAACGTAGGGCAAAACTGTGCCAGGGTGCAAGCAAATGTCCGATTGCCAAAATTGAATTTTGATTTGGCTTTTGCTTTCTCTAATTCCTTTCCATTCTCCTTCATTTCTACCTGCTCTATCCTGGATATTGAGCTGTATACTCTTCACAATAGGGTTTTACCTTTCCTAAAAGTTCGCTTTTAGTACACCTCTTTATATATATATATATATATATATATATATATATATAGAGAGAGAGAGAGAGAGAGAGAGAATCAAATATATATCGTTTTGCTCAACTATTCATATATGAAACTTTACTTTACTAAGATCTATCGTTATACCTATCTATCTATCCACCAGTACCCACATCTTTCCCCTCTATCCATTTGTCTATCATTCTGTCCATTCATCTATCTACATAAGCACTTGAAAAGGTCTATTAAAAGCGCTATTATTGCCTCTCTATTTACATTGAACCCTGTGTCTCGGAATAACACCGTCTAATCGCCCTTGTGTCAACAATGTCATCGCACTCGAATTACTGACGTCAGACGTCATTACTCTGATATCATAACATACGACAAACGAGGTCTCAACCAGCTTTTCAATAATCATCTCATTAACGTCGCCACCGAACTATTTTAGCAGCAATAACAATGGCTCTTACGTTCCTTGATTGGCGCGTCAAGTAGTGGAACTGGACATTGTTATGATTGGAGATTCGGTCCTTAGTTCTAGACGGTTGAGTTCACGTCGTTAAAACCAGCAGACGTTCATTAGGAATTACAAGATACAGCGAGAATATATAGAACGAAAAATGAAATGCATATTATTTGGCTATTTGCAGTTCTTTTTAATACTATGTTAGTAATGATTCACGTTAATTTCATTCCGTAAGAAAGAACACACACACAAACACACATAATAACACACAGATATATATATATATATATATATATATATATATATATATATATATATATATATATATATATATATGTAGTATGTTTTTAAAAGGCTGTGGGTAATGCAAATTCCGGAAGGAACAAAAACAATAAATCGAATACAAAATATGACTTACTATTTATTGTTTCTTAAAATCTTACATAACAGCAAGTGTGGTGTTAGCTGTTTTTGTGATGAACGGATGATTATAAAAATCATTTATTTAATATTTCGGGGAAAGAAACTTCCCTTTGTCAAAAATAATACACACCAGAGGAAAACTGCGTCTGTGCAGAGAAACTGCCAAAATGGATGCCATTTTGGCAGATTCTCTTCTATAATCATCCGGACATCACACAAACAGCTAACACCACACTTGCTGTTATGTAAGATTTTTAAAAAATAAAATAGTAAGTCATATTTCGAATTCGATTTATTATCTTTTTCCTTCCAGCTTACATCTTACCCGGAATTTGCATTTCTCACAGCTTTTTAAAAATATACTACAACTATTCCCAGCAATGCTTCAAGCAAACTACCATTCTCTATTATATATATATATATATATATATATATATATATATATATATATATATATATATATATATATATATATATATATATGTAAAAATAAAAATGGAATAAAGGATAAGCAAATCAACAACTAGCAAAAATAAACTCAAAAACTCATGTTATATAGTTATACCGAAATATTTCGGTCGTTTAAAATACGACCATCTTCGATCGGTGGCAAACTTTAATAAAAACGGAAAAGTTTTCAAATTTATACAAAGAATGCAATTGGCAAACAATAGTCACGTGTAATAAACAGTAGAGAGAGAGAAAGAAGGAAAGAAATGTTAAAGTAGAGGAAGAAGAAGCAGACGAAGAACGAGCAGCAGCAGCAGAAGAAGAAGAAGAAGAAGAAGAAGAAGAAGAAGAAGAAGAAGAAGAAGAAGAAGAAGAAGAAGAAGAAGAAAGAGAACAAAATCAACAGTTGACTTTTGAACGCCGATTTATACAGAGAACGCAGCTGGAAAAAACAGTCACGTGTAATAAACAACAGAAAGGGAGAAAGAAAAAAAGAAATAAAGAAATATTAAGAAAGGGAAGAAGAAGAAGAAGAAGAAGAAGAAGAAGAAAGAGAGAACAATCAGCAGTTGACTGTCGAACGCCGATTGAAAATGCTAAGTGGCAGCAATTAGTAGTAATTTGAAATTAATGACGGAGAAATTAAAACAAAGGAGGAAAAGGCAGAGGAGGAGGAGAAAGGATTAAAAGCTATCCGTTGTCATATTGATTTAAGTTCATTTCAGTTAGAATCGATCTAGCAGAAGAGGTGACAATATTATAGAAACCTTGTCTTTGAATAATTGTGTTATTATGACGTAGGATTAAACATGATTCTATGAGACGCCGAAGTTTAGAGTCATGTATATGTTTTATTGAAAATGCCTTTTGTGTATTGAAGTGATGACCAAAAGAAATCATGTGGGTGAATAACGCATTTGAGGTATAACAGTTTTTTATAACACGATGGTGTTCATAAATTCGTTTCTTTAACGGACGTTGTGTCTCGCCAAAATATATTTTTCCACAATCGGCGCATGGTATAGTGTAAATTCCAGCTGGAGTGGGAGATGTATAGACTTTATTTTTGGTTTTATGTTTTTATGTTCTACTAAACTTTTCCGTTTTTAATTAAAGTTTGCCATCGATCGAAGATGGTCGTATTTTAAACGACCGAAATATTTCGGTATAACTATATAACATGAGTTTTTGAGTTTATTTTTGATAGTTGTTGATTTGCTTATCTTTATTCCATTTTTATTTTTACATATTGTCTGTAACATTGTTTCTTTTTTTCCTCATATATATAAATTACCGAAACAGTTTTTCATGGTAAACAACTGATGATCCCTTAAAATAGTGTTAGAAACTAACTAATATAATAACTGTAAAAAATAAATTGACTTACATGAGTGATTTTCCACTGGAAGACTTGAGACTATAAGTTTTTTTGTTTTTGTTTTATATATATATATTTTTTTATATAGTTTTAATGGTTGAGAAACTTCCGAGACTATATATATATATATATATATATAGATATATATATATATATATATATATATATATATATATATATATATATATATATATATATATATATATTCCTCATTATTGACTCCACCGAGCACGGGCGTCCACCCTACTGTTTTCTCCAGTAGTGGCTACTATCTTCTTTCTTTTTCCCATATATATATATATAATTGTGTTGCACAGCCGTCCCGGAATGGGCCGCGGTAGTTCTCGCTTTGTATACTCGTCCTGGAATGGGCCGTGGACGTTCTCGCTAAAACAACTGGTCATTTTTAACACTAAAAAGGTATATGTTGATACCTTTTAATTTATCGTACCTTTACTTCTTCGTCGCGTGGTGGGGTGTCGTCTAGTGGTTGAGTTCTTTCTTCGCGTGAACATCGTCGTTCGCTGCGTATGCAACAAAAACCTTCATACCACAAAATTCACGAGGCAAAACTCCTTTACTTTGATTGGTTTATTTGAGGCTTCAGTCTACCGTGTCGATCATGGAGATGTTTCACCAACGCCAAGGGAGAGACAAAATTACTACTTTATCGTAGTTAATTCCTAGCTTAAGTGCTTAGCCATTCGAGGAGGGGGGAAGAAGAAATCTCATGCCTGTATTCTCTTAGGGAAATAAATTCCCATTTTTCATTTGAAGCCTACATAGAGAAATCGTCTGTTTGGCTTGCTTCCAAAACCCAGACTAGCAAAACTCCGTTTCCCACACTATGGCCCGTGACGTCACAGAACCTCTATGCGCATGTGCACATTGACCCTTGACCTGAGGTCTCGTAAACGCGGCGGCCCTATCAACGTTTGTGGGCTCCAACTGTTAGAACAGCCCTATTTTGCACTCGGTTGTACGGGTCCACCCGCACTAAATCGCGCAAGCCAAACCAAACGATCTCCCACACATACGTCCACTTCAACATGCGCCCGGCTTCACAGAGCCATTATCCAACAATATTGATTGAGTGACATAATAAAATGAGAAATTAATCAGATTTTATTAAAGTTCAAAAACAAGGAGTGATATTCAATAAATATTATTGCTCTGTACGCTATATTGAGCTTTGTTTTTATCTTGATAGTCTACTGATTAAATATATTATGTATATCTTTAAAGTATTATCCTAGTCTCTCTCTCTATATATATACATATATATATATATATATATATAAATATACATATATATATATACATATATAAAAATATACACACACACACACACACACATATATATATATATATATATATACATATATATATATATATATATATATATATATATATATATATATATATATATACTTGAGTTTGAAATATGACTCGATTTCGGAGGTTCGATTCTGGCGACCGGTATGAACAATTCATCTCTACACTGACGATTCACGAAAGGATGAAATGCATACGTATGTAGATAAAAACAAATATTTATAATTATTCGTCGACCCAAAAATCTAGGTTCGGCTCTGTAGTGAGTATTATTAACATATCCGTTATCGTGGCTTAATGCATGTTCCTTTCAATAGTTGGACACTTTTACGACGGCGCACTTTAAATAGGTTTAATCTCTCGCTGATTTACCGGGTTGTTGATAACGGCCGTGTGGACTATGACGTCGGAATTTGAGTTTGAAGTATGACTAAGGTTCCGCTATTCGAGTCAAGCGACCGGTACGAATAATTCATCTATATACTGACGATTCCCGGAAGGATGAAACGTATACTTATGTAGATAAAAACAAATATTTATATACTGACGATTCCTGAAATGATGTAACGTATACGTATGTAAATAAAACACTCACCCCCCACACATATATATATATATATATATATATATATATATATATATATATATATATATATATATATATATATATATATATAAAACGAATTAATTAAAGGCAATACAATGCAAAGTTGCTACGGATAAACACGAACTGAAGCAAATAAAGACACATAACGGTGGAATTAATATGCAGTTTCCGCCTGGTTATAATAATACAATATATATTTTATATCATCATCTTACTTGCGTCAGTGTGGTTTGATTAGAGCTTCCGTATAATATGACATTACGGGAAGAACATTACTCTTCTTCAGATGTGTGTTCAATTTTTATTCAAACGTTCATAGGGAGACCGTTGTCGGTGAGGGCTATTCGGCAGAAAATTCAATGAATTTGAAATCAAAATTATTTTTTTAAATTTTGCATTAAATTCTCTTGTTTTTATTAGTGTCAATGTTAGTATTAATATTTTTATTACGTTTATCTAATAAATTATATATATATATATAATTTATTAAATATATATATATATATATTATTATTATTATTTATTTATGTATATATTAGTGATATTTTAAGCTGAATTATTTCGACACTTGATTATTGGGGAAATGGTCGTATAATCAGTACCATTGGAGAGCCATGAATATTATAACTGTCCTGTTTTTAAATCTGCGAAACAGTTACATGGTAAACAGCTGATGATCCCCCTGTTAATATTAGACGCTTAAGGTCTCCTGTTTTTGTTTCACTCTTAGTCCTTTTTTTCTTTTTTTTTTTACTTATATTTTTTCATTTAATTTTCCAACGAATGTTAAGTCTGCAATATCTTGGATTTAGTTAGTTTGTCTGGGAATTTAAACTGCATTTTACATTTTTTTTTAATGACTCAAAGCTTCTTTAGACTATATATATATATATATATATATATATATACTAACCGTAATGCTATTGAGCATTTATTTAAATGTTGAACAGTGAAGATGGGCATATAAAACAACGTAAACAATACGGAGTTGTTACTCACGACTCGTGGTGGAACTCTACCGGGAACTGTAAAGGCTAGAGCTTCTTCATATTAGAAGTCACGTGGCATTACGTCCGTACGTAGTGAACTCGTATTATTCATTGCCAATTTGGTCTAACGGAGGGAAATAACCCTACAAGTGTCATTAGAAACTTGTGTCAAACGCAGTTCGTTCCTTTCATGTACTTCTGCAATCCACAAGTTTCCCAGAGATACGTGTAGAACCCAGGATGCGTTCAAATCTTTAGTGCTTGCATTCTTTTAACTTTCACTTCCTTCCTATTTCGTCTTTTAGTCCTCACATTCTATGAGCGATGTTTCCGACAAAGGGAGAAGAATTGCTGTTTTCCGAGTCAGCTCTTGTTTTGAGTGGATGGTGTGTGTACATTTTCAATCATCCCGTAGCATCAATTTTTATTCAATTAACCATTATTATTTTTTAGCAACTAAGTTTTGTTAAATTTTCATTCACTATCCTTTTATTAATATTTTTTTCAACGAAGTTTTGTTAATTTTTATTCAATTACTTTGTCTTCCCTTCTCGGGCGTATACCGCGACCTGTGATTAGCATTCCGATTACGTAACAATACAAAGGTGGAACAGTAATCGCGAGTTATTTTAATGGAAACGTTTTAGTGACACCTAGGAGTCAGGGCTGACCTCAGTAAAACGAAAGTCGGCGAAATCATGTGATTTCCCGCGTTCCAGAGATTCTTCCTCTTCCTGGCGACACTTTAAGCAGAACAGACGTGTAAAGAGCGCAGTCCAGATTGCGAGGCGGGTGCGCACAATGTGCGCTGGGTGTTATGCGACAGACTATCTATCTATCTATCTATCTATCTATCTATCTATCTATCTATCTATCTATCTATCTATCACGCGCACGTATATAACCCGTCTCTTCGTAACTGTTTGTTTCTGATTAATAATCCTTCTTGCAAACTAAACATCGGCGTCCGAGTGATTGTATCCATAGACGATCAAGAACTTGGGTTCCAAACGACCATGTCAGTGTATAGTGGTTTATACAAATCAGAGACAACCGAAATCGGTACAGTTCTTTTTTAAATATTGGAATGACACAATCCACTCCCAAATTTTACTCTTGATTTCTACCCCACTTATTTTCCACTACCACTTAGAGATCGACCAGCTTGTGTTCGATTCTACACAAACCGGAAACTAGTTGGGAAGATCTGACATGTTTAATTTTTAAAAACTTTTTCTTTCTTTCTTTTTGAGCCGTTTTAGTTGTCACACAACTCATTATTCTAAAAACTACACATCTGTGGAACACTTTTCCGCAGGATTTCTTCCCTGGGGCCTACAATATCATTACTTTTAGATCTAATGCCAATAAAGAGTTGCTTTATAGCGTCCTCATAAATTTTCAAGTTTTATTCATTTCGTTCATGATTTTAAATCTTCTCGTAATATTCATGATCATTCAACCGAAAACCCTTCTCTCTCTGCGTTTATTATTAGTCAATATTAATAACACTAACCATGAAACAAAAAGATTATAAAGTTTACGGAATATCACCGCAAGTATTAGTACTATTAAACTGATAGCCAGAGAGAGAGAGAGAGAGAGAGAGAGAGAGAGAGAGAGAGAGAGAGGGGGGGGGAGAGGGAAAGAGAGTTATAACGAACAGAAATATTCATTTTTTAATTTTAAAATATTTTTATTTAAATTTAACTGGCTTTGCAACTTCACATTTTCCTGATTCAAACTTTCTAACTAAATCTTTATGCGTAACCCGATGGGTCACAATTTTCTAGCAAACACTTATCGCTCTATCTATCTATCGCTCTATGTCTATCTCTATCTCTCTCTCTCTCTTTATATATATATATATATATATATATATATTACTTCATTTTATTTTATTTTATTTTATTTTCTATTTTCTATTTTCTATTTCCTATCAATACTTTTTTTGACATTATTATTTTTTGATTTTGATTCTTAACGGTCTCAACCACGTGACTTTCAAAATTTAAATTTTACATTTTTTTTTCTCCATTTCATTCTTTCGTAATATGATCTAAGGTTAAGATCGGATTCTAACTCTGTCTGATGAGATCTCAGTTTATAATAGCTGTTTATCGAAAATATCGACATGCCAGTGTCGCAGATTTTGTACATGTCTGTTTAAATAATAATAATAATAATAATAATAATAATAATAATAATATATATTATTATTATTATTTTTATTTAAACAGACATGTACAAAATCTGCGACACTGGCATGTCGATGTTATCGATCAACAAAAAAGATGTCTAGATTTACTAAAGATGTCTAAATCTGCCCTTTATGATGAAATCGCAGTACATTGCTGAAATATGTAATATACAGTATCTAAATAAATTATATTAGCTCTCATATATGATCGAGCACTTTATTTGATTTCTTTTCATATACAACCTGACACACACACTCTCTCTCTCTCTCTCTCTCTCTCTCTCTCTCTATATATATATATATATATATATATATATAGATTTAGATTTTTCACTTATAAAATAGATCATTCAGTGAAGACCGGGGTTGTTCCAATAAAAAACAAGCTCGATGATACTCGATTACAGAGTACAGAGCATTTATATGTGATTTTATGAAGGCTTACCAAAGCATTCCTTTCAGGACACCAATGATCACCATTAAAGATATTTTTTCTTACAAATACTATTTATTCAAATTAAATGTTTTTTCCTACACGTGTTTCACTACCAAGCAGTTACTTGCTTGGCAGATCATCAGGGAAATTAAATGTCTGGAATACTGGTTTCAACTGCCGACAATACACAATGTGGCGTTGCAATAGTTGAGGTTACTTAAGAAGAGAAGAGGAAAAAATAAAATAAAAATAAAAGTCAAAATTAAAAAGCAAGGAAGAACAACGATAAAAAAAGAAAGTCCTAGAAAAGTCTTAGAAAAGTAGCTCGTGCAATTGTTTCTTCCACCAAGCCAACAAGCAAATAATCGGTCCCAAATACATTCAACAAAACCAAAAACCGGAACAATGTGCGATAATACACTTTCACGTCGGCCGGCACAATGATGAATAACCCCCCCCCCCCCACAAAAGAATTCCCATACTATCATTGGATTTGGAATGGTAACTTGTGAGCGGTATCTTGAATGATTTAGTTCTTTTGCTTTGGTAAGCCTTCATAAAATCACACACATATATATATATATATATATATATATATATATATATATATATATATATATATATAGTTTGTATTTAGGAAATTCATTCCAGTAAGTTTGCCATTTTCCATTTTGAATTTTAAAGTCTGAGTAGGGGATTTTAAGATTTAGATCAGTTGGGATATTTAATGCAATTTTTTGCTGCCGAATTGGCTAATTTATTTCCTTTGATACTCTCGGTGTGGTTTGGTGTCCCGCAGAAACTATTTTAAATCCCTTTGATACTCTCGGTGTGGTTTGGTGTCCCGCAGAAACTATTTTAAATCCCTTTGATACTCTCGGTGTGGTTTGGTGTCCCGCAGAAACTATTTTAAATCCCTTTGATACTCTCGGTGTGGTTTGGTGTCCCGCAGAAACTATTTTAAATCCCTTTGATACTCTCGGTGTGGTTTGGTGTCCCGCAGAAACTATTTTAAATCCCTTTGATACTCTCGGTGTGGTTTGGTGTCCCTTAGAAACTAATCTATTTTTTGCCTGTTTAATTGCGTTAGTATTTTGAGTAATTTTTTGTAATTAGAAGAATTGTCTATCTTTTTATTTTAATTACAATTAGAACAGATTATACGAAATAATGCAATAAGTAAAAAAAACACAGGAACAAAATACAAAACTCGACAGAAAAGAATAAGTCTGACTAACAAGAAGAAAATGGGTTATGCCCATTTAACGCAGTCATTTGAGAAAAGAAAACCAACTCATTTTGCATGTCTAACTTCATTCACAATTAAACACGTTCTAGCTGACTGCATTGATTTTGTAGCAACTAGAAATAACTTCTAAAAGGAAAAAAAGGTTAAACATCATTTTGAAAAGAAAAAAAAAGAAGCAGATTATATACTTCAAAAGAATAACGGATTATCACATTTATTAATCTGTTATTCTTTATAAGTAATTCAAGATGTGCTGAAATTGTGTAGATGAATTAAATCATGTAACTTTATTATTTTATTGCATATAACAAACATCTATCAAATAAAAACTGAAGGGGGGGGGGGGAAGAAAAATATAATCCTTTGTTTTAATTAAAAAATAATTTAACTTTCGCTTCAGTAGATGCCATTTCAGTTTCTTGGGTTGGGGCAGTTGCAGCTCTTCTTGCCTCATCTTCTTGCCTCATCTTTTCGCCTCATCTTCTTGCCACATCTTTTTGCCCTATCTTCTTGCCTCATCTTCCTGCCTCATCTTCTTGCTTCATCTTTTTTTCTAATCTTCGTGCCTCATCTTTTCGCCTCATCTTTTCGCCTCATCTTTTCGCCTCATCTTTTTGTCTCATCTTCTTGCCTCATCTTCTTGCTTCATCTTTTTTTCTAATCTTTGTGCCTCATCTTTTCGCCTCATCTTTTCGCCTCATCTTCTTGCCTCATCTTCTTGTCTCATCTTCTTGCCTCATCTTCTTGCTTCATCTTTTTTTCTAATCTTCGTGCCTCATCTTTTCGCCTCATCTTTTCGCCTCATCTTCTTGCCTCATCTTCTTGTCTCATCTTCTTGCCTCATCTTCTTGCTTCATCTTTTTTTCTAATCTTTGTGCCTCATCTTTTCGCCTCATCTTTTCGCCTCATCTTCTTGCCTCATCTTCTTGTCTCATCTTCTTGCCTCATCTTCTTGCTTCATCTTTTTTTCTAATCTTCGTGCCTCATCTTTTCGCCTCATCTTTTCGCCTCATCTTCTTGCCTCATCTTCTTGTCTCATCTTCTTGCCTCATCTTCTTGCTTCATCTTTTTTTCTAATCTTCGTGCCTCATCTTTTCGCCTCATCTTTTCGCCTCATCTTTTTGCCTCATCTTCTTGTCTCATCTTCTTGCCTCATCTTCTTGCTTCATCTTTTTTCCTAATCTTCGTGCCTCATCTTTTCGCCTCATCTTTTTGCCTCATCTTTTTGTCTCATCTTCTTGTCTCATCTTCTTGCCTCATCTTCTTGCTTCATCTTTTTTCCTAATCTTCGTGCCTCATCTTTTTGCCTCATCTTTTTGTCTCATCTTCTTGTCTCATCTTCTTGCCTCATTTCCCTGCCTCATCTTCTTGCTTCATCTTTTTTCCTAATCTACGTGCCTCATCTTTTCGCCTCATCTTTTTGCCTCATCTTTTTGTCTCATCTTCTTGTCTCATCTTCTTGCCTCATTTCCCTGCCTCATCTTCTTGTCGGACTCGTTCTTATTCCATTGAAACTCTCAAAGTCTAAAAAAAGAAAACAAAAACGTTTTAATTTAAGTAACATGTTTAATTACTAGATTCAGTTCTGATGTTTGGCACAGCAACAAAAAAATGCAATTATTGTAGAATCAGAACATGTATGTATTATTAGTGTATATTTCAAATGTTCAAAATATGATTTCAGATATTCGAACCATGCTCTGGGAATAAATATTAAAATATGTCACATTTCATACATGCATATTTAAAAAAAAATCTACCAAAAAACAAAAACAAAAACAAAAAAAACATATTACTTATATATCAACTAAAGCAAAAAAAGGAACCCCCAAACGTATAAGTATTCGGCATAAAATGAACCAAAGGGTTGACATGCCGTCAAATCCATAAACAAAATCTATCTATCACTTCTTATCTCTTCCTTTCTCTCTCTGACTCTCTCTCCCTCTCTCTCTCTCTCTCTCTCTCTCTCTCTTTATCTATCTATCTATACATATGTTGCATTACCCGTTCTTTCATGGTACCCTGTAAGATGCAACAAGAATGACAAAGAACAGAACGTATATGGACAAACTTTGGTTTTCTTTATTTGCCATCACCGGATGGTTTACGTCGGCTACGCACACACATATAAACAAATCTTTTGACATACTTTTGTCCCATGAAAGTCTTTTTCTTGCTGAGGTCACAAACTTGGTTTCTGCTAGAAACTCGTTCGTATATACATCCGATTGGAAAGCAATTTACTCTGCACTGTCTATCCGAGCGTGAACTGAAGCAGTTGTTCTACAAGCACTTCTAATTGTCTGTTTGGTGAAGTACAAGTCAGGGGATTCCTTCAAAGTACCAACTTGCTTATCAGCCGCATTTTTAGTCAGCGGACACAAAAGTCTAACAGCAAGACGGACTTTGGTACCATAGCCAATAAAGCTTCATCAGTGCCATGAATATCGGTAAACTCGCATTCTTCCGGTACTTCGATACTCCGATCACCAAGCGTTTCGGCTCTTCGCGCTTTTGAAACCGCCGTTTTTCAAGTCCCTTTTGCACTGCCGAGCCTGCTCCTTTTTAACAGTTATCAAGTCGATTTTTTTCTTTCTCGACGTCCCACCCACAATGGACTCGTCCACGATTCATTTTTGCCACACTTTATTATCTTACACATGCATATATGAATACATTGAACGAGAGACACAATATATATCATTATAATCCATAAATAAACAATGGCTATTTATTTGTATTTATATAAATATCCACCCTGTCACGCCACATTTAGAGATTAAAAACTGCCAGAAGAAATTATTACAAATGTTTAGGGGAAGGAAGAAAGCAAACAGCAAGTCAAAAAACACCTTGCCATCTAAAGTGAATTTCCATATTGAGACATTTTCTTTCTTTTTTCCTTTCTTTCTATACCTACTGATAAGTTTTGATTTTTCTCTGTTCGTTTTTAACTTTACAGTTTGAGACGTTTTCTTTCTTTCTTCTCCATTCTTTTTTTTATTTTCACCGATGGAGGTGATATTTTATACTAATACCAATTTTACTTCGAACACTGGCGAAGCATAATATTTTCCGTCATTTTTGACGGAGGATTTACACTCGTATTAAAGATTTTTCATTGAAATAAAAAGAGAACTTGTACAGATTTTGAACCAAGCAAAATCGATTTTTTGTTCGCCATCCTCTGGCCGTTTACGTAAAAAATCGGAACATGTCGAAGCGCTTATCTAATCAAAATGCTCGAAAAGCAGACGACAATTTTACAGATAAATTGAGTAACTGTTCCCATTCTTGAAATCTGATAAATAAACCAGACAAAAGGCAAACTGTTTTTAACTCTAAACTAACCCTTTAATTAAACCTTACCCTAACCCTAAACCAACCCAAAACTAACCCTAACCCTTACCTAACCCTATCCTAGTCGTTTTGTCTATTTTAAAGGCCGTATTAGTATCAAAAAATAAAATGCCAAAAAAATCTGTAAAAATCATTGTTGCATGTAAAAAAAACACAATATATCAACAAAAATAAACTTTTAACTTTCTTTTAAAATAAATTGAAAAATCCTTGATTTTCTTCATCAGAAAATAAATGAATTGCTATTAAAAAAAAACATACGGTGAGTGTTTTTCTTTCATTATCGTTTTCATGTTGAAAATCAGCCTCGTTTTGATTATGACGCCGGTTCGTTTTGATTCGGCTTTTTTCGGCTAGTTACGTATTTCGGCGTCGGCAAAAGTCGGTTTTATCTGGATCCAAAGCTATACCAGTACCATAAAAGGTTGTCGGAGGTTTTTTTTTCTTGAATTGAACAAGCGAACGTGTATGCATACTTTTGGCATGACAAATATCCGAGAGATGTCTATTTTACTTTGGGGGTCCATGATTGTACGAATAATTTGATGAAAGAAAAGAGCTTAATTTTGTTTTTATTGCTATTGATTACAGACATGAAAACTCTTTGATGATGGACACTGTTAGTTTGCTTGTTTAAGGTCAACTTAGGGGATCTAGTGCATTTTGTTGTATACTCTTTTGTCCACGAACTACTCACGTTATAATGAGGCCACCAAGCTTACAAGAAAAAAATATGAACGAGAACGACATGTGTCCGTTGAGGTCAATGGAGTGACCTACCTGTCATTCGCCTTAACGGGCCTTTGTTTTTAGTACTGAGTCACCACTTATCAAGACCAAGAGCTACTCAAGGATCAGCCGAAACATGAGGAACACTATAGGAGTACAAAAATTGATGTATCAACTTCCTGACAATAAATGCAGCAAACATTGATGTTTTATTGTTTTCTTTCTCTTTGCAAAACTTAAACATGTTCTGCAAAATCCTAAACAAAAAACAACAATTTCCCTCTTTCTCCTGTCACTTTCCCCCCTTCTTCCCCATGTCTCTCCACTCTTTCACTTAACCAAACCCTATGAATAAATACTTGAACATATAAAGAACTTGAAGCATGAAAAACTTTTACCAAAATGACCGGATTCAGCATTAAATAATTCGAAAAGGGTTGATATGCCATAAAACAAAACAACCAAACGAAACCCCATGAATAAATACTTGAACATATAAAGAACTTGAAGCATAAAAAACTTTCACTAAAATGGTCGGATTCGGTATTAAATAACCCAAAAAGGGTTGATATGCCATAAAGCAAAACAACCAAACCAAACACCATGAATAAATACTTGAACATACAAGGAACTTGAAGCATAAGAACCTTTCACCATACTACAACTAAGGTTTAAACATTAAATGCCCCATAAGAGGTTGATATGCCATGAAACAAAACAGACAAATTAAAATTAATCAAGGGTAGGAACTGCGCTTTATGACAAACATTTATTGACATTGGATTTGAAGACGACCCACTTGTAATCAGCAAGAAAGCAGTCTTGCGGTAATCTGACTCTTATATATGTAGAGGATTGTATCTGGAGTCAGGCACTTTATAGAATGTAGAAACTATTTTTCCAGCAACTTTAGCAACAGACAGTGGTTAAGTGGTTATCGACACGGGCTGAAGACCTGGGTGTTCCACGTTTGAATCCAGTCGGTTCTACAGTACCACTTTCACTTAGGGATGTTGGCAATCTTCTCGTGGTCCTTCCCGTAAGTACCCGATGTCTTTCCAGAAAGATTCCTAACTAGACAAACATCTGATTCACACGGAAGAAGAAGAAGCAACAGACCGGATACACATCTTTGGGTGTTAAATGACTTAACGTTAGGAAATAGAATTCTGTTTGGGAAAGATTTGTCGATCGATTAAGATTTACTTGAGTCTCCAGAGAGCATGGGATCAGATAGCCATTCCGAAGAATAAGATTATGCTCGGATCATGGAAATATAAAAGACTTTCGATTGTCTGAAAATTCCACCCGATGTGATGCGTGGTGTATTCTTTATATCACAAGGAGTGAGGTAGCCAATAAGGAAAGTATAGTGTGTAAGCTCTGTATTCGAATTGTTTTCACAGCAACACTAGTATTTTTTTTTATTTCTTTAAAATATTTCCCAGTTTAAACATTTGCCAATGTTAAGCCCTAAGCGTTTAATCCCGAATAAAATAGGAAATATCTTAATATAGAGTGACACAAAAATGCCACCCGTTAAGTCGTTAATAAAATTCACAATTCTTCGATATTTTGTACACATAAACTTCTATCCATACATGACTTGTCCCCCAATTTTCAGTCAATAATGTACACCAGTCTTTGTTTTATTGATATTCAATGGTATGCGAGGACACTTTGGTGATCGGTTCATCAGTAGTAGGTGCACCCCTAAAATGTATTCAACCCACCGCACTTTAATCCACCACAGCATTTTTTTTATATCTGTGGCGTTATCTCAAAGTTGATGTCTTTCAGAACAATCCTGAGACTAGATCTGAACTGAAATATTTGTCATGCCAAAAGTATGCATACACGTTCGCTTGTTCAATTCAAGAAAAAAAAAACTCCGACAACTTTTTATGGTACTGGTATAGCTGAAATACGTAAACAGCCGAAAAAAGCCGAATCAAAACGAACCGGCGTTAAAATCAAAACGAGGCTGATTTTCAACATGAAAATAATAATGAAAGAAAAAGACTCACCGTATGTTTTTTTTTAAAATTATAATTTATTTATTGTCTGACGAAGAAAATCGAGGATTTTTAAAATTTATTTTACAGGAAAGTTACAAGTTTATTTTTGTTGATAAATTGTGTTGTTTTTTTTACATGCAACAATGATTTTTACAGATTTTTTTGGCATTTTAATTTTTGGTACTAATACGGCTTTTGAAACGGACAAAACGACAAGGTTAGGGTTAGGTTAAGGTTAGGGTTAGTTTTGGGTTGATTTAGGGTTAAGGTAAGGTTTAATTAAAGGGTTAGTTTAGAGTTAAAAAACAGTTTGCCTTTTGTCTGGTTTATTTAGCAGATTTCAGGAATGTGAACAGTTACTCAATTTATCTGTAAAATTGTCGTCTGCTTGTCGAGCATTTTGATTGGATAAGCGCTTCGACATGTTCCGATTTTTTTCGTAAACGGCCAGAGAATGGCGAACAAAAATTCGATTTTGTCCGCTTCAAAATCTGTACAAGTTCTCTTTTGATTTCAATGAATAATCTTTAATACGAGTGTAAACCCTCCGTCAAAAATCAAGACAGTGCCAAGAAAAAATGCATTAGATGTATTGGCAATTTTCCACGCTGTACCGAGGTACAGTTATATATCACAACGAGAAAACAAAAACTGTTGGACAAATATGGTTGAATTGTATACAAAAATATGAATTTTATCTACGATTCCATCGAGTGACTTTTTTAATCACCTTGTATTAAATTGTACTTTTTCGAATTTAAAAAAATTAAGTTACATCAATTTATTTTACTAGCAAATTTGGGACAAGGTGCCTTTGGTCATGTGATTAAAGTAAATATTTTTCATTCATTTATATTATTATAACTAGCAAAAATATGCTTCCTCTGGTCGCATATTTTTGCTGCTTGTTTTATTTAATTACTCAGTAAAGTGTGGTGTTTGTTTTAAATTTAAAAAATAGAAAGAAAACCACCGTATTCTTTATTTTCATAAATAAAACACAGAATGATAAAAACATAGTTTGTAAACAAAAGTTACCTTTACGGCGTACGATATAAAACAGAATATCGAGGAAATTTTTTTAAATACATCTGGAAATCTGAAAAAAAAATAACAATCATGAGTGTATATTTGCGAATATTTATTTCTTAAAAGCTTTAAAACAAATTAATTATGTAAATTTGAAAGACGCGTGATGTTTTGGGGAAGTTTTGGAATAGGTATATATAGGAGCTGCAAAGTAGATATAAAATAAAGCGATCAAAAGTAATAATATAGTTTAGTACAATTAATAGAAGTAATAGTATAGTTCTGTGCTTCAGACATACAGATACAAAATCTCCATTAGTAATAGAAGTACAATAGTACAATAAATAGAAGTTATAATATAATTTCGGCTTCAAACAGACAGATACCAAATCTCCATTAGTAATAGACTTTAACACTAGTTTATACCCTTGAGCGGTGTTGGTAGAGTACCTGGGTATGCCAGTTTCTATCTTTACCTAGTTTTTTTCTCGTTTTATAGCTAGTACGTAACAATCTATTTGCGAAATTTATGAGAGAGAGTGATTAACTACGATGAATGTATTTACGTATTATTTTTATTGGCAAGAAAACATTGGAAATTATGTTTTAAGCAAAGATTATTCACTAATTCACTAATGTCGAATATTCAATGTCCCGTTTTTTTTGCGGATTATATAGAAAAGGTAATTTATGTTAAAAAAATATTTATATAATATTTTTAAAAAATGTTAATATGTTATGTTTATTTTATATAAATAGAGATTTTAGCCGTTTGTCCGCCAGTCACATTTTTTAACGTAATAAATTGCAGAATTTGTATCAGTCCGAAATATCAGAGATCTTAACTACTTTTAGAAATGGAAAAATATTGCATTTACAGTCAATAATAATAATAAAAAAAAAAATAAACGAAAATAAATTCCCAACAAATAAAGCGGATGCCATGACCGGAAATCGAAACCGAAACTTTTAGATCGCTAGTGTGACGTTCTACCGATTGAGCTACAACATTTCCGAAACCAAATACTGATAGCTTTGGCGTGACATCATACGTTTATGATTAACGTCATGTTTCAAAACATGAATTCAAACATAAGCGATACTTAAAAAATGACTAAATGAATGGGTAAACATTGTCAATAGTGTTTGAAATCATTTAATAGTCCCAAACAATTTGTTTTCTTTTATCTACGTTATGACGTTAAAAATTTTTTTTTTTTAATGTATACAGGAATTTAGGCCGGTGAGGCCCATAATTCTAATTTCTTTAAATTTATAAAAAAATAAAACGTATCCAGTTTTTAATTCGAAATATAAATCAGTTTTATCGTATATTTCCGATTCTCTATTGATTATCAATTGGCACAAACGCATTTTACTGATTTATTCACCCCTACCCCTGTTCTCCATTTTGCGTCCGTGCCAATAGAAAATCAATGGAGATCCGAAATATGCGATAAAACTGATTTATATTTTTAATTAAAATTCTACTCGATAATTTCCCCTAATTTTTTGTGTAGATAGATACTTTTGCCCGATACGTAAGTATATCAAAGAGTTTTCATTTTGAACTGTTATATTTCACATGTGTATTTCTATCTACAAGCACTGAAAATTCTATTGTTTTTGTGACTCGTTTCTTTTTATGAAGCGAGAATAATTATTCAGTGGACAACAGCTGGCAAGAAAAATCAATAAGTAAGTAAATAAATAAAAGTAGCCGGCTGGGAGGAGGGTCATGAAGTTATTTAACCTTATTCATTCAGAATCAACTCCCCGTTGGAAAAAAAGCAAACACAACGAAACTGGTTTTATTTGTTTTCGGCTGAGTTAATTTTTGATTAATCAGCTATTGCACACGACTGACAAACCAATATGGCGCATGTCGTTAAACGGTGAAGGACAATTACCTTCACTTCCGGTTTGTCCTGTCCAATCAAAGCAACGGACCAAGGCAAAATGGCGACCTGAACGAATGCTGTGCACAAATTACTTTCTGTCTGTCCCTATCAATATTAAATTGGCGCAAAAGTTTCCGGTATTAGTTTTTGAAAAAAAATATTTTAGAGAAACTAGAATCTTTTAAACTTTAGTAATCTTTGTATCGACTGTAAAATTAGTTGAAGATATTATGAAGAAGGTAAGTATGATATAAAACTATATAAGTCGATATGAACAAAAGTAGGTGGAGTGTAAATCACATATGCCAAATATCAGCCCGTGCGCCGTATGTGGCTCTTTGCAAACAGACCTGCGGCCCGCATAAAATGTACTGTAATTTCGCCATTTAAAGGACAAATTTACAGTTTTCATAATTTAAACTTGATTAATGTGCGACATTAACTGAAAAAGCGTCATCTTCATTCTACATTCCGAACATTTCTTAACACTTAAAACGATACGTTTTATCGATTTCAAAAGGAAAAAAATACATTTGTCGAAAAAGTGTAGCCACAATTTTAAAATCTATAAATTATAAACGCAGAAAGTAGCATACATTTAGATGTAAATTCATAAGTTTTAATAATATTAAAACGAATGATTCTAAAACGTATATTGTCATGTGCAAAGAATGTAGTTCTATTCAAAGACTAATTTAATAAATTTGCTAAATTTTATGACTAGGTAATGAATCAAAACACGGTGGCTGCTTCGCCGCTACATACCTCGTACCTGTGGCATTCTGGAATTGGGGCTCGTTAAAGGCTGGCGTTTCACGACAAGCAACCGGTTAATCTTGAAACATTCAAGATTGCACTGAAGAAGAGTTCACAACTTTCATGTTTGAGAAGCTGAACAACGATCTGGCGTCGTTTTCGCAGTGTGTTCATTTGATACCGAGTGTCAAAGAAAAGCACTTTCAGGCACTTTTGCAAAATGGTGGTGCTATTAAAATGATGGTGCTATTAAAATGGTGGTGCTATTAATACTTAAACGTTTCATAGAGTAGGGGGATCATATAACAAAATTAACAACATTCTATAAGCTTTTAATTGAAAATATTGAGTAACTGTTGTCACATCTGAGGAAGTGCCGCCCAGAACACTCTTGCTTTGATAAAGTACAAAATCGCTTGTTAGTCTTTCTCTACTCTATCCTTATTTCCAGGGTAAGTGCTCGACTGACCTCCAGTCTCAGGTTGACCCCTGTAAAACATTCACAGCAAAAACTCGTCTAGCTACAACCACTGTTAAAAATTTCCCCTTTCTTTCGTCTGTGTACCTGGAGCTAAGCGGAACTTTCATGAGCAGATTTTATTTCCAAGAACTCTCAATCTGTGGAATGCAATACCACGAGTCTGCTTCCCAACCAACTACAACATGGTCGTTTTCAAGTCCAATTCTTTTTGTAGCCGTTCTTTTAAGTAATCAAATTTTTCTAAAATCAAACCATCGTCTGCACTCCTCAAGGTGTGTCATCATCCACATGACACAAACTATCAACCCTTGTCCTCGAGTGTCATTTCGGCCTTTATGAGTTGTGACTCGTTAGTAAAAATAGTTTTATTTTAATGAGGAATTTGTGTAATATTTAACTCAAACTACAACGCAATTGCCAATATATCATATTCTCATTTTTAATTACAAAAAAGGGGCAATTTTGATCCTGAAAGAATTACTTTTACAGGAGGGAAAGATCGCCTCTATTAAGAGAAAATAATGCGTTAACCACTGGAACTTTTTTCCGTGGTATACTTGTTTCTGGTGACACTGTATTCAATGCAACACCCTATTTGTCGCTAGATCTTTATCACGTACTAAACTATTCTCCAACAACACTGTTTTCAATACTGATCTCGGTAACAATCTGCTCGCCACTGGAACTTTTTTCCGTGGTATACTTGTTTCTGGTGAAACTGTATTCAATGCAACACCCTATTTGTTGCTAGATCTTTATCACGTACTAAACTATTCTCCAACAACACTGTTTTCAATACTGAACTCGGTAACAATCTGCTCGCCACTAGAACTTTTTTACTTGGTATACTTTTCTCCGGTGACACTATATTCAATGCAAAAACGTTTTTTGTCGCTACATCTTTATCATGTTGTAGACTTTTCTAAAAAAACATTATTCTTAATACTGATCTCGGAAACAATATGCTTACCACTGGAACTTCATTACATGGTATGTTTTTCTCCAAAAAGCAAAACACCGTTTTACATTACTGATAGCGATCGATGAATGATTTTAGCCCTTCGAGTTCTAAAACGCGTTCTAAAGACTTCTAAAGATCACGTTTTTTTTATGGATTGAAAAGCTCGCCGATCACACGTGATCGATACGTACAAATACTCTATTATTCTTTGTCACATCTAGGTTCGACACGCTATGCAAAGACGGAGTTTTTTCTGGCGTGGTAAGACAAGTCAAAACTATTTTCCACCACTCGATCCAAGTTTTGGCTGATCACGTCCACCACAGATCCTAACTTAATATTCATACTGTTATTATTATGTACGTATAGATAAAGTCGGAGTAATATTAACATGCGTATGTTAGGTATTCGGCGAGGAAACACACTAGTATATAAATTAGTTAGTTGAAAATAAAAAGAAATGAAAATTCAATCATGGGAAACTTGCTGAACTAGAGGTTGAGATAACTAGACTATGAGAATTAATAGAAACAGATATGACTTCACATGGTTCGAAGGGAGAGTGAGAGATGGAAGAGTTAGTGAACATAAGAAATAAAGATGTGATGACGCAATATCATTAAACAGTGATCATTGATACCGCTCTCCACCCATCCCACTTCTTAGCAATTTAGGATTCTGATGGTCTTTTTTTTATTTAAAAACCCCAAAAATTAATAAATGTTCCATAGGTTTCACGAACGTTTTCGATTCTTCGTCGAATCATTCTCAGGTGTCAAAAGCAAATAAACAAAAAGGCTGGAGAAAGAAGAAAATGTTTAAAAAATACTGGAAGCTACCTACATGAAAACACAACAACTTAAAATTAACAACATCACATATGAAACCAGTGGTAACATTTTAAAATGCTTAACGTAATGTGATTTTGTTTGGTGATACACTTCAGCGTTGCTGAATTAAAATCGTCAACGACTTCCTGGAAAAATGCGAAAAACGTTGTCTGTGCGTTTCTCCGCCGTCTTTTTTAAATATTCTCTTTTTTTTCTCCAGCTTTTTTTGTTCATTTGCTTTTGACACCTGAGGATGATTCGACGATTAATCGAAAACGTTCGTGAAACCTATGGAACATTTATTAATTTTTTCGATTTTAATACAAAAAAGACCATCAGAAAAATTGAAAAAAATAACAAATATATAATTCAACAAACGAATTTTGTTATTTTTAACAATGGTTGCATACACATATATATGCATATATATATATATATATATATATATATATATATATATATATATATATACGTAAGACCAGAAAGTTATGGTTTGCACAACTACTATCAGCTCATAAGAACCCTTAATTGGACATTACAATATTCAACACCAAGTGAGTTTTCTGAACTTTTCATATGATTTTGATTTGTCTATCGTTTATTAATTTGCATACACCCTGAATACACTTTTCACTGTTATCTACTGCATCGATAGCAAACAAATTTCTCGTTTTTGGACTACCATTCACCACCTGGATTGTTTTTTAATCAACCTCTTTGATATCTTTCTTGAAATTGTTTTAAACTTTATGACTTTGATGAACTGTATAAGTTTTTAAAAAAAGGTTTGTTTTGGGCCAATATATTTGATGTTTTATATACTTTTATGAATTTTATATATTTTTATATATTTTCAAAGTTTAATTTTATTACCTGCAGTAATGTCATTGCGGTAATGGTCCTCTGAGGAGAAGATTTTCTTATTCTTTCACTTTATCTAATGCTATATATATATATATATATATATATATATATATATATATATATATATATATATATATAAATGTATATTCAACCTTCTCTTAACTATTATCATTTCAGCATCATTGTCTTTTTATCTTCCTTATGACCATCACATGTTATCCACCCAATCTTTAATATGGCGGTCGCGTGTTGGGGAAGAGACTTCAATATAACTTTCACTATAAAGCGTAATAATAGCATATCAAATAGTCCTTACATTCATATATATATATATATATATATATATATATATATATATATATATATTTAGATTTTTCACTTATAAAATAGATCATTCAGTGAAGACCGGGTTTGTTCCAATAAAAAACAAGCTCGATGATACTCGATTACAGAGTACAGAGCATTTATATGTGATTTTATGAAGGCTTACCAAAGCATTCCTTTCAAGACACCAATGATCACCATTAAAGATATTTTATCTTACAAATACTATTTATTCAAATTTAATTAATTCATTTAATTTGAATAAATAGTATTTGTAAGATAAAATATCTTTAATGGTGATCATTGGTGTCTTGAAAGGAATGCTTTGGTAAGCCTTCATAAAATCACACATATATATATATAGGACCATAAGAAAAATTTCCACATTAAGAAACAAGCGAGAATAATCTACTCTACGAAATCGGAACTCGGCCATGTATCTAGGGAGATTCTACGAAATATTATTAATGTAACTCTAGAAGCTACCAAATTTAATCTTTGGAAGGACTCGGCGGATACTATCGAATGGTTTAAATCAATTGAAAATAAGAGGAATGCCTGCTTTATACAATTCGATATTATGGATTTTTACCCCTCGATTTCCAAGGAATTACTTACGAACAGCATTAACTATGCTGGGAACTTCGTGGATATATCCGATGAGCAGGTAAGATTAATTATGGCTTGTCGCAAGTCCATCCTTATAAACAATCGAGAAACATGGATTAAATTGAACAACAACAAATTTGATGTCCCGATGGGTGCTTTTGATTCAGCCCAGATTGCCGATCTGGTGGGCATTTTTATAATGTACACTATTAGCAGAATTGTAGAGCCTAATTTAGTGGGGTTATATAGGGATGATGGACTAATTGTTATCCCCAATAGTGACGGCCCCCTGGTATCCAAAATACATAAAAAATTAATAAGAGCATTCAAATACCTTGGATTTAAAATAGATATAACCCCAAATTGTAAAGAAGTAAACTATCTAGATATTACCTTAGACTTAGGAAAGGGGACATACAAACCCTTCAATAAAGATAATCACACACCATCTTATATCAACACTAGATCTAACCACCCGAACTGCATAATTAAACAAATACCTAAAACAATTAATACTAGAATAAATAAGCTTTCGGCTAACAGAGACATTTTTGAAGCAAATAAGCATTTATACAATGGAGCGCTAGAGAAAAGCGGATATAATGAAAAACTCAAATATACCAAGAAAGAAAATAAAAATAAATCCAGGAATAGAGGCCGAAAAATAATATGGTTCAACCTCCCTACTGCCAACTATCTAACATCAACATCGGGAGAGTATTCTTGAACCTGGTAGATAAACATTTTAGCATAAATAATCCACTTAGGAAGATATTTAATAGAAAAACCATTAAAATCAGCTACTCTTGCACCAAGAACATGGACAGAATTATCAGCACCCATAATCGTAAATTACTTAACAATCCTAGTAAGAATAAGGTCACAGTAAATAAATGTAATTGTCAAGTGAAAAATAACTGCCCACTGGACGGTAACTGTAAAGTTGAGTGTGTGGTTTATAAGGCCACTATTCATCCGGAAGATAACAACAGGGATAAAAAGGTTTACATCGGCATCTCCGCGGGAAACTGGAAACAACGTTTTTATGACCACAAACACTCTTTCAATAACCCAGAACTCAAGAGCAAAACGGAGTTAGCTAAACAATGGTGGCATCTGAAAAATGAGAACAGGTCCCCGGTGGTTTCGTGGTCAATCTTATGTTTTTCGAATATTCCAGATGGATTTAGACAAAGATGCAACTTATGTCTAGAAGAAAAAATAAGAATCCTAAAATATGATCGAAATAACCTCTTAAATAAACGAGATGAACTTATGGCTAAGTGCAGACATAAATATAAATTTAAAATAATCAACGACTAGTAATCCGATGGACCTCTAGACTTAGAACGGTGAAGATACCAAATTAAATAACATTATTTAAGGTAACCCCCCCCCCACCACCAACATAATAGTTATAATAATATCTGCTATAGACACAGAATTGCCGACTTGGTGATATATAGTATTTGTGTGTATGCGTATATAATGGTATTTTGAAATATTTATTTATTCAGATTATTTACTTAAAATAAGATAGTGGATTAAAAAAAAAAAATAAAAATTCTGCAGGTAATACACTAGTTATTGAATTAATATAAGTATAAATGCCAAATATTACCACTAGACATTATTAGACTTGAATTAGTAATCCGATGGACCCCTAGACTTATAACGGTGAAGATACCAAATTGAATAACATTACTTACGGTAACCCCCCCCATAATATTTATAATAATATCTGTGATAGACACAGATTTACTGACTTGGTGATATATAGTATATTTATTATTTACTTAAAATAAGATAGTGGTATGAAAATTTTTTCTGCAGGTAATACACCAGTTTTTGAATTAATATAAGTATAAATGTCAAATATTACCACTAGACATTATTAGACTTGAATTAGTAATCCGATGGGCCTCTAGAATTACAACGGTGAAGATACCAAATTGAATAACATTAGGTACGGTAACCCCCCCCCCCGCATGATATTTATAATAATAGATTATCAAATTAATCTAAAATATAAATAAGGTAAGACTAATTTTTAGAACTCATATTACATCAGTATGAATATAGAGTGTTATGTAAATATTGTGTGTAGGTGTGTGGATATATATGTATGTGTGCGTATGTATATGTGTGTATATGTGCGTATATGTATATATGTGTGTGTGTATGTATGTGTATGTATGTTTACATGTGTGAACAACTACATGCGTATGCATTTGGTCAATATTTCAAATAGATTCAGAGATATATATAGGTGTATTCATGTGTATATATATATATATATATATATATATATATATATATATATATATATATATGTATATATGTGTGTATATGTATATGTGTATAGATATGTATATGTGTGGGTGTGTATGTGTATATATGTGTGTGTATGTGCGTATGGATTTGTATGTATACATATATGTATGTACGTTTAATTTTATTTCAATTAGATTCTCTTTCTTGGAACCCAGACGGACTGAGAATTTATGACACGCGGTCTGTCTATTTCTTCTCTGTGCCTGTTAATTGTTTCTTTCTTTCTTTTCTCTAACCGAATTTGAGAACACGAGTTTCGCCGGACGCATTCTGGCTAGAGATGAATAAAAGTTGCGTATGTGATTATGTTTAGTTATGATAATGTGCGAGTGAGATTATGTATGTGAGTGCGCATATGATGTGTGCGTATTTAGTTTTGTGTATGCGCGTGAGTAAAATTGCCTATATGTATGATATCGCCAAGTCGTATGTGTCATAATTTTGACATGGCAGTTTTTAGTTGATTAACTTAAAGATCCCTCCCCTTCGCCCGCCATAGTTAAATATAAGTTTTAAATTTCCCCCTCTCTATAAAAGATGTATCAAATTGGTTGCTACCACCACCATCTCTGATTGTATTGGAACTGTGGTAGGGAAATTCAATTTTCTATCAGTCTCAAAAATGTAATTGTCTGAGTGATGCTTGAAAAAACCGAACGGTTGAAATAAATTATTGCATCGACAATTATGTGATTTCGTGTTATTATATTTTATTATTGCTCTGTTTACTACATTGAGCTCTCATACCCGGATTTCCTCCTGGAATTATTCCATTATAACACAAATATATATATATATATATATATATATATATATTGTAGGGTTGCAGGTAAAAGAAATATCCCCCCTACCTCACAGACTTAACTGTCGCTTGCTGCAGCCTTATCGTCTGCCAGGAAGTAAGAATTCTCGTTTGCACACACCCAAGACAACGGCGCAATAAACGTAAGTCTTATCAACAAGGCGAGCGCTGAAATTTACATAAATGTTTGGTTGCGACGACTCGAAAAGTTTTGGAATAGTTTACTTGCTTTGTATTGTTAAGTGAAGTAGCTCCCCCCTCCCGTTCTTCGTGTGTAGGTTTCTTCTTCCCTTGGGTCGTGACGTCGCACAAATATTGCAAATATTAAATACCGGCTTTGCGGATCCATGCGCCGCGTCGACGCCCTCTGGCGGTCCAGTCCGGTAATTAAATACAGACAGACTCTGGCGTGAACAGTTTTTGCTTTGTTTTACTCGGATGAACTCACACCGAATAAAAGAGAGTCACGTCATTTATTTTTTATTCCGACGAGGAAGAAGAATCGCTGAAAATTCAATTGTTATTCTTAGCTATGTTCGTCAAACGCTTACAACTTTGAAAGTGTGAAACTATTATGTCTTATTCGTTTTGTCGAGGGTTGCAATGGTGGCGACAGCTTTTAACTGAGTCCCTATTTGCCTGCTTCACTACGAGAGAAATGTGAACACAGGGTCCTTTTTATGACGAGGATACCAGCTCCTACAAAAAGGGGTACTCTGCATGCGACAAAAATAAAAATCGCACCAGTCAAGAAGGACGGAACCGATATTCCACTTTGTTTCCAGCCCGAAAGACAAGGAACCCAGAGAGTTTTTAATTGCGTGTTCCTTGGTAGATAAATGAAAAAGAATGTGCTTACTGAGCTGCGCTACCAGATCAGGCTGTCTGAAGATATCGACTTCCTGACCTCAAAATGCACCAACCATTGATGTTTTATTGTTTGTTTTCTCTTTGCAAAACTCAATCATGTTCTGTAAAATCCCAAAACAAAAAACTACAAACTACCCCCCTCCCTTCTATTGCCCCTCTCCTTCCTTCCCCATTTCAATCAAAACGACCAAATGTACTGAACAAAACTAAAGTGGAAAGCATGTTTATTTGTCCGTGTATTCTCAATTAACACATGCATTTTAAACGCAGATGAATATTATATTGGTTGAAATTATAAGATGGACTATGGTACAAGCGATGACAACTGGGAACATGCCACTTGAGGATAAGGATTTATAAGTTTGTCAGGTGGATGGTGAGACAACACTGTAATGGTTTGGTAACGATGGTTGAAGCTGGGTATAATTTAATTATTTAAGAGGACGGCTCAACAAGAACTTGTTTACATTGGACTTGAAAGTAACATTGTTGTAGTCAGCTTGGGAAAAATAACCATGTTGTACTCAGCTGGGAAGCAGTCCAGCGGTATTGTGTTCCACAGACGGGTAGTTCTTGGAAAGAAACTTTGCTCATGAAAATTCAGTTTAGTTTTAAGTACACAGAGAAAGAAATAGATTATTTACAGTGGTTGTAGCGAGACGAGTTTTGTTGTGAATCTTTTAGAGAAGGACCATAGATTGGATCTCAGTCGAGCATCTACTATAACAATGACGATAGAGTAGAGAAAGACTGGCAACCACTCTTATTTGAGAAAAAGGGGGAAAAAGTGGGCATTGTATTGTTTTTACAATAATTCAACCAAACTAAATGAAAATAAAGTTAAATTCTCGATAATTTTAAACGGTTATCTATGTCTGAGGTAGTTACCTCATATTTTTGTTTTTTTCTTTAATAGTTTCGGCAACCAGTAATAATGTTATATGAAACTTTATTTATCCGAGTTATGTATTCCCTTGTGAACGTCGAATGTTTTTTTGTTTATCTGAGTTATGTATTCCCTTGTGAACGTCGAGTGTGTTTTTGTTTATCTGAGTTATGTATTCCCTTGTGAACGTCGAATGTTTTTTTGTTTATCTGAGTTATGTATTCCCTTGTGAACGTCGAGTGTGTTTTTGTTTATCTGAGTTATGTAATCCCTTGTGAACGTCGAGTGTTTTTGTTTATCTGAGTTATGTATTCCCTTGTGAACGTCGAGTGTGTTTTTGTTTATCTGAGTTATGTATTCCCTTGTGAACGTCGAGTGTATTTTTGTTTATCTGAGTTATGTATTCCCTTGTGAACGTCGAGTGTTTTTGTTTATCTGAGTTATGTATTCCCTTGTGAACGTCGAGTGTTTTTGTTTATCTGAGTTATGTATTCCCTTGTGAACGTCGAGTGTTTTTTTTTATCTATATCCGCGTGTGCCCGCGTAGCTATTTGAAATCCGTAAAAAACATTAAACAATTTGCACAAATATCCTCAAAGAAGACAATAGAAGTGGCCCCTAATCTCTACGTTAACATCTATGTGCCGAATATCTACGTGACCGCCATCTCTAAGTTATCTAGGGATAGAGAACTCCCTTAAATCTTCAAATAAGTACATCCGATTTTTAATTAAATTCAGTGTTTTCCAGCATTTATGCTTCTTCAAACTATATTCAAGGTCAAAATGGGGGGAAAGGAAATAATATAATATTATGAGCATAATAGAAAACGTATATAGTAGTGATCCTCATTCTATCCCGAGTAACGTCGGGTCTTCTTGCTAATAATAAAGTAATCGACACTACTTCTTAGCCACAAGACCCTGAATGTGTGGATGAATGGCAAAGCGTTCATAACATTTGTTCTTTTCAACGTTAGCCTGCTTATGTACTCGCCGTTCATAGCAACTAGCGTGAAACCGACAGTTTCACAAAGGTACTAAATCCGAATAGACTAATGCGAGATTAGAGTAAGCTATTTGATCTAGAATGTGTTCAAGATGCAGTTCTTTGAAGTCTTCCTTGGGTGTTAGGGTTAGGGTTAGGGTTAGGGTTAGGGTTTAGGGTGTATAGCATTGAAGTTCAGCTTCAAGAAGCAACTATTGCACTTCATACAAGACATCATCCACTTCACACTGAAATGGGTTCTTGGTGAATTCACAAGCTTCGTGGTTTTAATCCGGGTCTGGGAAGTATCAGAGGGACTTCTTTATCTGAAAGGCTCACGCGCTGCTCCCCGAAAATTCGTGACGTCCCGAAGTTAAGAACCAGGTGTTTTGAAGGATATCTCCCCCCCTGAACGAGGATACAACAGATACACACTTTTCTTGTTTCGGAGTTTGTTTTTTTTAGATGAGGATTGAAAATGTATATTATTTGGATTTATTTCGGGCTAATGTTCTCATCTTTGATTTGATTAGAATTTTAGCAATATCTAATATCAAATTTCTTCAATATTTCAATCCTTTCAGTAGTTATTTTTATTACCCTCATTCACCCCTAACACGGCACATGCTGCTGGGACGTAAGGGCATCTATGAGGAACCATGTCAACAGGGACGCTATGTAGGGAGTTGAACAGCGATATGTCTGTTCGCATTACATTTAAATTTCTATATATTAGTACAGTCAGGGAAACAGGGAGTAGGGAGGGAATTCCAAAGTCTAGCAGTCCGAGGGAAGAAAACAGCTTTCCGCCATCTAGGTGCCTCTACAGTGAAGGGGTAAGAGTTTGCTGCTTGTCTAGTTGGTCGAGGTATTTACGTAAAGGGAGGTACAAGTGCTCTGAGTTCGTCAGAGCATATTCCATTAAAGTTCTTGTAGAACAGGCACAGGGATGTTATATTATGGTGATGGGTCAGGAGCTGGAGCTTGGTTGACAGTGCGAGACCTATTAGGTTGGAGACTCTATTTTTTACCCTGTCTCGGAGGGAAAGACTAGCGGGTGCTGGCTTTGTAGAGATATAGGATACTGTCAGGTGTGACAAGTTTTTATCCCGGTAAGAGTCCATCTTCTTTGCAGCAGTCTTGGCAATGTCTTCTATGTATATTTGTAAAATTCATGTTGCCTGTGAATGTTAGGCTAAAGAGTTTGAATGACGAACTCTCAGGTCGAGTGTTGTTAGCCATGAAGATTTCGCGTCATCGTTTTCATAGAAATATACATACAAATCACTATAAAAATGACCCCTATATTATATCCCTAAATGACCCTAAATATATTTAGAAATCACTATAAAAATGACCCCTAAATTATTTGTTGTCTTTTTTGTTTTCTATTTCTACAACATAACCTCTTTTGTTTAATGCCGAAAATAATCAAAAAATGATCTCTTCTGTTCTCTAAAGCCCCTTTCTCACAGAAGAGATGTTGCTAGTCTCTCTCTACTCTATTGTTATTTCCATTGAAAGTGCTTGACTCGGCTCCAATCTCTGGTTCCTCTTTGTAAGATATTCACAAGAACTCGCCCCTCTACCACAACTACACATAACTTTTCTTTCTTCCCTCGTTTGCCTAACATCAAACGGAATTTCAATGAACAGTGTTTATTTTCAAGAACTTCAATCTGTAGAATATGTTACCATCAGATTGCCTCCCTGAGGGCTACAACATGGTCATCTTCAAATCTAATGTCAAATACTTGTTATAAACGTTCTAGTATGTAATCAAATTATGTTAATTCCGTTTATTATTTTAAATCCCCTCATAATATTATTCATCGTTCAACTGGCAATCTATCTATCTTATTTACCCTTATCCTCGAGTGGCTTTTAATCTTAATATGCAGTGAGGTTTTTGAACCGACATTCACGGCAAGAACTTGTCTATCTACCACAACTACAAATTACTTTTCTTCCTTCGGGCAAAAAGCTAAAAAATGCTAATGATGCTTATGCAATCCCTGATCCCCTTTCGAAAAACATTCACAGCAAGAACTCGCCATGATATGATATTTTCCTTTCTCCCTTTATGTACAAAACTTTAACGAAACTTTAATGAACAACATTTCAATATCTGTTGCGGACTGATCCGGATTCACCCATAGTGACAGGATGGATTCGTCAGATCACTATGAAGTCGACACCTTTTCCCTTACCAAGGAGAACCGTTTAGCGAACCGCTTAGCACGTCTGCCTAGAGACGGTAATGGCGACCAACTTAGTGTAATTAAATATTCTTAATACAATTCCTATTCCTTTCAATTCCTGTCTTGGGTTTCTTATTTACTTATTCTTACGATATAACAATAATATATACGAGGGGGGTTCAATAAGTAATGCCCCTGACCCATTTCCCATAGCAGTAAATGAATGATACTTGGCACAATTATTAGTCTCTCTCTGCATAGGAACCACCCAGAGTTATGCATTTCTCCCATCGTTTGATGCAGCTCTGGACACCGTTTTTGTAGAACATCCCAGGTTGGTTCTCCAACCACGTCGTAACATCAGAAATCAATGCTGCATCACCTGGGAAACACTTTCCTTTCAAAAACAACTTCATGGCTATGAAGAGATGAAAGTCAGAGGGTGCAAGGTCAGGAGAGTAAGGGGATGGGACAGGATTTCATAGCCATACGCCCGTGCTTCTGATCTGGCGACGTGCGAGTTGTGGACTGGAGCGTTGTCCTGCAGGAAGAAGATACCTTTGCTGATCTTGCCCCGCCTCTTGATTTTGATAGCTTCTCTTAATTTCATCAAAAGTGAAGCGTAACAGGCTCCTGTAATTGTGGTACCTTTTGCCAGGAAATCTGTCATCACTACTCCGTCCTGGTCACAGAAGACTGTGAGTATGACCTTGCCAGCGGAGGGCAGCACCCTTGCATTCTTTGGAGGTGGTGAGTCCAAGTGCTTCCACTGCATTTACTGAGCTTTGGTCTCTGGATCATAGTGACGGATCCAAGTTACATCCTGTGTAATCAGTTATTTGAAAAACTTTGAGTCATCTTCTTGACACATCTCCAAATTCATCCTCGAGCACTCGACGCGTTCTTGCTTCTGGAAAGGTGTGAGCAACCTGGAAATCCATCTGGCAAATATCTTATGCATATGCAAATGGTCATGAATGATAGTTTCCACAGACCCTGTACTAATCTTGACTTCTTGGGCTATTTGGCGAATAGTAATGCGTCGATCTTCCAAAATGGCAGCATCAACTTGACGAGCAGATTCCTCATCAATGACAGAACAGGGACGACCAGGTCTGGGAGCTGTTTCCACAAATTTCCGGCCATGTTTGAATTCACGATGCCAGCGTTTTACAAGGTCATATGATGGGGCATCATCACCATAAGTTTCTTTTATTTCATCAAAAGTCTCCTTTGGTGTGCGTACTTTCAAATACAAAAACCGGATCACTGCGCGACACTCAACTGGCTCAATTTCACACCTGACTCAGTTCAAACACCTGTAAATCAGAAACCACAATTAATTCAGAGCTGTTTTTTGCAACATGACCCATATAGATATAAATCATCACACATTCAAAATTACATCTTGATCAGACAACTTGAAGTGGGTCAGGGGCATTAGTTATTAAACAGTTATTAGCTGTATGTTTGTTGAATTTTCAATTTTTGAGTTGTTAAATGTACGATGTCGAGTCTTCACATCAAGTATAATACGGCGGCCATGTTGAATCCGTCGGGTTTACAAGACTTCAAAGGCTACAATACAAACATTTAAGAAATCATTTAAAAAGTGTCAAACTTGCAAAGCTACGCAGATCGATAGAATATTATTTTTTTGGCGTTTTGTACAACGTTATTTATTGCAAATTTGGTTTTGTTATTTCACCACTTTTCTTTTCGTGTTAACAATACTGCACAATCGCCAAACGACGAAGCTATCGCGAAAATGAGATACAGGATGGAGACGCCTGACAACAAATTAGATGATTACGGAAACAAATGCGGTTGCCTTACTTAAAACAACATCTCAAGATGGCTGGACTTAATCATGATCAAGTTGTTCAACGTGAAAAAAATCTAGTGCGCACGTTGCTTAGCGAGTTATATCCAGAAGAACATGGCAACCAATGTTTCAAATATGATACATGTATGCAATATTTATTGGGTTTTCCAAAAAGTTCGTTTTTTTATGTCATCTTTCCAACCTGCTAAAAATAATTTTATATCCTTATTCTTAAAATCCTGTATTTCGTGTAGCGAGTATGTTAGCGTCAGTGTGTAATAAGTTTCCGAGCAGAGCAGTTCTTACATTTTTGCTTGTATTTCAGGCCTTTAAAAAGAAGATCAAGAAGAGCACTACCGACATATGATCTTTTTTACTACAGAACAGGAAAAAAACAGCTAGAGAAGAACATGACAACCAATGTTTGAAATATAATACATGTATGCAATATTTATTGGGTTTCCCAAAAAGTTCGTTCTTTTTTTAATGTCATCTTTCCGGCTTACTAAAGATCGTTTTATATTCCTATTCTTAAAATCCTGTATTTAATGTAGCGAGCATAATGTTGTAAGTATGTCATAAGCTTCCGGTTGAGGAGTTCTTACATTTTTGCTTGTATTTCAGGCCTTGAAATAGAAGATCAAGCAAAGTACTACAGATATCTGATGCTTTTTTACTACAGAAAAACAAGCTACAGAAACCTGCATGAAGATATTCCATGTGTATAGGGAGAATGATGTTACTGAACGGGTGTGCCAGAAATGGTTTGCTCGATTCTGAAAAATATTTTTTTCAACCGGAGATGCTCCTCGCCATGGCCAGCCAAAGATGATCGATATGAAATCCGTAGTGAATAAGATTTCCGTTTGACAACCAGATAAATCGCAGACATTCTCAAGATTTCCAAATCGAGCGTGGAAAATGAATTGTATAAACTAAGGTTATGTTTCTAAACTTAATGTTTGGGGTCTTTCTTTCTAAAAAAAAACGAACGGACTTTGTGACCAAGCGAATAGAATAGTCGACGCTTTTATAGAACCAGGTCATTCTGGTACCTAAAAGACAAAAGCAAATTAGGTAAACTAAATTCCTTACTCATTATTTAAGAACTTTCCGAGAACGCCACACTTTTTTTTTGAACCGAAATTGCTTTGTGTGAAGATCTGAAGAAGTGCAAAGCTTTTGGAAAAGGCAAATCTTCTTATTAATCAACGAACGTAATGAGGTGTCTGTTCTTTACGCAAAACGTAGCCAATCAGAACTGTCGTTCACGGTAAATTAAATGCTCCCCTTTCTTGCCAGCTGGGTTCAAAGCCAACCGTCATCGTAAATATTTTGTTGCTTTCAGTTTATAACTAGTTGAAGTAGCCGGCATTGCCCGGGTGTCAGTAGAATTAAATTGTTTCGTTGTAGGGAATGATTTATCTTTCTCGTTTGTACAACTTGGTTAAATTTATCATTCAATTAGTGTGCAATGTGATTACCCCGGTGTAGAGATTAAAAATAACCCTAACCCTAAACCCTAAACCCCAACCCCAACCCCAACCCCAACCCTAACTCCTAACGCTAAACCCTAATCCTAACCCTAAACCCTAATCCTAACCCTAAACCCTAAACCCCAACCCCAACCCAACCCCAACCCTAACTCCTAACGCTAACCCTAATCCTAACCCTAAACCCTAATCCTAACCCTAAACCCTAACCCTAACCCTAACTCTACATGATAACGAAACGAAGGTGGGTGTTGGTGGTGTAGACGTCGCGTTTAGAATGCGACCGCGATTGTTTACATAATTTTAAGGTTAAGACGAAAATGAAAATATAAATATGTTATTATTTGTATTTTGAGGTATCGGATCAAGGAATGTGTTAAGAGAAACCATTTTCGGAATTACGTCACGGATCGAGATAAAATCGGCGGTAAACAGCAGAGTGAGAGTTGAGGTCGAAGTGAGCGCACGTTCCACATTTGGCTCCCTCCAGTTAGGCTGGGGAGCTGACTGTGTATGTAATAAAGTGTAAGCAATGAAAAAGTGTTGTTATTTCGATGCTTCATTTTTGCTGCAACACATTTCGCATTTTGGGACTAGTAAAAGAACGATGCATCACGGGAGAGTAGAAGCGCATATTTGTAAACATGCAATAGACAGTTGCATGTTTAGTGGGTTGCATGTTGGCGGTGGTTGCAGGTGAGAGCTATTTGGCAAAGAGAAAAAAGGCCACACGAGAAATTGAAAATATATCTGATGTTGTATTTGGCAACCCAGAATTTGATTGCATTTTGAAAAAAAAGTGTTTCGTTGAACAAAGGTTCCCTGCTGTGGTCATGGACCTCTTTAGTTTTTGCCAGGAATAACGACAGGGACCTCCTTGGTTTTTGATGTTCATAGATAAGGCTGGCCATTATCTCCTGCGGTCAGTTTCTGGGTTGTCGAATGGGGATGACCGAGACAAAAGACCGTACGTCTGGGATTTCCGGTCGAAAGTACATATATTCTAGCAAATGGGCTGGAGGGGGAGAGTGCAGTCAGATCTGGCCTTCTGTGTGTCACATCGGCAATTTGTTTTTCTGGGGTTTGACAATCAGTTGGGTCTGTGTTCATCTCCAAGCAAGATGCGCTTACCTAAGACTTTTAGACTTGTGTTTTGATTTGGTCGGGTAAAACCGACGAGCTTCAATAATCACGTATACAGATTTAATTTTATGAGCAAAGAAGAGCAGGCTTAATAAAATGAAATTATTTCATTTATTTTTTTATTATGATGAGATATCATTACGATGAAGCTTCCCCTTCTTTGCTCATACAATTTTAATTTGCATATGAGCAAAGAAGGGGAAGCTTCATCGTAATGATATCTCATCATAATAAAAAAAATAAATGAAATAATTTAATTCACTTT
>OY744526.1:5909699-5917199 GCA_963556195.1 Sepiola atlantica
GTTGCCTCTCTTTCTGCCTTATTTAATATGACTATGTCCGGTTTGACTGCCGCATTTTCCAGGTAGGTAGATGTAGGAACCACATAATCATAATGTATACTATACTTATCGTTTCCCACAGTCCTCTCCGGTAGATGTTCCCAGGACTTAGTGCTACATTGGATGTTTAGATTTTTACAGATGTTCCAGTGTATGCATTTGCACACACCATAGTGGCGTGTTGTGCAACTGCCATCTGCTAACATAATTTTGCAGCTTGATATCAAGTGATTCACACTCTCCACTTCTGTGTGGCAAAACCTGCGCTTTTTATCATTACTAAGCCCTGACATCTTTTTGTAGAAACCATCCTCATATGCAATCAAATGTTGTTCATTGCATTCATGATTTTCAATCCTCTCGTAATATTCTTCATCATTCAACTGAAAATCGAGTCATCCCATTAACCTTTACCATCGAGTCGCTTTTGGCCTTAATAAGTGGTGACACATTACTAAGTCCTGACATCATTTTGTCATATGCCATCCTCATATGTAATCAAATGTTGTTCATTGCACTCATGATTTTAAATCCTCTCGTAATATTCTTCATAATTGTACTGAAAATCGAGTCATCCCATTAACCTTTACCATCGAGTCGCTTTTAGCCATAACAAGTTGCGACACATTAATAAAACAAAACAAAATAGAAAATAATGAAAAGTTAACATTCGTCTATTTAATCTGCGCGTTTTGCGATGGAAATACTCAAACTTAAACGTGACAGACAAACGTAAATTACATTTTTCATATAACGTGACAGACAAACGTAAATTACATTTTTCATATAACGTGACAGACAAACGTAAATTACATTTTTCATATAACGTGACAGACAAACGTAAATTATATTTTTCATATAACGTGACAGACAAACGTAAATTATATTTTTCATATAACGTGACAGACAAACGTAAATTATATTTTTCATATAACGTGACAGACAAACGTAAATTACATTTTTTATATAACGTGAGAGACAAACGTAAATTACATTTTTCATTTAACGTGACAGACAAACGTAAATTATATTTTTCATATAACGTGACAGACAAACGTAAATTACATGATTCATATAACGTGACAGACAAACGTAAATTACATTTTTCATATAACGTGATAGACAAACGTAAATTATATTTTTCATATAACGTGAAAGACAAACGTAAATTATAATTTTCATATAACGTGACAGACAAACGTAAATTATATTTTTCATATAACGTGACAGACAAACGTAAATTATATTTTTCATATAACGTGACAGACAAACGTAAATTATATTTTTCATATAACGTGACAGACAAACGTAAATTACATTTTTCATATAACGTGACAGACAAACGTAAATTATATTTTTCATATAACGTGACAGACAAATGTAAATTATATTTTTCTTATAACGTGACAGACAAACGTAAATTATATTTTTCATATAACGTGACAGACAAACGTAAGTTACATTTTTTATATAACGTGACAGACAAACGTAAATTATAATTTTCATATAACGTGACAGACAAACGGAAATTATATTTTTCATATAACGTGACAGACAAACGTAAATTACATTTTTCATATAACGTGACAGACAAACGTAAATTATATTTTTCATATAACATGACAGACAAACGTAAATTATATTTTCATATAACGTGACAGACAAACGTAAATTACATTTTTCATATAACGTGACAGACAAACGTAAATTATATTTTTCATATAACGTGACAGACAAACGTAAATTACATTTTTCATATAACGTGACAGACAAACGTAAATTATATTTTTCATATAACGTGACAGACAAACGTAAATTATAATTTTCATATAACGTGACAGACAAACGGAAATTATATTTTTCATATAACGTGACAGACAAACGTAAGTTATATTTTTCATATAACGTGACAGACAAACGTAAAGTAATGAAATAACAAAATATTTATCCCTGACAGAGACGAAAATAATATTTAAAACTTAGAACGACCTACCAAAGGATTGCATTTTATTTAAAATACGTTAATTCAATGTAATTATATATAGATGAAAAATACTATTTAAAAATGAAACGTAACAGAACAGCGAAATGCTATTTAAAATGAAGTGTAGAAGAACGACAAAAATGCCATTTCGAAATGTTGCGTAACAGAACGGCGAAAATGCTATTTTAAACTTAAACATGGCACACAGACGAAAATGCTATTTCAAAATGAAGCCTAACAGACTGACGAAAATTCTATTTCAGAGTGAAATGCGACAGACCGACAAAAAATATACTGCAATCGTAAACATGACACACCAATAAAATACTATTTCAAAATAAATTGTAACAAACAGAAGGAAATGCTATTTAAAAAATGAAGCGTAACAGACTGGCGAAAATGCTATTTTAAACTTAAACATGGAACACCGTCAAAAATACTATTTCTAATTGAAGCACAACAGACCGACGAAAATGTTATTTCAAAATTAGGTGTAAGAAAACGGCGGAAATGCTATTTTAAACTTAAACATGGAACACCGTCGAAAATACTATTTATAATTGAAGCACAACAGACCGACGAAAATGTTATTTCAAAATTAGGTGTAAGAAAACGGCGAAAATGCTATTTTAAACTTAAACATGGAACACCGTCGAAAATACTATTTATAATTGAAGCACAACAGACCGACGAAAATGTTATTTCAAAATTAGGTGTAAGAAAACGGCGAAAATGCTATTTTAAACTTAAACATGGAACACCGTCGAAAATACTATTTATAATTGAAGCACAACAGACCGACGAAAATGATATTTCAACATTAGGTGTAAGAAAACGGCGAAAATGCTATTTTAAACTTAAACATGGAACACTGTCGAAAATACTATTTCTAATTGAAGTGCAACAGCCCGACACAAATTCTATTTAAAACTTAAACATGACACACCAATAAAATGCTATTTTAAAATAAATTGTGACAGACAAAAGGAAATGCTATTTAAAACTTAACCGTGGGAAACTTGCAACAATAGTATTTCTGTGTTAGATGTGGCAGACCTATCTATGATCTTAACATCGCAACTAAAGCCCGGCAAAAAACAAAAAGTTTTTGATTAGAAATAAAACAAGAAAACATTCTATTAAAAAAACTCCACAAAAATAGACAATATGAAACAAAACAAAAGAGATTTAGATAAAATAAATTGCTGTAGCCGAAACATAGAACAACCGCCGAAAGCGCTTCCATTTTTATCGAATTTAAAGAGTCTGGGAAGTTTAAATAATTGTTCTTTTTATTTGTTCATTTAAAAAAAAGTAGTTCGAGTGATAGAAAATACGTTTTATTGTCTGCCGATCTGTCTGTCTGTCTCTCCATCTATTTCCCTCTTTCTCTCTCCCTCTCTCTCTCTCTCCCCTCTATCTTTTTAAAGAATTGAGTACTTTCAGTTATCAATATCGTAAAAGAAGTAAAGAGAATCAATAATTTCATTTAAATACGAGATAGTCTTTTTCCACTTGTAATAAATGAAACAAAACAAAATAATTTAAAACGTTTTAAGAAGTTTTAATAGCCCGGTTAGATGTCTGTTTATTAAAGCGGTTGATCGAAACATTTTCAATGGATGTGTAGCTGACATGTTTATATAAATAAAACAATTATTACATATATATATATATATATATATATATATATATATATATATATATATATATATATATATGTGAGAAAGGAAGGATGAGAGTAATCCGACGTAATGGGAAATGAAAAAAGAAAAATCCAAGAGATATTTTTTTATATATTCATCAACGTTTCGTCTTTATTGTAAGACTTCCTCAGGATGATGATTTGAAGAAAAATGTCATGCAAGTACATCGAAAATTGGGTTGACATGATGGGTTGATATATATTAACTATTTATTTATTTTTATTTTGGAAGCTTAGTGGGTTGACACTGATTTTCGAATCTTGCTATGTCTAACCACACTGATGAATCGTAGGCGAAAAAACAACTGTCGGTGAATGACTATATCTCTTTCTGTCTGTCTGCCCGTCTGTCTGTCTGTTAGTCTCTCTCTCTCTTTGACTGGAAGTGCTTGACTGGAACTTTAAAGAGTCATAAGTGCCCCCAGACAGAAGCTTTTTTTTACATTAAAGGCAACTCAAGGATAGGGGTAAAAGAGTTGAGCTGCGAAAATACTGGATACTGTCTCTTAGCTGGCGAGATTTCAAGCTGGAAATATATCCCTAGGGCACTATTCTCATCCCAGCTGGGTGTAGCGAGACGATGTATCCGTTTATCTATGTACCTGTCTTTCTCTCTCACACACGCGTGCGAAAGTAACCTGTCCCTCTGGTTTTATGTGACCGTTCTTCTCTTGTTATATACCTTTCATTAGGAACTAAACATCGGCGTCCGAGTGATTGTATCCACAGAAAAGCAATAACTAGGGTTCCCGACGATGATATTGGTTTATACACGCATCGGTAAGTGAAAATATAACACGACAAAAACAAAGAAATAGAAGAGGATAGAGAACAAACAGCGACTACTACTACTACTACTACTACTACTACTACTACTACTACTACTACTACTATGTGTCATCAAAACAGCACGATTCAAGCTGTCAATTTAATGAGCCGCCGTCCAGATAATCTGCCAGAATAAAACAATTGGTCCATCGTAGTTCTACATTGTAATGTTTATAAAATCGTATAATTTACCGGTGAATATAATGTGCGTGCGTGAGCGTGACAGCGCGAGAGTGAGAGAGAACTGTTTCACAGCTAGATTCTACGAGAGCGAAATCTCTGATGTAACAGTGGCGTTCAATGCTAATGCGAACATCTCGCATCTGCATGTCTATAGACCAGTTGGTGTCTATTAGTGTAAATCGTTGCATTATTGTGCGGGCAGTTACGTGGCTGTAGTTTAGCACGCGATTAGCTGACACTCAACGGGTATCGTTTCTTTTGATACGGGAGATGCTACCAACCATTTCTACGCCGGTCATTTCGCACGTTTGAACTTTGTTCTCCCTCTACGACACCTCCCAAACCCAGATTTTCAACAAACATTTATAAGTACTGATGCTTTCCTTTCAATTTCCGTGCGCTATTGGATTAAACTTCATCGTTCTCTTATCTCCCACCACAACAACTCCCCATTGCTTATCCACTATATATATACACACACACACACACACACACACACACACACACACACACACACACACACACACACACACACACACAAACACACACACACATATATATATATATATATATATATATATATATATATATATCAAATCGACGGGAGAGTCCATCATATATATATATATATATATATATATATATATATATATATATATATATATATATATATATAAAATATTTGTTATTGTTTATATCTATGGACGTATACGTTTCGTCTTTTTTCAATCAAGACTCATCAGCATAGAAGTACGATTATTCATCACCGGTCACACGATTCGAAACCCTGGACTACAAGTATTTTCCAACTCCCGTCCAACGTCGCTAACCGCTAGGCCAGTTCTGAACAGCTTATAAACAATGATAATTTTAACACGTTAACGGCGGCGAAGCGAAGAGGCATTCAAACTTCTATAAGTGAAGGAACGATGCATATAAAGCAAGTGACGCTACGCTGTGTTACTACTACCATTTTACGGTGCTCTACTTTTTAACGAGGAGCTTCAAATATAAAATATTTGTTATTGTTTATATCTATGGACCTATACGTTTCATCTTTATTCAATCAAGACTCATCAGCATAGAAGTACGACTATTCATCACCGGTCACACGATTCGAAACCCTATATATATATATATATATATATATGAATATGAAACTAAAAGTATACTTTTAGAGAATTGAACCAATAGTAAAATGATTTAAGCTCAATATACGAGATAGAGCAATTATAAAGATAAACATAGATGAAAGAAGAGGGATACACATGTACGAATGACAGATTTATTTCATCTTCGATTGTTCAATGCAAGGTGTACTCGATAAAAATATGAGGGAGAGAGGGACGTCACTACACATTGAATCAACTACTTACAACGTGCCAACAAGATACGAACAGCTGTTTTCTGTCAATGGGAAAATGATTGCGTGAAATCGTTTAAGGGTGGAAAGGATTCCCATCTAACGTTACAAACAATTTATTAGCGTAAAGACTCATTATATAAGTAAGCATTAAAAACTCGCTCTGAACGGTTTCTTCGTGGTTTCAGCGTAGACCAACGAATATAAACTTACAGACACAAACCCTAACCCTAACCTTAACCCTACCCTAACCTTAACCCTTACCTTAAACCCTAAACCTTACCCTAACCCTAACATTAACCCTAACCTTAACCTTACACCCTAAACCTTACCCTAACCCTAACCTTAACCCCTAACCCAAAACCCTCACCCTAAACCCTCACCCTAACCTTAACCCTAACCCTAAACTTAACCCTAACCCTAACCCTAACCTTAGACCCTAAACCTTACCATAACCCTAACCCTAACCTTAAACCCTAAACCTTACCCTAACCCTAACCTTAAACACTACACCTAACTCTAACCCTAACCCTAACCATAACTTTAAACCCTAAACCCTAACCCTAACCCTAACCCTAACCTTAAACCCTAACCCTAACCCTAACCTTAAACCCTTACCCTAACCTTAACCCCTAACCCAAAACCCTCACCCTAAACACTAACCCTAACCTTAACCTTAAACCCTTACTCTAACCCTAACACTAACCCAAACCCTAAACTTAACCCTAACCCTAACCATTACCCTAAAACCTAACCTCAAACCCTAACCCCTAACCCCTAACCCTTAACTCTAACCCTAAACCTAACCCTAACCCTAACCCTAACCCTAACCCTAACCTTACGCCTAAGCCTTTACCCTAACCCTAATATTAACCCTAACCCTAACCCTTACTAATGAATATAAACTTGCAGAAACAATAAAAACAAACACATAAGTCAGTCGTGAGACCTCATACCTCTGTAAGGATCTCTAAAGCCATACCTGAGCCTTACTTTTCAAGATTGCATGAAATATTCCCGAAGTTAGTCCATGGAAAAGTTGATAACTCAAAAACATTGATCTCTGATCAAACTGAAATTCTCCATGCTGGTTACCGTTATCAAAAAACATCAAATCCATACATTAAATTTAAAAAAATCGGATGTGAAAATTCCGTCAGACTTTTCACCGTGACTCAACTTTTTAAAGTCACGATTAATCGTCAGTGTCTATGGCTTATCAGATGTAGAACTTCATTGGCTATAGCATAGACCAAGTAGAGAGGCTCTACGATGAAGAGAACTGAAATTATCGCCAAAGTGTGAATTTCACTTTTTCCTTTGAAATTGATCTTAACATTTGACTTAAGTATCACAAAATCAAATCAGTTTTAAGTTAGACTATGACCGATATTTTGA
>OY744526.1:5924699-5944699 GCA_963556195.1 Sepiola atlantica
TCACGAAAATGCCATTTTAAAATTTAAGCGTGACAGACAGACGAAAATGATATTTAAGATTTAAACGTGACAGACAGACGAAAATGCTATTTAAAATACAAGCATGAAAGACCGATAAAAATGCTATTTAAATTTGAAGCGTGACAGATTCACGAAAATGCCATTTAAAAATTTAAGCGTGACAGACAGACGAAAATTATATTTAAAATTTAAACGTGACAGACAGACGAAAATGCTATTTAAAATACAAGCATGAAAGACTTATACAAATGCTATTTACATTTGAAGCGTGACAGATTCACGAAAATGCCATTTAAAAATTTTAGTGTGACAGACAGACGAAAATGATATTTAAGATTTAAACGTGACAGACCAATCTATACCGATGTTTGTATGCGTCCATTTACTGTGTGCGTTTCGTGCCAAAAATTCTATTTCATACTGAAGCTTCACAGACCAATTAAGGCACAAATAAACAAACATGAAACGAAGCTTGTTTAGTTTCAGAGTTTTATTTTTGTCTATTTTAGATAAAGCTAAGTATGTTTATATGTTTCTATAGTTTTATCTACAGGATTCACTCCTAAACTAATTAACTATGAATTTTGGGACACAGCTGCTAGGTGTAAGGGGTCCAAATTTGGGCTATTAGTATTTAATTTAGTTTTGTGTAAACAGAGTAAAAATTCCATACTTCCAATTTCGTTGAATGATTGATAAATATTCCCTAAATTTCAGTTTCTTTGAAGTATTTCAAAGAGTCCTTAGGGGGCATACTGAGGCAGACTTGCCATTTCAAAATTCAAATATTTCAGATCTACATTAATTTTGGTCCACACTCATTAGACGCAAATTAAGAATTTTCTCCTGAATGTCAATTTCTTCTCAAGATCCCTAAAGATTTAGCTTTTAAACATTTTCTAGAATTCAATAGGTTTTGATCAAAATTGGAATAAGTATTGTAGAAATAAGATTTAATATCATTATATCTTGATCTTAATCTTTGTAAAAGTGGTGCAAAAATGTTCTGTTCGGGGAATTCATTTTACCCGTCCTGCGACAGGTATTCTTCGAGTATATATTTAAGATTCAAAGTTAGCTACGTTGCAAGGTTATCTCCCCTCAGGAGATTGGAACTCTCTTCGAATTTCAGTACTTGTGTTTACAATTACGATACAAGGCGTATTTCTCTCGCGTTCCAAAATATGATGGTCACGATGGCCTGATGGTAAGAAGCCAGGGCTCATAATACTTGGATCGGTACGGTTACATAATTCCATACTGACAAGTATAGAAAGCACAAACTTATATTCGTCTACGGATATTTAAAATACTTGTATATATATTTTTATTATATGATTATCTACATACAAATGTTTTCTCGTTTACGACTCATCAGTGTATTGATTTACTCCTCTCCAGGAGTTAGGCACAAGGCCAGTTTTATCTTACTCCCACAAGTAAGATGTGACCTAAGGTCGGGTCGGGAAAGTGGGGTTTAAAAATTGCCTGGGCAGCCCCGTCGGCATTCCCCGGTAGGGGCGCCTCAGGTAGTAAGCAATAAACTTACTCCCCCCCCCCCAAAGAGGGGAGGCGAAGCCTGGGAGGGTGGACCTCCTTGAACTGCACAGGACAGACCCATAGACCGGCGTAAATCAAGCCCCGAAGGCCAAGACAATACCAGTCTTTGGGGTGCAGTATCCATCGGAACAGATACTACACTTTGATCTTTGATCAGTGTAGCTGAACCTAGCGAGATTCGAAACTAGGACCCCAGAATCTGAAGCCGGAAGCTCTACAACTGGACCAATTCTCGCTAGTTTTGGGATACATCGCTTTTTTTTATAGATCTCACTGCTTTGTTTATTTTGTTAACGATACTTTTGAACGAATTCAATTCTTTATAAGGAAGAGCTTTTTACCTTAATGCTAGTTGGGAATAATGTTTCCCTTCATCAATGGGATGCCCCAGATGTATATATTTTTAATAATTTAATAATCCACGGACACGGTGTTTCGTCGTTTACGACTCGTCAGTGTGGCTGAATCTAGCGAGATTCGAAACCAGGACCCCATATATATATATATATATATATATATATATATATATATATATATTGGATATTGAGATTGGGGTTCAGTTTTTTTTTGCTCAATTCGGATTTGACGGGTTTTCTAATTAAACAACGAACTTTGATTTGACTTGGGTTGCACATTTCGGGATTTTGGAACTTTGATTGGACTTTCTATATTATTTGATTTATTTATCATTAACATTGAATATTGACACTTTTCGGGACTGGATAACTTTGTCGGCACCTTCAATTACACGTATTTGGACTGCTGTTTGTAACTTGGAGTAATTGTCTTTCCTGATTATGCTTCTCAATATGTATGACCTGGATGGACTATATGGATTCAACAAAAAGTATGTGTTTGGGTTGATATGTTTTGATGTTATGTATTTTTGTGTATTGGTGTATATAATTTTATATATTTTCAAAGCGTAATTTTATTACCTGTAGTAGTATAACTGCGGTAATGGTCCTCTGAAGAGAAGAATTATCTTTGAAAACTCATGAGCTAAGAACTTAAGAATACTTTGCTTGAACTTTGAATCATAATAAAATTTGATTGACACCTTATTTTATTACTTCATTTTATATTATAATATTAATGCTCTATCCAGTATATTGAGCTTCAGTTTTTATCCGGATGTTTCACTGATTATAAGATATTAGTTGACGCTTATATCTTTTGTTGGATTACTTTATATATATATATATATATATATATATATATATATATATATATATGTGTGATAATGATAGATTCTTCATTACTACCTAGACATGTATTTTTTAAAAACTACACTTTGCTCTTTTATATCTGTCTCTCTGTTTTTCAGTGTAACCGTACTTTGTTGATCGTTACAATGGATTGTATTTTCACACCTACACGTTTATATCGACTGCATTGCTTATCTCCCTTGACTTTGGTTTCTTTTCTTCTTTTTTTAAAAGATATTTCACCCCAAACAAGGCAGGTCGCCACTGTAGACGTAAATGGCTACTGAGAATTAGGGAGTAGGTTTTGGGTGTCATCCTAAGTTGGGAGCTGTGCAGCGGGATGTCTGTCTGCATTAGTTTTAAATCTCTGCATATCAGTACAGTCGGAGAAACGGGGAGCAGGAAGGGAATTCCAGATGCCGGCAGCACGAGGAAAGAAGCTGCTGGAGTAGACGGCTCTCCTGCATCTGGCGATCTCCACGGTGAATGGACGGAACCTAGATGATTGTCGGGTTGTTCTAGTGAATTTGCGTCGACGGGGCACGAGAGTAGCCAGTTCATCGGAGCACATTCCATTGAAGTATTTGTAAAACAAGCACAAAGGATGCCACATTGCGGCGATGGGACAGGGGCTGGAGAAACGGGGAGCAGGAAGGGAATTCCAGATGCCGGCAGCACGAGGAAAGAAGCTGCTGGAGTAGACGGCTCTCCTGCATCTGGCGATCTCCACGGTGAATGGACGGAACCTAGATGATTGTCGGGTTGTTCTAGTGAATTTGCGTCGACGGGGCACGAGAGTAGCCAGTTCATCGGAGCACATTCCATTGAAGTATTTGTAAAACAAGCACAAAGGATGCCACATTGCGGCGATGGGACAGGGGCTGGAGTTTGATGGATAGTGAGGGACCTATGAAGTTGGCGACTCTGTCTTAGACCTTGTCTAAGAGAGAGAGAGAGACTAGCGGATGATGCACCAGCCCAGACGTGACACCAATACTCCATACATTGGCGGATGGTGGCTTTGTAGAAATACAGGATAATGTCAGGTGTGAGGAGTTTACTAGCACGGTAGAAGGACCCCACCTTCTTTGCAGCAGCCTTGGCAATGTCTTCAATGTATTTGTTCCAATTCTCACACAATACTATTCTGTAATCTGCAAACATTATTTCGCAACGAGTCTCACAATCAGAGAAGCACGCATGTAATAAGCTAATGGTATACATTTCATCCACGTCCAATCTAGTTTATCCACCCTAGAAGGTCGAGGCGTGTATCCACATGTTCGTGTCTTAATACAAGAGACCCAATCTCATTCAGAAACAAAGATGGCGCTTGTTAAAAAAAATCAAGTTGGCAGTATTATTTGTCCATATAATAGCTTTGCGTTTTCACTCTCTTTCTTGGTTGTTTTTTGTGTAGTTGCTTTCGAGGTTATCAATGGAAGATTAAAACGTATGCTCAATGTCTGTAGGAGGGAATTCTTACCGTTTTTTTTTGCATATACGAGCCTTTCTTTTGTTAATATCTTGTGAACATGTAAAAACATGTCCGCGATTCAGATAAGCTCTATTTCTTTGCAAACACATAATACTTGGCAATTTTATGTATTCTTAACCTACCCCCTCCAGCCCCCTATCTCTTTGTATCCCTATTCCCCTTTCTATCCATCCATATCTTCCTCCTATTCCCCCCTATCCTCTCTCTTTCCACCTTCTCTCCCCTCTTCTTCTTTCTCTCATCTCTCCCCTTCTCTCTCTTCCTCTCCCCCTTCATCCGTTTCTCTTCTTCTTTATTTCCATTTTCACTCCTCTCCCCCCTTCCATTTTCTCTCTATCTATACTCTATCTGGCTCTCTACTTCTCTCTTTCTTTTTCTTCCTCCCCTCTCTAGCTTCCCTTCTAGCTCTGCCTCTTCTTCCTCTAGATCTCCCTCTCTCTCTCTTATATTCTCTCTTCCTCTCCCTCTCTTCCTCTCCTTCTCTCTAACTCCCTCTCTCTATACCCTCTCGAACTCGCCACTCTACTCCTATTTCTCGCACACATACATATTTAAATTATAAAAGAACTTTCCTTAAACTCCATTTCTCTCTTTCTCCTCTCTCCCCATCTCTCCTCATTTCTCTCCATCTCTTGCACCTGCTCTGCCCCTCATCCCCTCTCTTTCTCTCACTCATATCACCCCTCTCTCTCTATACCTCTCGTCCTTCTTTCTAGCTCTCTCCTCTCCCTATTGTTTAGCATCCCCCTTTCTCTCTTCTTTCCTCTCACATTCTGTCTCTCCCTCTTTGTTTTTCTCTAACCCTCTCTTTCGCCTCTCTCTTCCTATTGTTCATTATCTCCCTCTCTCTCTTCCTCCCCCTCACCCTCTTTCTATTTCTCACGCACACATTGAAATAAAAAAAACAATTTCTTTACAATACATAAGCCAAAAAGATTTCTTCTACAATTAAGTTTTTGTCAAACTGAATAACTATTTACATTCATTGTGAGACCTTTTTACACATTGGTCACTACTTATTAAGGTCCACGGCCAACTCGAGGATAGGAGTTAAAGAAATCATCAGTTGGACGATGATCGCCACAACGAGATGACCGGAGACAATAGGTACGATTGACAGAAGATTACTTAAGAGCAATTGATTACACTGGTCAACAAAACATACTTTTTACTCTTCTCTCTGCAAAAAAAAAGTAAATGATCCTGAGCAACTTTCAACCGCTGAATTACAATATAAAGTCAATTTTTCTCAATCTGATCACAGTTTCTTGGTTTTGAAATTGCTATGTTTTTCATGTATTGGCTTATTTGACGATACTTGATTCGTTTAAGAGGACTGTATAATGTGCTTCTAAGCAAGTGTTCACTGTTTCCAATTACATGGATAGCTTTTATATAAATCATACTAAGTTAAATTCTATAATTGACATGCTTCTTGTCGCTATTTTTATAGGTTTTACGACTTATGAAGGCTCAAAGGCCACTCGAGGATAAGGGTTAAATGAGTGTCAGGTGGATGGTGAGACAACACCGTGATGATTGATTATGATTATAGTTGTTGGGAAGAATTTAATTATTTAAGATGGAAACTCAAGAAAATATTATTTACATTGGTTTTGAAAATAACCATGTTGTAGTCAGCTGGGAAGCAGCTCCGCGGTATTGTATTTAACAGATGGGCAGTTCTAGGATAGATAGTTTGTTTATGGAAATTTCGTTTTGTTTTAGATAGATAGATAGAAAGATAGAAAGATAGAGAGATACATAGAGAGATAGAGAGAGAGAGAGAGAGAGAGAGAGAGAGAGAGAGAGAGTGAGAAAGAGAGAAAGAAAAAACTATTGACAATGGTTGAAGCTAGACGGGTTTTTGGTATGAATGTTTTACAAGGAGGCATAGATTGAATCTCAGTCGAGCATCTGCTATGAAAATCACGATTGAGTAGAGAAAGACTAGCAACGTCTCTTCTGTGAGAAAGAGGTAGGCGGGAGGAGAAAAGGCATCGGCCACTAGATTTCTGAGTCGGTTCTGTACTTTGGTAGAGGACAACGATATATTAGTGGACGGCAATGACTATTGAGAGAAAGCAACGAGATTTTGGTCAAGAGCAACGAGATGTTTGTGGAAAGAAGCAAGATATTAGTGAAGAACAAGAAGAGATTGATCGAAGACAACGACATGTTGGTGGAGGGCAACGATATATTAGTGGAAAGCAACGAGATGTCGGTGGAGGGCAATGAGAGACTGGTAGAGAACAACTTCGGTGTGATAATGATATATTCTTCTCGAGATTCTTCTTCTCGAGATACATTGACGACATTCTGATTCTCACTTCATCTCGCTAAGAAGCTACTTCTATATTTAACACCTTTAATAATACTGACCCCCACATTAAATTCATCATCGAACATCCCAACACCTCAGGCTCTCTCTCTCTTAGAGATTAGTTATGCGCACACTGAAATCACCTACATACAGAACAAATGCTCATCCACTACCGACAAAACAAGAGCAATTGATTACACTGGTCAACAAAACATACTTTTTACTCTTCTCTCTGCAAAAAAAAAGTAAATGATCCTGAGCAACTTTCAACCGCTGAATTACAATATAAAGTCAATTTTTCTCAATCTGATCACAGTTTCTTGGTTTTGAAATTGCTATGTTTTTCATGTATTGGCTTATTTGACGATACTTGATTCGTTTAAGAGGACTGTATAATGTGCTTCTAAGCAAGTGTTCACTGTTTCCAATTACATGGATAGCTTTTATATAAATCATACTAAGTTAAATTCTATAATTGACATGCTTCTTGTCGCTATTTTTATAGGTTTTACGACTTATGAAGGCTCAAAGGCCACTCGAGGATAAGGGTTAAATGAGTGTCAGGTGGATGGTGAGACAACACCGTGATGATTGATTATGATTATAGTTGTTGGGAAGAATTTAATTATTTAAGATGGAAACTCAAGAAAATATTATTTACATTGGTTTTGAAAATAACCATGTTGTAGTCAGCTGGGAAGCAGCTCCGCGGTATTGTATTTAACAGATGGGCAGTTCTAGGATAGATAGTTTGTTTATGGAAATTTCGTTTTGTTTTAGATAGATAGATAGAAAGATAGAAAGATAGAGAGATACATAGAGAGATAGAGAGAGAGAGAGAGAGAGAGAGAGAGAGAGAGAGAGAGAGAGAGTGAGAAAGAGAGAAAGAAAAAACTATTGACAATGGTTGAAGCTAGACGGGTTTTTGGTATGAATGTTTTACAAGGAGGCATAGATTGAATCTCAGTCGAGCATCTGCTATGAAAATCACGATTGAGTAGAGAAAGACTAGCAACGTCTCTTCTGTGAGAAAGAGGTAGGCGGGAGGAGAAAAGGCATCGGCCACTAGATTTCTGAGTCGGTTCTGTACTTTGGTAGAGGACAACGATATATTAGTGGACGGCAATGACTATTGAGAGAAAGCAACGAGATTTTGGTCAAGAGCAACGAGATGTTTGTGGAAAGAAGCAAGATATTAGTGAAGAACAAGAAGAGATTGATCGAAGACAACGACATGTTGGTGGAGGGCAACGATATATTAGTGGAAAGCAACGAGATGTCGGTGGAGGGCAATGAGAGACTGGTAGAGAACAACTTCGGTGTGATAATGATATATTCTTCTCGAGATTCTTCTTCTCGAGATACATTGACGACATTCTGATTCTCACTTCATCTCGCTAAGAAGCTACTTCTATATTTAACACCTTTAATAATACTGACCCCCACATTAAATTCATCATCGAACATCCCAACACCTCAGGCTCTCTCTCTCTTTCCTAGACTTTAAACTTAGCATAAATGACGATGGATCCCTTCACACCACCTTCTATAGAAAACCCGCCTGCAGGAACCTTTTCATCCATTACAAATCCGCTCTACCCCTAAAAGCTAAAATTAGTTATGCGCACACTGAAATCACCTACATACAGAACAAATGCTCATCCACTACCGACAAAACAACGCACACCAAAGCCTTCCACCAGACTCTCTTAACCAACGGTTTCCCCTCTCACTACCATATCCAGCCTAAATAACACCAGAAGACGTAGACACCACACTCTCATCAACACCTGCTTCCTTAAACTCCCCTTCTTTAGCGACTGCATCAGTTCCGCTATCCGCAAAGCCATACATAGTGAGAACCTCGACATACAACTCTCTCACACAGGCACTTCTCTCAGACAACATTTGGCCAAAAAAGCCACAACACCCCGGAACCCTGCTCTCTAGTTAATTGCCCCATCCCGAACTCTGGTCTGCTTCCGCACCTATACGGTGTACAGCCTACAATGCGCTAAGTGTCAGAAGTTCTATATCGGTTGCACCGTTAGGCCTCTGCACCAACGCATCAAAGAACATCTGAACACCCACATTTCTTCCTTTCACAAACATATCATGTGGCAACACACTTCGCTCTATTAATGTCCGCATCCTCAACTCGGTCCGCAATGTCGGTCAACTTCGCATTTCGGAAACCATTCTAATATTAAAATTTACCCCCCTTTAAATAACCGATTCGAACTTTCGTCTCCATTCATTCTCTGATGCCTACACTCCTTGCCGCTCCTTCCTTCCCTGCCCGACCCTTCTACGCATACCTTCTATGCCTATCATATATCTGCCCAGAACCAATCCACCCCACACTTCTATGCCTTTTATTCTGTGCTTAAATATCACTTAAAATTACAATATTAATTTTACATGAAATGAATAAAATTTAAATAAATTAATTTTAGGAATAACTATACCCTATAACATTACATATCAATAAAATAAATAAGAATTAGAAATATACACTTCATATGTATGTATATATGTATATTTATATATATATATATATATATATATATGTATGCATATATATATTCATAATCTCTAATTCCCCCCACTTTCCCCCTTCCCCTTTTTCATTCAACTGAGTCTTGATCTTCTTTGAATTTTATAATTCATGCTACTGTAATGTTACCTTTTGTTTCACAATTGATTTCAGTTCTGAATTTAAATTAATTCTAACCAGATTTTAATCTTGCAGTTGCCTCCCTTTGACTGTCCATTTTCTAGTAAAATCGTAACGACTTTCACTAACTATAATTCAAAATTAAAACGGAATTATAAAAAAATTAAATAAAAATAATAAAAAAATAAAAAATAATAATAAATAATTAAGTATATAAATAAATAAATATTAATAAGATGACACGCTTTAAGCTGAATAATTATACTATGAATTAAATAAATTATGATAGAAATTAATTAATATTAATATCCAATTAGCTTACCTAAACTAATTTTCTGCGTATCTGCTACCTATTCTCTGCGGTATTTCGTCAACAGTTGTGTCTATCTCGTTTTTCGACCATTCGGTCATATTTTTGATTTTTATCGTTTGATAATGAGAGGTATCACTCTCGAAAATTTAAGGTTACCTTTTTCCGGACCTTTTTAAATTGCTTGACAGTGAACTTTTTTCTATTTACTGTTCTGTTATTTAAACCGTGAATATTAATAAATTGATTTGAGATTCCATTCTTATTCTCTCTTCTCATTTATTTTTGTTCACCTGTTCCATCTTCCGGTACCTATATCACATTGCACCTGCCTCGGATTACTAACATTTAATGATATATTAGTATAACGCAATGAGATATTGGTCGACAGCAACGAGATGTTAGTGGAGGGAATATATTAGTGGAGAACAACGAGAGACTGGTAAAGGACAACGAGATCTTAGTGGAGGACAATGACTATTGAAGGAAGGCAACGAGATATTGGTCAAGACCAACAAGATGTTGGTAGAGGGAACGAAGATATTAGTAGAGAACAAGGAAAGACTGGTCGAAGACAGCGGGATGTTGGTGGAGGGCAACGAGATATTAGTGGAAGGCAACGAGATGTTGGTGGAGGGCAATAAGAGACTGAAATAGAACAACGAGAGAGTGGTGGAGTACCATGAGATATTAGTGGGGTACAATGAGATATTAGTGGAGGGCAATGACTAGAGAGGGAAAGCAACGAGATATAGGTCAAGTGAAATGAGATGTTTGTGGAGCGGAACGAGATGTTGGTGGAGCGCAACTAGATATTAGTTGAGATCAGCGACATATTTGTGGAGGGCAACGAGAGACTTATAGAGGAAAACTAGAGACTGGTAGAGGACAACGAGATATTACTGAAGGGGGAAATATATATTTGTGGAGGACAACGAGATACTAGTGAAGGGAAACAACATATTTGTGGAAGATAATTGGAGACTGGTGTAGGACAGCGAGATGCTGGTGGAGGGCAGCGAGATGTTGGTGGAGCGCAATGAGATGTAATTTGAAGACACTGCAATATTATTGGAGAACAACTCGAGACTGATGAAGGGAAATAGGATGTTGGTGGAGGGCAAAAAGACGTTTTTGAAGGGAAACGAAATATTGGTGGAGAGCAAGGAGATGTTGGTGGAGGGTATCGCGATATTAGTGGAGGACTGCGTAAATAATATTTACCGGGAGAACAAATAAAGCTTCGAACATTCCGCGAATATTCTTATAAAATAATTTTTAATTTGAGCCGGCGTTAAAAAAACGACGTTAATAAATCGAGTAATACAGCAGCCGGAAGGTCAGAAAGGTCACACAGAAAGTCGACGACGCTCGCTTGAATGTCACGTGTAGAAATAACAATATTACCTAAGAGTCGTTCGAAGCGCATTCGAGGATTGTTTTATTCTGGAAATGACGTCATATGTTAATAAATCGAGTTGTATGAGAACCGACGATCAAAAAGCTGATGTAGAATCAATTATTTTAACTTTATATTTTGTTATTAATTTTATATTTTGTTATTAATTTTGAAGTAAATTTTTTTTAATTTGAAATTCAGTTTTTTTTAATTTAATAGAATCAATTATTTTAATTTTATATTTTGTTATTAATTTTGAAGTAAATTTTTTTTAATTTGAAATTCAGTTGTTTTTTAATTTAATAGAATCAATTATTTTAATTTTATATTTTGTTATTAATTTTGACGTAAATTTTTTTAAATTTGAAATTCAGTTGTTTTTTAATTTAATAGAATCAATTATTTTAATTTTATATTTTGTTACTAATTTTGAAGTAAACTTTTTTTATTTGAAATTCAGTTGTTTTTTAATTTAAAAATAAAAAAATGTTAATTCCGTTTTTTTTATTTTAAATACATCAAAATAAAATTCAGATGTTTTAAGGTTAAATTTATTCTAAATATGAGCAAAATATCACATAAAAACATACGCATTTTATTTAAAAAACATTTTAATGTCAAATACATAAAAATAAAATTCAGATGTTTTAAGGTGAAATCTATTTTAAATATGAGCAAAATATCACATAAAAACATACGTATTTCATTTTAAAACATTTTAATTTTAAATACATGAAAATAAAATTCAGATGTTTTAAGGTGAAATCTATTTTAAATATGAGCAAAATATCACATAAAAACATACGTATTTCATTTTAAAACATTTTAATTTTAAATACATAAAAATAAAATTCAGATGTTTTAATTTAAAATCTATTTTAAATATGAGCAAAATATCACATGAAAACATACGTATTTCATTTTAAAACATTTTAATTTTAAATACATAAAAATAAAATTCACATGTTTTAATTTAAAATCTATTTTAAATATGAGAAAAATATCACATGAAAACATACGCATTTTATTTTAAAACATTTTAAATTTAAATACATAAAAATAAAATTCAGATGTTTTAATTTGAAATTATATTATTTTAGTTCTAATATAGTTTTCTTGACATTTAAAATACAACTGTTTTAATTTTGATAGTAACACATTTTTATCTTGAAGTAATCTCATTTTTCATTTTCGAACCAGTTCGTATTTACTTGCCTTCCCACAGAAAACAGGTTAGTGTTTAATTTGGGTTATATTCAGCTTCCCCAAAAAGCGCCATTTTGGATGGGGACAAAAATAAAAATGACGACACTCTAAAAGGAAGCCAGTTGTTTTTTTTTTTAATTATATAAAAACGATTAATTTTGATTTGAACTTCAGTTGTTTTAATTTAAGAAACAAAAGTGGTATACATATTTAAAAGTTAGCTGGATTAGCTGAGGGTTCACTCTCTTTTGGAGAGTATTGTAAACGATGAAAGCGCCAATCTTAAAGAGGGGATCATTTTCCACTTTCAGCCAACGCCATGTTCGTATAAGTGTTTATTGAAGCGACAACGCAAATAGCAAAAGACGGCCGAAAGCAGAACGTCGTTTTTCGCGCGCATAAAGTTACATAAAACTGACGCAGCGATAAGGACGACATTGTTTGAAACAGAACGGCTGTTTCACAAAAGGTCGCAGTTTCCGAAGAGTTTATCACCTGAAAGACCGAAGCATTGTCTCCGCCACACACACACATATACATATATGCGCCCTCAGAATATCTATCTATCTATCTATCTCTCTCTACACACACACACACACACACACACACACACACACACACACACACACACACATATATATATATAACCATCTCTCTCTATATATATATTTTATTTATTTTATACGTACATAAAAGTAATCCATGGACACGTGTTTCTGGCTCACAGCCGTCATCAGCATGTCTTACTTAGACAGAGATCGAACCATATCGATATTGATGTCTGTAGTCCAGCGTTCTACCACTGGACCAAGAAATATGTACGATTTTTATCACCTAAATATTTAATGTATTTTTATGTAATTATTTTTGTTGGTGATTGTAGCGTTCGTTGTTATTTTGCTTACTATTATTTCGATTGTCTCACTTTCCTAAGTGATTAAGATGCAGAAAAGGTTCGATCTCTGTCTAAGTTAGCCATGCTGATGACGGCTGCGAGCCAGAAACACGTGTCCATGGGTTACTTTTATGTACGTATAAAATAAATAAAAATATATATTAACGGATAAAATGCGTCCTATGAAGTTAAGGGCGACAAATAAGGCAATTTTCTGCATCTTAATCACTTAGGAAAGTGAGACAATCGAAATAATAGTAAGCAAAATAACAACGAACGCTACAATCACCAATAAAAATAATTACATAAAAATACATTATATCAATATATATATATATATATATATATATATATATATATATATATATATATATATATATATATATAACCACCTCCTTTTTTTAGATTTGTAGAGATAGTGTTGAGTCGGTTCTGTCGTCATGATACCATCCTCCTAGGCATTACCTCCTCCTTTATTGAGAGGTGTGGACGTAGTGTAGTATCTATTCTGTTGTCATGACCATCCTCCCAGGCATTACCCCCTCTTTTTCAGAGGTGTGGAGGTAGTGTAGTATCTATTATGTTGTCATGATACCATCCTCCCAGGTATTACCTCATCCTTTTTGAGAGGTGTAGTATCTCTTTTGTTTTCATGTTGTTTGTGTGTGCGTGTTCCTTATAGAAAGAGAAGTTAGAGAATGCGCAAAAACCTAAAAGTGTATTCATATGTAAAATTTATAGGAGAAGACAATGCTAGTGTTCCTAAACGCCCCTCCTTAAAATAAGGGCCATGAGGGCATAACCTCCTTAAAACTTCAAATATATAGTATTTTTGTAGAAATTTAAATTATATCTATAATTTTTTCTGGAGTAAAACAATGGAAGTGATCCCGAATATGTACATACCCTCACAGCTAGAAGACAGAACCTACTTTAAAAATTAAAATACGTATATCCGATTTTAATAAAATTTAAACCATAAGACATTAATTCAAAGGGTTAGGGTTAGGATAAGGGTTAGGGTTTAAGGTTAGAGTTAGGGTTAGGATTAGTGTTAGGGTTCATCTTCATCCGATTATATTAGGGGCGAAACGGGAGGAGAGGACAGTAAAAACAAAAGAAGTAACATGTTGTTATGAACATAGTGATACTCATTCAATCCCGAGCAACGTCGTATCTTCCTGCTATTTTAAAAAATAAATAACTACTTGTAAAGTACAGAACATTTTACAGAATATGAAAATTCACAAACTATAGACAAGAGGTAATCTCAAATTGGATGAGTTACACGTTTGTGTGTCGGTAGCAAAGAGGGTAGCATCGTCGCCACGTAAACGAACATTCCATCCGTTGGCTCTGCATCTGCCACGTCGGTTCTCCATATTAGTAGTAGTAGTTGTAATAGAAGTAGTAGTAGTACAGTAGTAATAGTAGTAGTGATTTCAGAATTCTCTCTCTCTCTCTCTCGAATTATAGAGATCGTCTCTCCCTTTTTCTCATTTTTCAGCAGCAACGTAATAGTTGTTGAAAGTAACACCGATTATCGCTTTGTGGTTTTTATATTTTTTAGTGTAGTTTTATTAAACAATATTAGCAATACAAAGTAGTAGTCACCCTATCCGTCTCCCGTAGGGGGCGAGGAGAAGTTCCCGGAAACACGTCTGTTTCTTTCGTAGACTAATAACACAAGAAACTTGACTACTGTGTCTTTTTGCAGTGAACTTGCTTTGCTGTTTTCTAAGCTATGTTGTCACCATTATAGTACATGTCTCCAATAAAATAAAATTCCATATATATGACGCTTGTCCACGAAAGAGACAATAGGTTTTAGAACACGTGGCTGTGGAAACATTATATTCTACCTCTGGCAAATTCTGTTCTTGTGTAGTTTATCTTTCTTATTTTACAAATGCGGCAATATGACGTTGCAGTACTTAATAAAGTAAGCGGCATTGGATTAGCCACAACAGCGTAACAATCACTTAATCACCCTTTCTTTCTTTAAACGTTTTCTTATATATTTTAATCACACAAAATACATGTTAAAATATTCCCCAGTTTTTGAAGTGAGTATGTTTATAATAAAACAACATTTTTCATTGTTCTAATAAGCAAAAATTTGATGAAATTGTATTACGTAAAGCATTTTATCATGTGACGCTAATTTTGGCGTTCCGGAATGTAAATTGTTTACGTCTTTCCTGGAACAGTGTGGGAACGTTCTCTCGGAGTCTAACTGACTTCACGTGCCCGTTTCTCGGCTAGATATTGAAACTCTATGTTTTTCTGCAGCTTTCTTGTTCACTTGCTTTTTTCACCTAATGATTGTTTTGTTAAACAATTAATATATATATATATATATATATATATATATATATATATATATATATATATATATATATATATATATAGTCTCGGAAGTTTCTCAACCATTAAAACTATATATAAAATAAAAAAAAACTTTAAAAAAAAACAAAAAAAAACAAACTTATAGTCTCAAGTCTTCCAGTGGAAAATCACTCATGTAAGTCAATTTATTTTTTACAGTTATTATATTAGTTAGTTTCTAACACTATTTTAAGGGATCATCAGTTGTTTACCATGAAAAACTGTTTATATATATATTAATATTAATAAATATCATGCTCTTATTAATTATCCAGTTAATTTTACTTTTGCATTAATAATTGAGCACTCTGCCAATTAAGAAATACGGTATATATATATATATATATATATATATATATATATATATATATATATATATATATATATATATATATGCATCCAAGCACTTATATGATACATCCATACCATAAATATAAATAGATATATATAAGCACCTATATGATATATCCATATATCCTTATATATATATATATATATATATATATATATATATATATATATATATATATATATATATATATATAAATATATATAATAGTAGTATTAACACAGCATGACGTCACTTGCTTTATAATGCATCGTTCCTTCCCTTAAAAAGAAGTAGAATGCCTTGACGTTAAGCCGCCGATAAAAGTGTTAAAATTATCATTGTTTATCAGCTATTTAAAATTGGCCGATCGGTTAAAGACGTTGGATTTGTATTTGAAAAATACTTGTAGTCCAGGGTTTCGAATCGCATGACCGGTAGTGAATAGTCATATCTCTATGCCGAAGAGTCCAGATTAAAAAGGACGAAACGTATACGTACATAGATAATAAACAACAACAAATATATATATATATATATACATACATACATATATATATACATACATATACATACATACATACATATATACATACATATATACATACATATATATATATATATACATATATATATATATAGTCTCGGAAGTTTTATAACCATTAAAACGTCCAGTGGAAAATTAATTTTCTTGCAAGTCAATTTACTTTTTACAGTCACTATATTAGTTTGCTTCCAAGAATTTACGCTAGTTTTAACATTATTTAAGAGATCATCAGTTGTTTACCATGAAAAACTGTTTCGAGAATTTATATATATATATATATATATATATATATATATATATATATATATATATATATATATATATATATAAGTTAATTCAATAACAAATACTTATTTATAAATTCTGTTTTATTTTCGTCGTCCTATTCAGCAGACCGTAAAATTATTCTCATGATTTTATTTTTTTGCAGTCGGAAATAATACTAACACTACTAATATGAACTAAAGTTTCAACAATAAGCTACATATGGATGAAGTCAAGTGGCGAAACTGGGAGACATCAGCCGGTCAGATGCTTTTCGATTCTCCTCTACTTCTCGGAAAGAACCGCTTATTTCGTTTAGGACGTGCTTATATACGGTCTCGTCGCTAACATCCCCGTTAAACGGTTCCTAGAACCCTTTTCTCACAGACGAGACGTTGTTAGGTCCTCGCCTGAGTTTCAATCTTTAGTTCCTCTTATTAGACATTCACGCTTTCCTTATTTTGTCCTTTAGTCCTCACATTCCATTAGCGATATTTCTGACAAAGGGGGAAGAATGGCTGTTTTCTTGGTCAGTTTATATCCATCTAACACTTATTGTTGGTTAGTTATTGGCCGTTGATGTAGTATATTTTTAAGTTACTAACATCAAGTGGCTTCATGCTTTGTCTGGAGCGACTTCCATAAAAACAAAGCGCGTATTTCTACTCAACGAAAAAAGTATCTCCTCTCTCTCTCTCCATGCACTTGGCAGAATTTCCGTGGACAGATCTTCTTTGCAAGGGCTTCCCACCAGTGGAACACATTACCGCAGGACTGCTTACCTAATGATTACAACTTGGTCTATTCAAGTTCAATGTGAACAAATATTTTTCATAAACCATCCCATAAGCAATCAAATACAGTTCGTGTCATTGATCAGTTTTTAGTACTCCCATAGTGTTCCTCATATTTCGGTTGTCAATAATTCCCGTCTCATTAACCATCATCATCGAGTGGCTCTTGGCCTTGATAAGTGCTGACATAATAGTAAAAAAGGGCAAGAGACCTGTGCCAGAAAAGTAGAAACAAAACCAATTGAATAACTGGTGATACCAGATCAGGCTGCCCTGTGGCTCCCTGAGACGAAATTCACCTACATTGACGTTTTTTTTTTTTTTTTTTTTGTAAAACTTAATTATGTTCTACAAAACCAAAACCAAAAACAACAGCCCCTCTCCCTTTCTCCCTCCCCTTTTTTATTTTTCCTACCCTACTCCCGGTCCTGGATATGACCTTAAACTACATCCGATGGTGAGATCCGGCTTACGGACTTTGGAGAATGTGGAGCCTCCTCTTAATTACCATTGCTCCCAGGTCCACCCTGACCCGGAGTGGTAGTACCTGTTAGGGTCCCAACTATGGGTTAAATAGAAACAGATATTAAAAGGGGAAAGAAACAAAAAAGAGAAGAAAACAAGACCAGATTCGGCATTAAATAACCCAAAAAGGGTTGATATGCCGTAAAACAAAACTACCAAACTACCAATTGAATAAAAGAAAAACCTTTTCGTGAATGAAATTTTGAATCAATTTTGGTGCTACACATCTGCAAACATAAATAGGACGTGTCTACAAAATCGGATCATTTTAATATAAGCAATCATCTTAAAAACTACTAAGTTTAGCTCAATAACATTGAACAGTTTAGGTTTTGAAAATAGTAAATTTATTCTGGGATCGATTTTATGTGTTTAGTATGTGCATCGCACGTGACACGCCTCACGCCAAGTCTGTGGTTAAGCTGTTGTCAAACACGCTTCAGCATGCCTTTCGTAACACAGTCCAGCACGCAAATTATTCCATACTTGAGTTCATCAATGCTATCATAAAGAGTGGGATCATATCCCAATGAAAAGAAATCACACGGGGACAGATCAGGTGATCGAGACGGACATTACACCAGAAAACTTTCTTCATCTCCACCATGTTCGATATATCTTTCTGGCCGAAACTTATTGAGGGAAGCTCACATGGTCTTTTATAGTTTGGCTAGATCCACATCCTGTTAAAAAATGAAGTTTTGTTGAAAAATGAAGTTTTGTTGAAAAATGAAGTTTCCATGTTCACTTTTAGTGAGTTTATGTTTCGGAATTTTCAGATGAGTGTTGATAATTTGTATTATTTTGATTATCCGAACTACTGTACCCATCTTTGATGTTATTCTCAAATAGACTCGTAGCGCAGCGGATATAAGTGCTATGTTTGATCAGTTGCCAGTTTTCTGGAGTTTGAAGGCGCACTCTTCAATACAGGCGATACTGAAAATATAATTAATTAATAATTAATTATTAAAAGTTTTAGCCGGTTATGGCTGCTGGAACGAGAACAATCTACATTCGTGGATTAAATAAAACGTTTCGTTCGAAATTCCGTACAAATTTTCGATGCACTTAGAAAGAAGTCGGAGATTACATCGGCCGAAACGTTGTGAGAACAAAATCCAACATGAGAACAGTAGTCCGATTAATTCAAATAATAAAAATTATAAGGTCGGATGTTAAATCGGCCGAAACGTTGTGAGAATAAAATCCTAGATGAGAACAGTAGTCCGAATATATATATATATATATATATATATATATATATATATATATATATATATATATATATATATATATATATATGTTGAATTAAATTAAAGCTAATTGAATTATCGTTTAATAATAGTACCGATATTTTGGTTTATAAGTACCATTGTGTCCCCCCCCCCTATACTACTAATATATCAACCGGTGACTCTTTTTGTCAATGGATGTTTCTCTGCAACGAGTTTTTTTTGTTTTTTTGTTTTTTCTCTGATTTTCTGTAAGACGGATTGCTATAGGCGCTGATAAAGACGTTTCGGATTAGCTTCATCAATTTATAACATAAAATAAAATAAAGTATTTCCAAACTGTTTTAGAAACGATCGTACGCCATACTGGACTTGATGTTCTAATTCTTGGAACAATTGTAATGTTTTAATTCATTAATCTCTTCAGCTTTTGTTGTCATCTGTTTCGGAAATATAGCCCACATAACACATAGAGACTGTGTTGTTAAATTCTTTAAATGATTGGTTAATTAGTTTAAGAGTGAATTCTGTACATGCTAATATATAAACATATACACATACCTATATATATATATATATATATATATATATATATATATATATATATATATATATATATATATATATATATATATATATATATTGATGTTTACGCCCGCCGCTCTCAGCGTAAATATAACTTAATTTCTCCGTTATCACGTAACACCCACCTGTGGCCTAAGGGATAGAGCGAACGCTTACAGAATTAAGGTGTTTCTGCGAACCGGGTGCGCATCCCGTGACCGTCTGAGGTTGTCATTTCCGTGCACTGATGAAAGCTGA
>OY744526.1:5947199-5974699 GCA_963556195.1 Sepiola atlantica
ATATATATATATATATATGTATATGAGGGTTTATAACTAAAAGGTAACTTTTAGAGAATTAGAACTATTGTGAGATAAGGAAAGCTCAATATACTGGATAGAGCAAAAAACAAAACAATTCGGATCACCATTTTTCATTGAGATTTGATTCGCTGCTTTTTACCTTTGGATCTGTTTACTTGAAAACAGAAAGAAATGCGTTTTCTTAATATGGCTAATTTTGTCTGATCCCCACTCTAAGGACTAAGGACTTGGGTGGAATCGTCACCGTTGGATTTTCATACAGATTCTTCTGGATTTACCAATTACATTTGAACTCCATACAACTTGGATCTCCGTGTTTGATGGCTTTCATTTACATTGAAACACACCCGTTTGAACTTTTAAAACCTTTTTAAAAAAACAACTTTTTTTCAAATGTTGAATATTGACTGTTCTTATCTGTCAACTTATCAATCACAACTTCCTCTGATGATAAGATTTTAATCTTTGAAAAGCATGGCTTAAAGAATGAAATTGAAAGAGAAGAATGAATATTTTTATTTACTAAATGCTCCTTGTTCTGAACAACTGAAGATATTGATCTTTTTACCATTTGCAGGTCTAATTATTTTTCATTGACTCACCTTATATATATATGTATATATATATATATATATACATATATATATATATATATACATATATATATATATATATATACTTGTCACCCCCACCTTTTTTCAAACCTAGATCTAGTGAATTAATCATCATCATCATCATCATCATCATCATCATCATCATCATCATCATCATCATCATCATCATCATCATCATCATCATCATCATCATCATCATCATCATCACACTAACCACCTTAACAGTTCCGACGGGAACTTGAAGACGATATGTCAAACCCACACTCGGCATCACCTAACAAGAACACCTTGTCAAGAATAGCACACTATTTTTAACACAGCTGCCATTAGAGAGTTTTTTCTATTGTTTTAATAATAACAACAACGGAAAATGTCGAAATATAAATAAGCTCCTGGAAATTTAAAAGAAAAAAGAGAAATGTATTTTATCTTACTTAAAAAAGAAGAAATTATTATCTTCTTTTTTTCCCGCCATTTTGACGCTGTCGTTTTCCCGGCGTTTTATTTGTCGGCTTCTTGTCATTGGCTGTTCTCGACTTACGCTTCCATGTCACGCAAACCGCCTTTGCTTGTAATTTCGCATTTCTTTGGTTGCCCGAAGGAATGTAAAAGAAAACGAAAACAATAAATAATCATGTTTTGAATTCAAAAACTGAATAACACGTTAAATAATAAACTGTGTTTGAAAATGCCGATTACTATTTTACGTTTGGCGAACCGTTATGTATACATATTTGTGGCGTTTTCATTTGCTTTTATAACTCTGATTTATTGGTAGTTATGATGATCCTCGTCATCCATAGGAAACGAGAAATTGTCGATCAGAATGTAATGTGGTGATTATCCCCCGTGAACTTTTATAGTATTTCGAAAAACGAACTTTGATCCTCGGGACCATGGTTTCGAATCTCGCTACGTTTAGCCACATTGATGAGTCGTAAACGACGACACACGAATGCCTGGAGATAATTTGAATGCCTACTAGACACTGTCCTCGAGTGTCTGAGGTCTATCTGTACAGGGGTTTACAAGGATAAACTGGCATGAAGATACTACCTCCTAAAAGTAAACCCTGACAAAATATTCCAAATAATATACATACTTATATCTATTAAATAAATATTAAATTATTTTCACCTCCGCCGTCTTTTTAAAATGCTCTTCTTTCTCCAGCTTTTTTGTTCATTTGCTTTTGACACCTGAGGATGATTCGACGAAGAATCGAAAACGTTCGTGAAACCTATGGAACCTTTATTAATATTTTTTTGATTTTAATACAAAAAAGACCATCAGAAACATTGAATAAATAAAAAAAGGTATAATTAAACAGACAAATTCTGCCTAAATACACACACAATATATATATATATATATATATATGTTTTTGTCTTTTAAGAGATGTGGGGTCCGAGCAACTCTGCTGGGAAGCCATGAAATAAAATACTGTCTTGTTTTTAAATCCCCGAAACAGTTTTTCATGGTAAACAACTGATGATCCCTTTAATAATGTTAGAAACAAACTAATATAACTGTAAAAGTTAAATGTACTTACATGAGTGATTTTCCACTAAACGACTTGAGACTTAAGGTTTTTAAAAATTTTTATTGAACATTTTTTTTATATTGTTTTAATGGTTGAGAAACTTCCAAGACTATATATATATATATATATATATATATATATATATATATATATATATATATATATATATATATATAGTCTCTTGACTGCGAATCAGTGGCGATTTGTGATCGAAGTTAGCGCCCGCCTGTAAGATAATGGCCCTATGGGAATGGACGTATCTGTTAGGAATCGTTGATTTGACTTGCGCGAATTAACGCGGGGCAGTCGAGTGCAGAACAGGGATTGTTCTCACAGTCAGAGCTGGCAGACGTTACGTGGAGCGAGACCCCAGATCAAGGGTCATTCTACACCTGCGAGAGGCTCTGTGACGTTTTGGGAAACAAAGGGATCTGTGACGTCACTCGTTCTCGTGAGAAGCGAGTTTTTGGTCAGTCTGATTCGGAAAGCGAATTGAGAGGACGTGCGATTCACAATGTAAATATAAGGAATATTTCCCTTCAGGGAAGACAAGCGCGAGAATCCTTCCCCCCTCTCTATGAATAGTTAAGAAAACATTAATAACTAACTACGATAGAGTAGGATTTGCTCTCTTTCTCTCTCTCGACGAGGGGAATCACTTCCAGTTGAAATAACAATGTTACAATGAAAATAATTAAATTCAAAAGGGAGTGCATAATGGCTTTTATTGCAGACAACAGACGACGGCAGAGAAGAAAGAATTCATCCACTAGACGACCACTCACTGGACTACACGATCAACCCTATCCACCCCCACGGCATGGTTAGAATGTGCTTATCAATGAACTATAAAACAAAATCTGTTGGAAATACATGGTTGAAACTGGGTGAGCAAGTAAGGCGGAGAGTGAAGTTTACTTGAATCAAATATTGGCAGATTGCAGAAATGATTGTAAATTTTATAAACGATTCCATAGGTGTCATTTTTGGGGTCATTTTGTATCATTCCATTATCATTAATATATCTTATTGCAAACGACAGGCCTGGAATGGGGAAAATAATTAGCTAAGAGAAGAAATCACACAAAAAATGTGGGTACTTATGCGGATTATAACTCAAACTGAAATCGATTTGGAGTCGGTTATAGTTGAGGTTAGCTTTGGTCCCAATCTGCATGAATACCGAAATTTGTTAGGGTCTTTGAAAAACTAATGGCTTTCTGAAAACTGGTGTTGGTGCTGAAAAAAGACGCTTGAAATCCTACTAAATTAATGTCGACTCAAAATCATACACTCCCTGATCAGTTGGTTTTTATACCCCTAGATTATATAGCCGATCTTTTCAAGTTGGCTTGCTGTGTGGTTTACCTTAAATAACTGTTATGTATATCTATATATTCTGAACAAAACAGAGAAAAAAGCGATTTTCGGTTCAACCCATGACCTCTGGTCGTCGGGGGGTGTATTTTATTTCGATCAGGTTCTTAGTACATGGGGGGGGGGCTTAAGCGGATCAGTGAGTTGTTGTGTATTCGGTTGAAAGTGATTTCCCTTTTGATTGCAAGCTTGTCCTTTGCAAGAGAATCCAAGTATCATTGTATTTTTACAAAATAAAATATTGTTTATGTTTCTAACTCAGTTGGGAGTAAATAGGGATAACCATTCATACCCCATTCACCCCGGGTTGACCTAGTCGATAATATATAACTATATTTTTAAGATTATGACATGATGAACCTTTTGACTATCAATTTAGTATTAAATAAAAAGACTGAACATTTTTTTGTCTTGAGCGATACATATTTGTTTGGAATGAAAATCCTATTGTTACAGCAGTGATTGAGACCACATGATTGACAGACGACATGATTGACAGACCCCACGATTGACACTAAGGTCTGTGTCAAAATGAAGCCCTGAATTCGGGCAAAGACAATGAGCGGATACAATGGGAAAATATAAAGCTAAGAGTAGAAACCACGTATAATTGGCGAATATATATATATATATATATATATAGTTATTTTTATTTACACAGACATGTACAAAATCTGCGACACTGGCATGTCGATGTTATCGATCAACAGTTATTATGAACTGAGATCTCATCAGGCAGAGTTAGAATCCGATCTTAACCTCAGATCATATTTGGAGAGAATGAAATGGAGAGAGAGAAAAAGAAGAAAAAGTAAAGAAATTTAAGATTTCAAAATTTAGGGAGTCACGTGGTTTAGGACCGTTAAAAATCAAATACATATATATATATATATATATATATATATATATATATATATATATATATATATATATATATAGGGTAGTTCATATTCTTTTAAAGCATCTTTTAAGACATTTAGTATAAATATATATGTCATAAAATTGAGGCAAACGCCCCAAAGCACAGAGGATGCAGAATATATTAATACAAATAAAAATCAAGACAGGTTGGTCTCTTGTTTTTTAATATGGGCAACGCTGTGCAGCGCGGATTGATCAAAATTGGGTAGTTCATATTCTTTTAAATCATCTTTTAAAAAATTTAGCATAAAATTGAGGCAAACTACCCAAGCCACAAAGGATGCAGAATATATTAATAAAAATCAAAATAAAAAGCTAGACAGATTATTTTTTTAGCAGTACGATCGTTGCCCATATTCAAAAACAAGAGACCAGTAATAAACATGACAATAATAATAAAGACAACAACATTGTCCTCCCATTTCCATTCTGACGGACAGCTACAAACGGATACTGCTACTCCTTCTACAAAAATATATTTGCTTGACAAGACTAGGTTCTAGCGAAATGATCGCAAAACGAAAAATTAAATTCATGAAAGTTAAAATGAAAAAACAGCCTGCTTTTATTTTTATGTTTTAGTCTACATCCTCTGTGCTTTGGGGCGTTTGTCTCAATTTTATGACACACACACACACACAAACACACACACACACACACACACACACACACACACATATATATATATATATATATATATATATATATATATATATATATATATATATTAAAATCTTAATCTTGGAAGAAAATTGGCTGATGAAACTGCCGTAATGTACATGTTGGTCCAGAGTACTTTCTGACCCGTCTGGGTCCATCGTTAGTGGAGTAATGTCAAACAGGTAAATACCTGGAGTGAAATTTATAATTAATTATGGCGGGAAAATGTAAATATGAAACTATATTTATTAGGTATTATAGGCATTTAAGTATATTAGTACTAGTGTTAAAAGTAATCTTGTTAATAGCAGTTTTTTTGTTTTAATGAGTAAAGCTTCTAGTATGTAGAGTTTTTGTGTATTAGTATTATGTTTTCTTTCGAGATTAAAATTTTAATCCGGAAAATTGAAGGGATCAATACTAAAATAACCAGACAAAAATAAAAAATTGTCGGTTATTTTTAATAATAATAATAATATATATATATATATATATATATATATATATATATATATATATATATATATATATATATATATCGGCCATCGCGAAAAAAATAAGCCCTCTTTTATATGAAAGAGGTTATTTGAATTCACTACCATAAACCATATTTTCGGATTTCATATTATGCATTTATTTTACTTATAACAAGAAAAATTATCGACCTTTATATCGAACTTAAATAATTACAGTTTTGTGTCTTTGGCTTTTTAACTGATAGATGCACGAAAAATATATGATACGCATTAAATAATTCACATAAAAAGTAGATAAATTGGTACATGTAATTAATTTATGAAATGATTTATATATATTTATATGTTATTTAGTCGCAGCATTTACTCTGGGAACCGTCATTCGGGTTCTGCTTATTTTGCAATTGTAATGTAATTGTAAAACTTATTAAAGTTGAGTAGATAAATATTTGAATTCACTACCATAAACCATATTTTAGGATTTTATATTATGCATTTATTGTATTTATAACAAGAATAAGTATCGACCTTAATATCGAACTTAAACGACTAGTTAAACAGGGGATTTTCTATGATTGGTTTGTGTTTCCTATAGTTATTTGAAAACGTCGCTTGTGTGATAATTTAAAAATGGCGATCTGATTGGAATTCTCTAATTATATTGACGGAGGATCTCTTGTGAGTGCTTCCTGTATTTTTTCTTTAAGCACTCTGTGCTTGATGCGACACTTTATATATGCTGTTCATTGCGGTCTCTGAGGAACAGCGCGTGGGTGCGTTTAGTGGTTGCATTAGGTAGTTAAGTGGTTGCTGAAGAAGCTTAGCCTAAACAGGGCTGTAGCTGAAATATCCGTCAGTCTGTCACGCTTAAGTCTCGAACAGAATTTTCATCGCTAAACGCGCAGATCAAATAGACGCATCTTATAGTGCATATGTCTCTGTTCATTTTAGTTGGTGAACGTTCATTTTTTTTGGTGCTGTACATTGGGTTAGTAATACTATATGCATATCACCATTATTTTCTTGAGCTATTTTTCAGTTTGTATGGTTCATTGAACGATCTCATTTGACTATGGTTAGTTTTGGCTTGTGATTATATGTTTAGTATCCCGTTGCTTTGAACATGGTCTTAAATGGTGTTATTTAAATTCCGGTTCTCCATTGGATTATTTGAGGAATTTCAAATAATGCAAATGATGATTCTCTATGTTGTATTATTGTTTTCTGTTCCAGATTTGGAACTTGATATACATATGTTCGAACTCATATATAAAGAAGTCAAGCTAAGACAAAGCTCTTTTCCTTCAATAACTACAGCGAACCTCTTCAACCACCGATTGCCATGGCAAATAACACCCTACCTGAGAGTTCATCATTCAAACTCCTCGGCCTAACCTTCACAGGTAACATGAATTGGAGCAAATACATTGAAGACATTGCCAAGGCTGCCGCAAAGAAGGTTGGCTCCCTCTACCGTGCTAGTAAACTCCTGACACCTGACATTATCCTGTATCTCTACAAAGCCACCATCCGCCCATGCATGGAGTATTGTTGCCACATCTGGGCTGGTGCATCATCTCTCTCCCTCTTTGACAAGGTCTAAAAAAAGAGTCGCAAACCTAATAGGTCCCTCACTGTCAACCAAGCTTCAGTCTCTGTCCCATCGCCGCAATGTGGCATCCTTGTGCTTGTTTTACAAATACTTCAATCGATTATGCTCTGATGAATTGGCTACTCTAGTGCCCCCTCGACGTAAATTCACTAGACCAACTCGACAATCGACTAAATCCCATCCATTCACTGTGGAGGCCCCCAGATGCAGGAGAGCTTTCTACTACAAATAGCTTCATTCCTCGTGCTGCTGGCCTCTGGAATTCCTTCCCTGCCCCCTGTTTCCCCGTCAGTACTGACATGCAGAACTTTAAAACTAATGTAAACAGACATCTCGCTGCGCAGATCCCAGTTTAGGTTGAACCCCCAACCTTCTCTCCTTTTCTTTTTTCTCAGTAGCCCCTTACGTACGTCTACAGTGGCAGCCTGTCCTGTTTGGGCTGATTTACGTTAAAAAAAACCCAACTAAACTGAAGAATAAGTTTTCGAAAAGAAACCGGCAATCCTTTTGAAACTGCCTCGTTCTCATTTTGCCGTTGAGACGTTCAGAACGAAGCAAAGCAACAGATCTGAATTGTCCAGCGATGCAGGACGGTGTCCATTTTTTTGGTCGCGGACGCGTCCCAGGGTAGGATTTCACTGTGCGTTATCAATCACCCGGCCAGATGTCATTTGACCAGTCACCTGATTCACCCCCTCCGCGCCAGCTGCCATCTATTAAGTACGGAAGGTCAGAGTTGCCGATGAATCAACCTATTGTTCATCCACCGAGATTTATTTATCGTTTTCATTTCGAGCCAACAAATCCGTTTCTTATATTATCTACGTTATATATCAGAGGTCTATCTCTCCCTCTCTAACTCTCTCTCTCTCTCGCTCTCTCTCTCTCTCTCTCTATATATATATATATATATATATATATTATTGTAAGCATGAAGGGAAGATGAATTCTATTGTTCATGATTAAAAGTTTATCAAGAGAAAAAAATGCCAGCCGACCGGTTTCGCCCTCTCTTAATAAAGGCTGTATCGAGGGATTTAAAAAAGGGATTTGAAAAAACGGGGTGAAAAGAGAGAGTACAGAAAATAAAATAGCGTTATGTTATATGTAGAATGGAGGATGAATCTTAGAGACTGACCACATCTAGTCCCAATAGACATTCTCTTTGCTTGCAAAGGGAGGGACGTTTAAGACGAACGTGGATCGTCTCCAAGATTTTTAGATGGCATAATGAGTGAGCATGACTGAGAATGGTGAAGGAGTCCAAGCTAACATTCCTAACGCACGGCGTGTTTTTAAGTAAATGGTCTGTAATGGAAAACCCGTATGTGTTGTTTTGACGTTAAGATTGGATAGTAGAGTTCAACAGCACATTCCGAGTAGGATCAGGAATGGAACATTCCGATTAACAACACATACGGGTCTTCCATTACAGACCATTTGCTTAAAAATCCGCCGTGCGCTAGGAATTTTAGTATGGACTCCTTCACCATTCTCAGTCATGCTCACTCATTATACCATCTGTATTTTTTTTATCCCTTTTTTTCTAAATCCCTTTTTTTCAAATCCCTTTTTAAAAAAAATCCCTCGATACAACCTTTGATAAGAGAGGGCGAAACTGGTCGGCTGGCATTTTTTTCTCTTGATAAACTTTTAATCATCAACGATAGAATTCGTCTTCCCTTCATGCTTGCAATAATAACATTTTGTAGTCCCCAAAAAATCATGATATATATATATATATATATATATATATATATATATATATATATATATATATATTACTATTTCATGTATCCACATAAAATTTTATAAGGAGATATAATTTTTTATGTATCTATTTTCAGTATTTACTTCAATAGTGCTTGATACGTAAGTAGAGCTAGGTAGTATGCATTTTAGTCTGAAGATTTAACCCGGGGATGAAACGCAAGAGCCTCTGTGTAGCTTAATTGGCATCAATATATTTTCATAGCTTACTATATATATATATATATATATATATATATATATATATATATATATATATATATATATTCCAATAACCATGTTTTTATTTTTCTTATTTCTATATTTATTTTTTCACATTTCCAAAAAATAACATTTCTGCGAGATATATTTTTTACGGTCCGTTTCATTTGTTGTGAGCCAAACAACATTTTTATGTCAATATCGTCTCTTCAACACTACAAAATAATCAGAAAAATTCATAAAGATTAAAAAGTCTTGGATTAAAGTGCCTTTAATGTTTTTTTGAAATGTGGAAAAATAAAAATATGAAAATAAAATAAAAACATGGTTATTGGAATATATGAACCTGACGTATATATACTCTGTTGTTACTAATTGACAATTATCGAGCTGGATCTTTTGAAGAGACTGCAAAGTAAAGAAAGCACTGATAGTATATGCTAATACATATATTGTCATTAATAATTTTATATATATATATATATATATATATATATATATATATATATATATATATATGAAATAAGACATAAAGAAAAGAAAAACAATTAAATACAGGAAGATATCCCCAAGCGAGAGATTGACCGGTTTCGTTTACTCCTCGCACGTTTCAATACGTATTTAAAAATGTGCAATAAAATTACAGTTCAAAGTTATATCGTACTGTGATTTTTAAAAACTCTTATTCACTCCAAACAAGGCACATTGCCACTGGGACGTAAAGGGGCTACTATTAGGGGTCATGCCTAAGTAGGGAGTTGAGCAGCGAGATCTCTGTTCGCATTACATTTAAATTTCTGCATGTTAATAAAGTCAGGGAAGCAGGAAACAGGGATGTAATTCCAAAGTCAAGTAATTCCACGGAATTAGAGTAGAAAGCTTTCCGGCATCTGAGGACGTCTACAGTGAAGGGGTGGGAGTTTGCTTATTTTCGAGTTAGTCGGGTGTATTTACGTCGAGGGGCACAAGTGCTTCGAGTTTGTCGGATCACATTTTATTAAAGTACTTGTAAAACAAGCACAGTGATTTAACATTGCGACGATGGGACAAGGGTTGGATCTTGGTTGACAGTGCGAGATCTATTAGTTTAGGGATTCATTTTTGTGACCCTAGAGAGACTAGTAGTGGATGTACCAGCCCAGATGTGGCAACAATACTCCATGCATGAACGAATAGTGATTTACTAGAGATATAGGTAAATGAGAATAGTTTTCAAGCACGGTAGAGCGGGCCCACCTTCTTTGCAGCATCTAATGTCAGTTTCGTAGCAAATAAAAACTTACACGTGTTTCTAGGTGAATCTAAAGCATACATGAATAAATCCAAGAAACCACACAAAAAAACACAATATATATAAGATGATTTGTCATTTTATTTATTTAACAGATATACTAGACGGGTATGAGAAATAAATATAGCATTACTTTAACATTTTTATGTGTTTTTCTTTCCTTAATGGTATCGTACTGGAAAAAGATTTTTAAAAAAGTAAAGATTTTAAAAAAAGTATTGTGTCCACGTTACTCACCTTATAGCCTAGAATACGTATTCAATAATTCTTGATGATAAGTTAAATAGTTTAGGATTTTACATATTATTGACAGTCACGCGCGATCACCGAGCCTTTTTAAAAAATGTATTTCTTAATATAACTTAAAATTTAATGTACACTAATTCTTTTATCGATTAATTTTTTGTATCTAACTTATTTTACAAGTTTTTTGAAGGCGTGTACAAACCTGTACAACCAAAGACTATATTTTTCTTAATGGGTTGTGAAACGCGCGTAAGACGAAAAAGGAAACATATATAAAAGCATTCGCTGAAGTAAAAAAAAATGATTGTCGACAGATTTATTTCTTTGGTCATTAGAATGTAACCCACATATATGTATATATATATATATATATATATATATATATATATATATATATATATATATATATATATATATATATATAATGCATTTTAAATATATATATATTTATATATATATATATATATATATATATATATAATGCATTTTAAATATATATATATTTATATATATATATATATATATATATATATATATATATATAATGCATTTTAAATATATATATATTTATATATATATATATATATATATATATATATATATATATATATATATAATGAATAATAATCTCTACACTGACGATTCCCAAGAGAATGAAACATATACGCATGTAGATGAAACAAATATTTTTAATTATTTGTCGCCCTAGATCTAGGCTGGGTACTGTAGTGAGTTGTATTAACACAGCCGTCATCGTAGATTTAATGCATTTTCCCCCAGTAGTTGAACACTCTTGACGGCGGCTGCCTATAACAGTTTTAAACTTTCGCTGATTTATCAAGTTTTTCATAGTGGCCGAGTAGGTTTAGGCGTCGGAATTTTACTCGTGTTCCTGGGTTTCGAATTCTGCGACCTGAATGATAATTATCTCTACACTGACGATTCCCGAAAGGATGAAACGTATACTTATATAGATAAACATATATATATATATATATATATATATATATATATATATATATATATATATATATATATATATATATATATATGAGATAAATAAAATTAGAACATTATTTATATCAGTTCCAAGAATTTAAACACAAGGAATATTTGGTGTAATGGTTAGGGTTAGGTTTAGGATTAGAGTTAGGGTTAGGGTTAAGGTTAGGGTAAGATCGTTTCTTAATCAATTTGGAAAATTTTATTTTGTATTATATTTTAGATAATTCCAAAAAGTATTTTCATCAGCACACTATTATAATATATTGACATACAGAAGTCAAAAGAAAACAATACTTGAAAAAAGAAAAAGCACATATCCCGTTAATGTGAAAAAAAACAGAACTTTTTATCATGCTATTTCACGGTACTCAAAATGTGAAATCGACAATAATACCAATATCAGTATTTAAAATATATAGAATACAGCAAATTTAAAATATTTAAATCTGCAAAAAAATAAAGACATAAATAAAAATGATAAAATTATGAATTAAAAATTAAAAGGAGTAATTAAAAAATATTAATATTAGAAAAAGTAAGGTAGAAGATAAAACACTAGATATAATAAATTATAAAAGCAATACAATATAGGTTAGAACTAAGAAAAATTAAAGTAATTTGAAGATAAAATATCTATATTATATATATATATATATATATATATATATATATATCTAAATGAATAAATTCGAAAGTTTTTTCAATTATCCGAACTATACTCATATCAAAACACCTCAGCTCTACCTAATACAATTATACACTAAGATATCTTCACATACCGTATATATAAGTACAGAAAACCTGACTAAACACTCTCAAGGCTATAAATTATTTGCATATTTACTTTTTAAACATTGTCTAATAAATGCATATTCAGTACGATTCACTTATAATTTGATTCTCTTATTTTATTGTATATACGAAAACGTGATATCAATATCTTAATTATTATTGTGTAGTAATATTAGTTAAGCGATTTAATGACTTAAGTTTAAAATTCAAAATTATAACTTCCGTTTCATTATTTGTTTTTTCGGTTACGTTTTCGCACGCGTATATTTACACATACCTCGATAACTTTCGAATAATTACTTTTAAAAAATAAAGTTTTCATTAAACGCAATACTTACCAAAGAGATTCTGTTAATAATGAAATACATGCGTTTATTATTTTTGAAATAAATTTATAGTTGTTGTTGTTACTGTTGCTGTTCCTACAAGAAGTTAGGCACAATGTCAATATTTAATGTGGGGGAAAACCGAGCTCCCCTGAAAAGGGGCACTCTGGATTGGAACAAAAATATCAATTACCTTGGTCTAGAAGGATTTCTTCTTAACTGACTGAGGACATGACGTTAAATTTCTCAATGACCATATAAATTCAGCTTTTTGTTGTTATTTTTCCTAAAAAATAAAATTTGACTATGTTCGTGCACAGTAAATTTTCTCTACATTGGAATGTATCAAATTACACTATGAAACTCATCATTTTTTGTTTTCCACCAAATTACTAAAATGTCAATTGAAATCTTTTTGGTGGGGGGGTTCTGTAAAGTAACTGTAGCCTCAGAGGGCGGATTGTTTCTGCTAGTATATATATTAAATGATCATGATATGATCTGACATGTTGCTGAAACAGATGATACAATCCAGCCACTACATATTATCTTACAGATCCTAAAACTCACGTTAGACTGCACAGGATGTTTGATCAATAACAAATAAATTATTATTTTGTCATTCTGCATTTCGATATGATTAGTATCGATTTATATATATATTATCAAATGATCAAAATTCTAAGAATCTGTATATTTTTAGGTTATTTACCTATTATTTATATCTTATTAAAATCTGAGGTAAAGAATTCTCAGTGTGTGGGTGTTCGGAGGTGGGAGTCATCATTTTCCCTTAGTTATCCCTTTATAAAAAGAAACAGATAAATACGATCTTCCTTTGGGACAATGTGGATAGGTAGCGTATCATTCGTACCGAATTGCAAGTTCCTACGTCTAATGGCTTATAAATCTTTAATAACGACTCCAGTGTTTCCGTCGCGTTCTTTGTTTATCTCTCGATTCCTTAGGGACACGTTAATATTGACATGCCATGTCTTATGACGTTTGCCTTCTGGAAGGCGGGAAGCAGACCAAACAAACACTACAATAAAACGTGTTCTTAATTTTACTTATGTTCTCTTTTATTTTCATCATTCCCGCGCGTGTTGTATATTGGTCGAGTAAACACACTAGTATATAAGACGGTTAGTCGAAAATAAGAGAAAATGAAAGTTTAACTTGCTGAACTGTGGGATTTGATAGAAACGGACGTGACATCACATGGGTAAAAGAGAGAGTGAGTTCATTGGAAGCACTACACGTGTGATCATGATAATTTTTAAATGCTCTGATAAGATATGATTAAACAGTTACTATCTATCTCTATCTGTCTCTCTTCTCTCCTACAAGTCTATGATTTAGAACGAAGATCAAGGCGAATTAACCTCCTCTGTCTTTCAACAATTTTGTCTTGACTTGGTCATTTTAACTAGTATAGATTAAGAGCTTTGATTTCAGACAGCAAGCGCTTTGTCAGGGAGGAGCGTTGCTCCGGCGCCTATTGGAGGAGCAACCGGCCACTGAGGTATGATTAAGAATTTTCCTGCGTCTTTATTTGCTCGATGTCTAATTAAACTTACTTATGGCTGGTAAGCGTTTGTTGGTTATGTGGGCTGATTTCCACATTCGAGGATTTTCCTGTTATTTCCGTGCGTTGTATTTTCTCAATCTTACCTTTGATTTTAATTTCTCCTCGTCTTTTACCTGGTTTACCGGGACTTGCCAGGTGCTCCTACAAGTATTGGAATTATTATTATTATTATTATTATTATTATTATTATTATTATTATTATTATTATTATTATTATTATTATTTTCATTATCATTATTATTATTATTATTATTAGTATTATTATCATTATTATTATTATTATTATTATTATTATTATTATTATTATCATTATTATTATTATTATTATTATTATTATTATTTTCATTATCATTATTATTATTATCATTATTATTATTATTATTATTATTATTATTATTATTATTATTATTATTATCATTATTATCATTATTATTATTATTAGTAGTAGTAGTATTATTATCATTATTATTATTATTATTATCATTATTATTATTTACTCACTAGGAGTTATCACACTGGTCATCGTCAGTGGTCGCCCACTGCCGACAACCTGTGGTATTCCCTGGAGTCCGAGTGACAACAAGTCTCCTCAGGCCTCCAGTATGCTCCACCTCTTTTCGTTCATCACCGCTGATGACCTTGCGGTAATCGCAACAGCCACCTACCAACGATTTCCCGCTGATAAGGGTCATTGGTCCCCTCTGGGGCCCGAGTGGCAACAAGCCTTCCCAAGGTCCCAGAGCTGTCCGCGCTCTTCCAGTGGAGGTCTGGTTTGCGCTTTCCCTCCTCGACCCTCTGTCCATAATTTTTGTGGCGTCAGCCTATGCTTGCGCCTCATTCGTGCGGTTGTATTTTCCCCGGTTCTGTTGTTTTGTGCTTCCATGTGTTTGTTCTCCATTCGTTGCTTATGTGGGTTGGTTTCCGCATTCGAGGACATTTCTCAGGATTGTAGCTGTTTTGATCATTACTGTCCTTTGTATGGTCTCAGTTATCCCTTTGATTCCTATTTCTCCTAGTCTTTTCTCCATGTTTTTGGGGACTGTTCCTAGTGCTCCTATTATTATTGGTGTTATACTGACTTTTTTCATGTTCCATATTCCTTTCAATTCTCTGGCAAGTTCAGTATATTTGCTTCTTTTTTCCGTCTCTTTGATCTTCACTCTGTGGTCTGCTGGAACTGCAAAGTCCACGATTTTGCAGGATTTTTCTTTGTTGATTATTATCATATCCGGTCTCCTTGCTGTTATGGGTTTGTCTGTTTGTACATTCATATCCCATATGATTTTGTGTTTTTCGTTTTCTAGTACAGTTTCTGGTTTGTGTTTGTACCGTTTTTTTGCATATTCGAAATTCAGTTGTTTGCAAATTTCCCGGTGTACTTCTTTCCCCATGCTGTCATGTCTGTTCTTGTATTCCCTTTGTGCTAGCTTGCTGCATTCACTTATTATATGATTTATCGTTTCGTCTCTTTGTCCACACAGTCGGCATTTGCTGTTTTCCTGGGTTTTATCTATCTTTGCTTTAATAAAGTTTGTCCTAATCGCATTGTTCTGTGCGGCCGTCAGCAGAGTTTCCGTTTCTCTATTCAGGTGTCCTTTTCTTAGCCATGCCCAGCTGTTTTCATTGGCTTCATCGCTTGTGAGTCTTATAAAGCGTCCATGTAGTTGTTTTTCTTCCCACTTTTCCTTTCTTGTCTTTTTGTTTCTGGGTTCAGTACTTCCTGGGTTGTTTGTTGGGCTGGTGTCTCTTGCTGTGGTGATCAGTCTTTCCGTGTTCTGGGTTACATATTTCTCCAGCTTTTTTTTGGTGTCTTCCACACAGTCTTCTATACTTACCAGTCCTCTACCTCCTTCATTTCTTTTCACGTAGAGTCTGTCCGTGTCGTCTTTTGGGTGCAATGCATTGTGCATAGTCATTAGTTTTCTAGTTCTTTGGTCAAGGTGCCTGAGTTCTTCTTTGGTCCAGCCTATGAATGGTCCAGAGTATCTTATTAGTGATACAGCCCATGTGTTTATCCCTTTTACTAGGTTTCTGCTATATAGTTTAGTTTCTAAGAGTTTCCTTGTTCTTCGTAGATATTCTTTTCCAATCTTCTCTTTCATTTCTGTATATTTGATTGTGTCTGCTTCCAGAACTCCCAGGTATTTGTAGCTATTTTGTTCTCCTAGCGCCTTCATCTCCTCTTGGTTGGGGAGTTCTATACCTTCTGTTGTCTCCAGTTTTCCTTTTTTGATCTCTAGCAGTGCACATTTTTCTATTCCAAACTCCATTTGGATATCCTGGCTGAATATCCTGGTTGTGTTTATCAGCTTTTCCAGTTCTTTTTTGTTTTTTGCAAACAGTTTAAGGTCATCCATGTACATCAGGTGGTTTATTCTTTGTTCTGTATCCGTAAACCTGTATCCGGCATCACACTTTCTGAGTATGTAGTTGAGTGGCATCATGGCTATTATAAACAGTAGTGGTGATAGAGAGTCTCCTTGAAAAATGCCTCTCTGTATTTTTATCTCGGATAGGTATTGTCCTCCGGCTGTCAGTTTTAGTCTCCATGTTTCCATCGCTTTCTGGATGAGATTAATAATCCTGTCTGGTATCTTGTATATCTTTAAGCATTCAATTATCCATGTTTGGGGGATTCTGTCGTAGGCTTTCTTGTAGTCAATCCATGCCATGGTTATGTTCTTTTGTCTGCTCTTCACCTCCTTCAGGGTCTTTTGATCAATGTATAATAGATCATGTGCCCCTCTTTGTCCTTTCCGGCATCCTTTTTGTTCCTCGGGGAGCAGTCCACGATTGTCCAGAGATTGGTAGATTTGTTCTCTCAGTTGTGCTGTAAGAATTTTCCACATTATTGGTAGACATGTTATCGGTCTGTAGTTGCTGGGGGTCGTTCCCTTTTTGGGGTCTTTTTGTATTAGTGTTGTTCTTCCTTCCGTCATCCATTCTGGTACGTCTGTTTTGCGGATACATCCGCTCAGTTTCTGCGCTATTCTTTCATGCAGGGTCGTGAATTTTTTAAACCAGTATGCATGTATTCCATCGTGGCCTGGTGCTCTCCAGTTTGCCATTTTTTTTAGGGTTTTCTTGATCGTTTCTTTGTTGATTTCTGTTTCGGTTCCTTCTTCGATTTCCTGCAGTTCATCTCTCATGTTTTTCAACCATTGGGCATTCTTGTTGTGCTTTTTTGGTACTTCCCATATCTTGCTCCAGAATTGTTTTGTTTCTGTTGGGTTCGGTTGCTCTGTTGTTTTTTCTCCATTTACGTTTTTGTAGAACTGGCTTTCATTGTTTTCAAAGGTCCTGTTCTGTTTGCTCTGTTCTGATTTGTACCTGTATCGTCTCAGTCTTCCTTCTATTGCTGCTATCCTTTGTTTTATTTCTTCATGTTTCTCATTTAGTTTTTCCTTGCGTTTCTGATTTTTGCTTCTTAATCGTTTCATGTCCTCCTTCCTTCTGTTCACGGTTTTAGCTTCTTTGCGAAGTTTGGTGATCTGGGTTTCCAGTCTGATTTCCCATCCAGGTTTTGTCGGTCCTCTCTTTTGTCCATTCTCCTCGTTTCTTAGTTTCATACTTACCGATTTTGCCCCTGCATATATCAGGTTGTTTAGGTCCGTAACAGTTTCAGTTGGGATGTGTGTGAGGAGTCTGTTTACTCTTTCTGTTTTTGCTTGTAACTTCTTTGCTACTTCATTCCTGAGAGATGGGAGTTTTGTTTTGTTTTCTAACATGTATCGTCTAATGTTCTCCACTTCACTTGCTTCTTTTTCGTTGAGTTCTATCTCAGCAGGTTCTGTGGTTCCGCAGTCTTCTATCTCCCCTGGTTCTGTGATTCCGTAGTCTTCCATCTCTTCAGTTTCAGTGTGTATCTTTTGCCCGTCCTCTTTCTGTGGTCTCTCCTTTTGTGGTGTTTCTTGCTCCGTTTCGCCATTAGCCTTCTGTCTGATTTCCGTCAGTTCCATCTCCGAGAACCATCCTCGCTTGAGGATCTGTCTTGCTTGATCTGCTATCCTTTGTTCCGTTGTATGGTAGTCACTAGCAATGTCCCAGAGATGTTTCATTCGTTTTCGGTAGCCTCTTTCTGTAGGGTAGCGGCTTTTATAATAGCACTCCATCACCAGTCTGTTCTCTTTCGTGGTCCATTTCTTTCTATATCCTTTCAATTTGTTGTTTTCGCTCTGGTTTTCCTGTCTTTGGTCTGTGTCCTTGTCGTACCTGGAATCAGAGAGGTTACTTACCTGGTTCTTGTCCGTTGTCTTGTTTCTGAAATGAGAAGGACCAACATTCGCAGGATGCGGACCGGGTCCCCCATGTTGGCTAACGAGGGAGCACCTGCCCATCATGACACTCAGGTCTTTCTCCGGAGTCCCACGGCTTGTATTTATATTATTGTGCATTATTCATATTTTGGTGTGTGTGGCCACACCAGGCCCAGGTTTATTTTGCCTGTGGTCCTGTCACAGGAATAGTGATTGTCACATTCATTTTAATGAGTGATATTGTGCACTACCACAAAAAAAAAATTTATGTATATATATATATATGAATATATATATATATATATATATATATATATATATATATATATATATATATATATATATATATATATATGTTATATAAGGACATAGTAAAGTTCATTGTATACTAAAATGGAATAGAAAGTTGAAGATACGTTTCCCTCTCACTAGTAAGTATAGATAGAGGATTAAAAGAGAGACAGCCAAAAACTTTAGGCCAGTATTTCTGCAGTCAGGAATCAATAGACAGTATATATCAACATTTAAACACATTTAAGTCAGAGATGAGAGCATTCATGTAATACACATTAAGATTTTGTGAATTTTGGCGTAAAGAGAAAAAAAAAAAAAAAATTTGGGGGGGGATTTTCGGTAAACGCATCGAAATGGCCTGGAAGAAAAGATTATTTAACTCAGGAAATACAAATAAATTAAGTACTTAGCTTTTTTTTTTCCTTGCTCTTTTTTTTTTCCCAAATGATATCCAGTAAACTTTCAGTTGAAAGTTTTAGTCAAGAATTCCCATGTCGGTTAAATATGTCTGCCATCCAAACGGCAGCTTCATTAATTATTATCATTATTATTATTATTATTGTTATTATTATTATTATTATTATTATTATTATTATTATTATTATTATTATTATTATTATTATTATTATTATTATTATTATTATTATTATTATTATTATTATTATTATTATTATTATTATTATTATTATTAGTATTATTATTATTATTATTATTATTATCATTATTATTATTATTAGTATTATTATCATTATTATTATTATCATTATTATTATTATTATTATTAGTATTATTATCATTATTATTATTATTATTATCATTATTATTATTATCATAATTATTATTATTATTATTATTATTATCATTATTATTATCATTATTATTATTATCATTATTATTATTATTATTATTAGTAGTATTATTATCATTATTATTATTATTATCATTATTATTATTATCATTATTGTTATTATTATTATTATCATTATTATTATTATTATTATTATTATTAGCATTATTATCATTATTATTATTATTATTATTATTATCATTATTATTATTATTATCATTATTATTATTATTATTATTATTATTATTATTATTATTATTATTATTATTATCATTATTATTTTTATTATCATTATTATTATTATTAGTAGTAGTAGTAGTAGTAGTATTATCATTATTAATGTTATTATTATTATTATTATCATTATTATTATTATTATCATTATTATTATTATTATTATTATTATTATCATTATTATTATTATTATTATTATTATTATTATTATTTTCATTATCATTATTATTATTATTATTATTATTATTATTATCATTATTATTATTATTATTATTATTTTCATTATCATTATTATTATTATTATTATTAGTATAAGTATTAGTATTAGTAGTAGTATTAGTATTAGTAGTAGTATTAGTAGTAGTAGTAGTTACAGAAGCAATTACATTTTTTTGAGTTATTATCGATTAATCAAAAACAGTTTCCGATAAAATAAAGTTACACCAAAAAAATACTCATTTGTTAATAAGAAGGAGTTCATTTTGTCATGTAAATGTGAGTCACCATTTTTTGTTTGTTTCGGAAGCAGCAGGAGAATTGTGTGAAATAGTCAGGAGGACAGGTTGGTCTCTTCTTGTAAGATTATTTTATTTTTAGTTTCTTTTAGACACATTTAACCTCTTTCTAGAATGTGAATTTGGTTAAATTTAAAAAAAAAGATGGAGAGAAATTGTAGTTTTTCCTTTTATTCTTCTTCTTTTTTTCTTTCATTCTTAATAACAACTTTAGTATTTTCAACGCGTCCTTTGTTTATCCATCGATTCCTTAGAGGAGCGTAAATATTGACATGCCATGTCTTGTTGCGTTTGCTTTCTGGAAGGCGGGAAACGGAAGAAACAGAAGAAACGAAAACCATAATAAAACGTGTTCTTAATTTTACTTGCGCGTTTTTTTTTTAAATTTCGAACTTTCCATAAATAACATTTAAAAGTTACATAACAAGTATTGTCTGTTTACAGTTGTGTTCCTTGAGGCCACGCCCTCGAGAAATGCAAAGTGTTTTAAATACTATTATAGTTTTATTTTCTGTAAATAAATAATACAAAAAAAGTCGGCAAACTTGTAGATTAACACCGTCAGCTGAATCCCCCCCTCCTAAAAAAACTCGAGATTCGACTATTTTTAGGCGATTACATGTGAACAAAAACTTGGCAAAAGGAAGAAGAAAACAACATGATCTTTTTTAGAATTTAGAGTGAGGGATCGATTTCTTATACATATTTAATGTAAAATGATTCTTAAAAAAACAGCTTTGTTCATGATAGTTCCGTTTTGTTTTAGGGGAACCGATTTCGTATAAAGATATTTCTTTAAATATGAAATGTTCTTCAAATATATTTGTTTATGATAATTTCGTTTAGTTTAGGTACAGAATGAGAAAGGAAATTTCTTTGCAAGTCTTTGTTGTGAATGCTTTACAGGAGGGGGGCACCAGAGATTATAGCTCGGTCAAACACCTACCATGAAAATAACGATAGAGCAGAGAAAGACTAGCATAACATATCATGTGAGAAAGAGAAGAGATCACCCCCAGTAGATTTTGAAGTCTATTTTGTACTCTCTACAGGGAAAAATGAGTGCTCTGAAAAGCACCTTCCTAGATGTGATAACACTACTCCAGCTGACGACGTATCTGGCTTTTCTACAGGTCGTAGATTTCGTCAAGAGTCAGGTACTTTCTGGGGCAGTATAAAAATCCAACCATTTTTCCTGCGACCTTAGCAATGGATTCGATATAAGTCAAATTGTATTCTCTATCTCTACAAATCTACAATCAGACCATGCATGGAGTACTGTTGTCATATTTGGGCTGATGAATCTCTGTCTCATTTGAAGGTGCTTGATAAAGTGCAGAAACGTATCTGTAATCTATATAAACGATCTCCCTGATAACATAGAGTCTGAAGTTGGTTTATTTGCTGACGACACCACGCTTTACTCTCGCCATGTTGGCAAAACAGACGCGATCATATCCGAGACAATGGCTGAATCCTTAGAAAATGACCTCCAGGCTGTAATGGATTGGGGTCACAAATGGTTGGTAACTTTTAATGCCGCAAAGACAATGCTTCTTTTCCTTCAATAACTACTAGAAACCTCTCCAACCACCGATTGTTATGGCAAATTACACCCTACCTGAGAGTTCATCATTCAAACTCCTCGGCCTAATCTTCACAGGTAACATGAATTGGAGCAAATACATTGAAGACATTGCCAAGGCTGCCGCAAAGAAGGTTGACTCCCTCTACCGTGCTAGTAAACTCCTCACACCTGACATTATCCTGTATCTCTACAAAGCCACCATCCGCTCATGCATGGAGTATTGTTGCTACATCTCCGCTGGTGCATCATCTACTAGTCTCAAGGCCCCAAAAAGAGTCGCCAACCTAATAGGTCCCTCACTGTCAACCAAGCTCCAGTCCCTGTCCTATCGCCGCAATGTAGCATCCTTGTGCTTGTTTTACAAATAATTCAATGGATTATGCTCCGATGAATTGGCTACTCTAGTGCCCCCTCGACGTAAATTCACTAGACTAACTCGACAATCTACTAAATCCCATCTATTCAGTGTGGAGGTCCCCAGATACGTGAGAGTTTTCTACCTAAATAGCTTCTTTACTCGTACTGCTTGCCTCTGGAACTCCCTCCCTGCCCCCTGTTTCCCCGACAGTACTGACATGCAGAAATTTAAAAATAATGTAAACAGACATCTCGCTGCGCAGATCCCAATTTAGGTTGACCCCCTACCTTCTCCCCTTTTCTTTTCTCTCAGTAGCCCTCTGCGTCTACAGTGGCGGCTTGCTTTGTTTGGGGTGGACTATGTTAAAAAAAAATTGGATTGACCCCCACCCTGTCTTCTTCTCTGTGCCCTCTCTCTCACATACGTTACGTTGCTAGCCTCAGTCTTTTCTATAAATACTATTATGGCATGCGTTCTTCAGAATTATATGATCTATTCCCCGCTTCTTTTGTTTCAGCTCGTTTGACTCGTAGTTCTAGTGGTCTTCATCAATTCGCTGTGTTGATATCTCATTGTAATACAGCTTCCTATTCCAGTAGCTTCTTTCCAAGAACTGCAGGCTTGTGGAAGTCTCTTCCTGCTGACTGTTTTTCTCTTGCATATAACCTTTGTCTTTTAAAAACTAAGGCTAATAGGCATCTTCTGGCTTTTGCGGTAATTTTATTTGTTCTTTTTAGCTCATTACATCAAGTGGCTTCATGCCTTGTCTGGAGCGATTTCCATTAAAAAAAGTATTCAATTTTACGTCTGGAGTGAAGGTTCAGTCCTAGGAGTTTATCAAAGCAGGCGCTTCCTCAAGGACAGAGCAATTCATGCTATTTTCAGAAAAGCGAGGATTCGAGTGACAGTGATGAAAGAATGGAAGCTTTTTGGTTTTGGTCTTGTAAGTTGAACATTAGTGTAACATAATCTCTGAGGGGGATCTTATTTGTGCTTTGAATACTGTTATTTTGAATATTTTGTCAGGGTTTACTTGTAGGGTGAAGTATTCTCATCTAATGTCAGGTTATCCTGACAAACCCTTGTACAGAGAGACCGAACACACTCGAGAATGGTGTCTAGTAAATAATTCAAACTATTGTTTCAGTTATTCCCAGCCATGTGAGATAGAAAACAGAATGCGATAAGCGTGTTACTTACATAAGGAGCGGCGTCATGAACGAAATTATATATGGGGTTTTAAAGTCAGAAACCGGCTAAGAGGCGAATCGGGGTAGACGTATGACAACAAGACTCTTGAAAATGAATATTTAAAACTAACTCGTTTGCCTTTCTCCACACACTGTCTATTACTATGACGACCTCAATAAAGAACCAGGCTGCTCATTTAAGATATTTTTCAAGTGATTAATACACGATCAAAGAGGATGTTTCTTTTTAGATCTTTTATTCAGTTTGTCCATGGCTGTCCAGCGTACACTGAGAATATTTATGCACACAAGAAGAAGAGTTTGTTATACGACATAGAACATTTTCAACCGTAGTCACTTTCTAGATTTCCTTCAATCGTCGTCGCTTTCAAATTTTTCTTCAACTGTTATCACTCCTAGGTATTTTCTCACTGTCGTCGTTTTCAAGTCTTCTTTTAACCGTCGTCGCGTTCAAGTTTTTCTTCAATTGTTATATAGTTTAAGTCTTTCCGACGGTCGCGCTTTTAAGTCTTTTTTATTGAAATCACTCCAGACAAGACATAAAGCCACTTGATGTAAAGAGCTAACAAGAACGAAAAATGATTATCGCAAAGACAGGAGATGTCTATTAACCTTAGTCCTGAAAAGACAAAGGCTATAGGTAGTAGGAAACAGTCAGCTGGAAGAGAGTTACACAAGCCTGCGGTTCTTCGGAAGAAGCTAATGGAGTAGGAAGTTGTATTATATTGGAGTATCAAAACAGCGAATTGATGGAGACCACTAGACAAACGAGTCAAACGAGCTGGAACAAAGGAAGCGGAGAAAATTATCAGACAATTCTGAAAAACACATACAATAGTATGCTGGATACACATGCGACTGTGACCCGCTTGCGAATTTGATATTCACAAGAAACTTCCTCGTTCGGAAGAAGCCGAATGAACCCGCCTCATATTGTTCTCTTGATTGTTTGCAAGCCTCAGAACCATCTCAACGATACTGATTTAAGTAATACTAAAGATGAGCAATGGCAGAAGCATAAACAAATGAAAACCAGGGAGGATGATGAGGCTGGGTTTTAAATTTACGATGAGGAATGAAGGTGTCAATTCCAACAAGAAGCCAGTTATTAGCAGCATCATAGAAGATGTAGCAAAGTTAGGAGACGGTGGTACGTCACATAGGAAGCCGCGAAGTCAATCGCAATCAGCCTACTCGTAGTTAAATAACTCTCCATAGAAGGGACGATCAACGGAAGGCTTCACAGAAAAATCAGCCAACATCATCAACAGCATGACCAGAAGAAGAAAATTAAAGAGTAGAGGAAATAAAACAGGAGTTTGGAACTTAAGTAAGAAAAAGATCAACTAAGGATGGTTGATGAAGATCATTATCAAGAAAGCGTGTGGGAAAGGTGACAATTATGAACAAGTCATGAGCCAGAGAAAAGTTAAGACAGATTACACCAGCTAGATTTGTACGGTTAGAGTGAGAGAATCAGAATGACAAGCATTGAAGTAACTAAAAACAAAGATGGCAGTTGACGGATGAAGCTGCAATGTATTATCAATACTGTTGGATGTAGCATCAACAACAGAATAGTCATTGTCAGAAGGGACACGGTAAAAATGACAAATACGAAGTGGAGTGCATCAGACAACCTCAGACAGGTAAGAAAGACACTTATGAGATTCAAGACTGGGACCGATGCAAAGAGGATATCTCTGCAAAGAAAAAGGGCAATGCCATGCAAATGCGTTGAAGAGTCTAAGCGGACAAGTGGCAAATAATGATCTACATGAAGATCGACTATCGCTGCTGTCAAGTTTTCCTTCAACCGTTGATTCCTACAATCGTCTTTGCTTTAAGATCTTCCCTAACCGCCGTCACTGACAAGTCTTCCTTCAATTGTCGCTGCTTTCAAGTCTTTCTTCAACCGTCGTCGCTTTGAAATCTCTCTTCAACTGTCGCTGCTTTCAAGTCTTTCTTCAACCGTCGTCGCTTTGAAATCTCCCTTCAACTGTCGCTGCTCTACAATTTTTTTTCAACTGTCGTCGCTTTGAAATCTCCCTTCAACTGTCGCTGCTTTACAATTTTTTCTTCAACTGTCGTCGCTTTGAAATATCTCTTCAACTGTCGCTGATTTCAATTATTCATACAATCGCTCTCGTTTTCAAGTGTGTGTGTGTTGCAGTTGTATAAGTCAAGGTGCAGATAACTTGAAAGCAGCGACGATTGAAGGAAGACTTTAAAACGACAACGGTTGACGGGACCCCCAGCGTTGAAGTGATATATTTCTTATATAACCTATGACCTTCACTGAGAGGTCAGTAGTCCACATGCCAATTATCAAGCAATTCTGTCCTGCGGTTTTGGTGAACATAAGACACAAAAATCAGGCGGACATACACAGACAGAGTTACTATTTTATATATATAAAAGAATATAAATAAAAGAAGAGGGATAAAGATGTACGACTGACAAATCTATTTCATCTTCGATTAACTGAAAAAATCCTATAAAACTACCTTTAATAACATTCTCAATAGCATAAACAATGAAGCTAAATCCCTACTAACCTCTTTAAATATTCTTAATTACACAGAAATCTTTAACCCAGCCACACCAAGATGCACATTAAAAGACCACAAGAGAAATTTTCAAGAAACCCTATCCATTAGACTAAACTGCACATCCAAATCTTACCTAGGCATCATAAGTAAAAAAATCTTCTTTCATTTGTCTTTTATTATTGCTCTATCTCGTATATTGAGCTTAAGCCATTTCACTATATTTTTAGTTTCATATTTTATATTTTATAAAAGAATATATATATATATATATATATATATATATATATATATATGGGAAAATGAAAAAGGAAAACCAAAAAATGGATGTTTTTTATGTGTACATCAACGTTTCGTCTTTATTTATAAGACTTCATCAGGATGATAAAATAGAGAAAAAATGTCATGCAAGCACAGATACATGTAGGGTAGACATATTGGGAAAAATAGAATGAAATAGTGGCCAACTACTGGGTGGACGTCCGTATTTGTTGGAGAAATAGAAATGAATGTAGAAAAGAATGAGTGGGGAAAAAATGGAAGGATGGGGTGAGCCAGGACTACTGTAGCTGGTGGTAAGAGAAAGAGGTGGGGGATGAGCAGGGGTAAAGTGGATGGCAGAGAGGGAGGTGAGGAAGAGGGGGGGAGGGGGTGTTTGACCAGATGGCTGCGGTTCAAGATTGAAGGGGAAAAAGTAGGTTGGAATGTTTGTGTGTGGGGGGTGTATGCAGGGAAAGGAGGATGGGTAGAGATATATATACATACATATATATATATATATATATATATATATACATATATATATATATATATATATATATATATATATATATATATATATATATATATTTGTAGACATGGTTTTATCATCTCTGATATTTTATTACTTACGGTTTCGTTACGTGTTAGTATCATTAGGCACACATTAGATATTTTGAATTTATTCATATTTGTTTCCCATAGCTAAGTCGTAACATTTTAACGTACGATCAATATTCTTATCTATAGTTTTTTTTTAATTTACAAACGAGTCACCACTTATCAAGTCCCAAAGGCCACTCGAGGATAAGAAGTATTTGGTTGCACAGGTAGACAGTGAAACACCGAGGGGATTTGTTACGATGGTTGTAACTGGTAGATAAATTAATTATTTAAGAGGTCGGGCCAACGAGAATTTGTTAACATTAGACTTGAAAACT
>OY744526.1:5979699-5999699 GCA_963556195.1 Sepiola atlantica
TCCGGTTTTCAACATCCGGTTGCGCATGCGTAAATAGCATCGTCTTTCAATCTGTTAATCCAATTCCGTTGAACTCTTATTATTAACGAACGCATGAAATTTTTCATTCTGGAAATGTTTATATCGCTTTAAATATAAAACAATTACATTTAATTTCATCAAATAGTTTTTTTGTTTTCTCCACGGCTAAAAACATTCAACGGCAGGACTTTGTAAAGTCTGTCGCAGTTTCAAAAAAGCTCCACCCTTTTAAAAAACAAAAACAAACAAACAAAACAACAACAATCATTATTAATATCAATAGCGGCGGTGACGAAACCACCTCCCACTTTTCCTCTCACAGATTTCACCACTCCTACTCCCTCTGTTTTCGTTACGTACGCGAGACAGCCGGTTGTACCCCCTTCCTTTCTCAAATCGCCTTTATTTTTATAATCTTTTAAATGAAATTGTTAGTTGAAACTAACAATTTCATTTAAAAGATTATATATAAAAATTTGAATTTAACTATAATAAGTATTATGGTACCTGTTCAGTGCATATTTACCTATAAGTATGGCCAACCACTTATAATTCAGTAACTATAATTTAAAAAAAAACAATTATAATAAACAGAACGACGCATAGAAATCTATCTATTCTTTTTTCAACAATTACATTTAATTTCATCAAATAGTTTTTTTGTTTTCTTCATGTTATATTACTGTAAGCGTATGGTGACAAGCAAAAATGAACGAACAACACAGGATTAAAATTGGGAAAATATTATGGTTTATTTTCCAGAACAATTCAACGGGAAGAAATTTCCGATAAGGGATTTCGGAATTGGAGTGGATGTCGCAACAGTCGAGAAGCCTTGGTGGGTAGTAGTAAATTGTTGACAATGTCCTGTAGGCGAGCAGTGGTAGAAGCAGTAATAGTTGCGTTATACGATGTCGGCGTCGGATGACGCGGTGTAGCAGTAGCGGCAATAGTTGTGTTGTTGTTGTTCAGCGTCGCTGATTCAATGGCGTTTGGCCGACGAAATTGTCGTGATACGTTGTTGAATTGTTTAATTTTTGTACTTGAAGTTGCTGGTTTTTTTTGTCGTTGTTTGAGGAGGACCGAACGTCGCTATTCTTGTGTTCTTGGCTGATTCCAGATTTCTTTCCTGTCGTCTGCTTGGGCCAGCTGGTTTTATGGAAAAGCCTGCGGACGTAGGTGTAGACATACGACCGATAACACGGAGATGAAAATCTGACGGCCGGCGTCAACAAACTGTGTTTGTTTGAATTTCTATTTTCGCCACAATAATCCCGATACATGATCAGTCAGCCCGTAATTTCGTGGTAGTAAACATGATTATGTTTACCGACTTTTGTGCCACTGTGGCGATCACAGAACGCCTCCCAGTGCCTGGGATTCTACTTTTGAGCAGTCGGGAATCGCCCAAACAAGACACATCGAGGTGGCGGTCGCCATGACAACAACACTCCAGCTGGCATGACAAGCGTCGTCAAATCAAAACGAGATCTAAAAATCATAACATCCACAAGTGTCACGCACATACATGAATTCCATAGCTAATATAACAAACTGACCCAACGGGTCACGGGTGGTCTAGTATATATATATATATATATATATATATATATATGTTATCAGGTTGGAAAGGAAGTAATGTCGTTTTTGTATAGGAAGAGGCTATATTGCCGGTCCCGGCAAAATAACGATTCCTGCGTTATTTTGCCGGTTCATGTATATTTAACTAAATTGTTAAACATACAGTGACGCCCGGCACAATAATTATTTACTAATGTAAAGGGATCGTTATTATGCCGGTTCATTATTTTTAAAAGCCTAATTGTTATGGCCTTGCGAAAGAAAAGGCAATTAAATAAATAAGGGCAAATATTTAAAAACAATTTGTTTTCATCATTAGTTGTGTCGGTTAAAGAAATAAAAAAAAATCGACCTGCCCTATTGTGTCGGGTAAAGAAATATCTGCTTACTTTTCATAATAGAATTAATGTTGATGAATTTTCCCAACATTACTAAGTCTGCTCTCGATTTAAGTAATTGAAATTTTCCTTAAGTTATATATAAGTTACATATAAAGAAAAAAATAAGCAACAAATAAATGTTACCAAAAGCAACATAAATTATTATTCTACCTACCTGTATATAGTCGCTTAATAAAGTTTTAAATTATACAAAAAATCAATCAGGCAAAGATTAATTAAAAACAAACAAAAGAAATCAATCAGGCAAAGTTTCAAATAAAAAAACAAAAAAAAAACAATCAGGCAAAGTTTTAAATTATAAATAAAATTTCGTTTGATAAAGTTTTAAATAATACAAAAAAAATAATTTAAATAATATAAAAAAAAAGTAATTTATAGTTAAATAAACACGAGCCGGCAAACTAACTTAAGACTCATTATTGTGCCGGGCGTCACTGTATGTTTAACAATTTAGTTAAATATACATGAACCGGCAAAATAACGCAGGAATCGTTATATTGCCGGTCACGACAAAATAACGCAGGAATCGTTATTTTGCCGGGACCGGCAATATAGCCTATTCGTTTTGTATAACACATTTATTTCATCTGAAACATTCACATTAGAGCAGTTTTAATCTTTACACTAATTTTCCTCATTTTCTATGACTTCTGTCTAACGATCAACTAGTTTCTTGATGCTTTCTTCAAAACATTTCTCTGATTTTTTAGAAAAAAACAAATTTAGGTCATTTTTGAGTTGGTCGTCATTTTCATAAATGTTATTGTTTAAGTGATTCGGCAACGACCGGAAAAGATGGGAGTAATGTCAGGTGAATAAGGCGGATGAGGCAAAACTTTCCAATTGAAACTGATGACCTTTTCCTGAGTAAGTTTTGCTGTGTGAGGTTTCGCGTTATCATGCTTAAGCACTACACCCTTCCTATTGAGTAATGCTGGTCGTTTTTTTGATAGTGCAATTCTTAGATCATCCAGCTGCGAACAATATTTTACTGCTGTGATTGTTTGATTAGGCTCAAGTAACTCATAATGAATCCATCCTCTCATGTCCCACCATAAAGGGAGCATAACATTCTTTGGGTGTAGTCCTTGTTTTGGAACAGGCAGTAGACGTTAGTTTCGGTCTAAACATTGTCTTTTACGTTGGATATTCTTGTAAAGAACTTATTGTTCATCTCCAGTCAGAATTCTTTGCAAAAATGTTTTTTGACAATTCATGGAAAGCAAAGATGTGCCAAAAGTCAATCTTTGATTTCGTTGAACATCGGTCAAATCGTGGGGAACCCAGAGTCCAAGTTTTGAAACTTTTTCATAACTCGTGAAGGCATGAAATGATTGTGATATGAGTTGCATTGAATTGTTGAGCTAATTCTCTGCTTGTTAACTTTGGATTGGCCTCCACAGCGTCTTTAATGGCGTCTTTATCAATTTATTTTCGGCTTCCCGAACGTCGTCAATCTGACGAGTTAAAGTCTCCAGTAGAAAATTTTGCAAACCACCGTTGACATTTTCGATCATTCCGAACATTTATCCCATCGACAGTTCCAATATTCTTTGTAGCTTCTGGAGCTGAGTTTCCATTTTTGAATTCATAGAGCATGTAATGTCTCAGATGCTCCTCACTAATATTCATTTTTTGACGGCTGAGACCGTTAAACTTAATATTTTCCAACTAATTACTATATCTGAAAGGCAACTCCAGATATTAAAACACCAATTCACCAACACATCCAGAACTGTGTACAACTTAGGAGGCTGCAAAGTGATTAAGTAAAAAATACGACATTACTTTCTTTCCAACCGTATATATATATATATATATATATATATATATATATATATATATATATATATATATATTAGACATATGTCGTTGAAGATCACGGAGTTCTCCTTCTTTATGATCTTTCTGGTCAGTTTCTCGACTCTGCGAGCGATTCGTCGGGTTTCTGGTATCAATTGATGGATTATGGCGCCTAATGTTGTGTCTTGAGCAATGTTTCAAGCGTTTTCGGTCTTGCGACCGTCTTCAGGAGTTTGTGTGTTGTTGTTGTTTGTAAAGAGCCGATTTATGGTTTTATTTTTGGTATATCTAATTATTTGCATATGTATATATACATATATATATATATTCTTTTATTTACCTATTAATTTATTTATTTATTAATTTGTTTCATTTATTTTATTTTTATCTATTATTATTATTATTATTATTATTATTATTATTATTATTATTATTATTATTATTATTATTATTATTATTATTATTATTATTATTATTATTATTATTATTATTATTATTATTATTATTATTATTATTATTATTATTATTATTATTATTATTATTATTATTATTATTATTATTATTATTATTATTATTATTATTATTATTATTATTATTATTATTATTATTATTGTGTATTAATTGTTGAAGACTGATAAGGCGTTAGTACCGGTGGTGAATACTATTTTATTAACTGTGGGTTGTAATTTTTTTATGTGTAGGGCTTCGAAGATTTTTAATCTGTTGGTGCAGTTGTTTTTTGATCTTAGTGTTAGTTGTTTATATTTGTCGTAGTTCAGTTGATTTTATGCTTTTTTATGTGTGTGAATGTGTCGCTGGATGGCACTAGTGTCATTTAAGTGATACGTTAGGCGTCGGGAGAGGGTAGTAGTAGTGTGGCCAATATAAGTACTATGTTTGTCTGTTTTGGTCTTGGGGAAACATTCCTCGAATGGGCATTTGAACAAATATAGTAACTAGAAAGATCATAAAGAGGGAGAACTCCGTGGTCTTCAACGACATATGTCTAATAAACGACTTGCTGCCGAAATATACATACATATATATATATATATATATATATATATATATATATATATATATATATATATATATATACTAATGATAATAGAATTAACGATAAGCGAAATATCGTAGTGATCTATCTCGATAAAATAAAGCTCAATACGTTGAGTAGAGCAATCAATATTAAAGAAAAGAAAGATGAAGATAAAGAATTGTACATAAATTAATACAAATTTTATTACATCGAAAGTTCAGATGCAAGGAGTTACATTAATCCTTAAACCATGGTTTTTCAAAGATAAAACTCTTCTCGTCATATTACCAGATTTATCCTCTGACGAGAAGAGTTTTATCTTTGAAAAACCATGGTTTAAGGATTAATGTAACTCCTTGCATCTGAACTTTCGATGTAATAAAATTTGTATTAATTTATGTACAATTCTTTATCTTCATCTTTCTTTTCTTTAATATATATATATATATATATATATATATATATATATATATATATATATATATATATATATTCTTCTTCAAGTGAATGATATAGACAAATCGATCATTACGATTGGATAAAATTGCGTAGATTATGCGTTACGATAGATATAAAGATAAATACATATATTGATAAGTAAATATATGTATGTATAGAACAACATGAAAAATAATCAGAAAACAACGGAAAAGTCGAACGGTTAAATTGTCCGATGCATAACGCTTTTGTGCAACAGCGAAAACAAGTAAATAAAAGCGCGTAAATGTTCTTTGCATAACAAATTAGACGCCATGTCATCGTGTGTGAAAATCTTGGTCAAGTGAAAAACAAAAAAGAAAAATGATCCCCCTCCTCCTGATATCCAGTGTCATGAAGCGGATCATCATCGCAGAAATCTCCCAACTTACCGCACGATGGATTCACTCGATCCTTCACGTGCGGCCATTACTGTTTTTTTAAATTATTTTGCTGAGCTTCTTCGACTTGTTTTATTTGTGTGTTTTTTTTTTGTTGTTTTTTACGATCTGCCATTTGCTGAAATGGTGTTCAGGCCTGATCCATCATTATCTCCCCGTGTTTACCAGCGTTTACTTTCCACAAAAAAAAAGAAACACAAAAAACGGTGATCGATTCACACCTTTTATCTTTCAGAATTTTCTGTTATACAATTATTATGACGTTATCCATCATCCAATGGTTTCTTTCTTCATGCCCCTTTTCCCCCTTTCTTTCTTCATGCCCCTTTTCCCCCTTTCTTTCTTTATGCCCCTTTTCCCCCTTTCTTTCTTTATGCCCCTTTTCTCCCCCTTTATTTCTTTATGCCCCTTTTCCTCTTTCTTACTCTGTCTCTTTCCCTGACCTCTCTCGCTCGCTCTCTCTAACTCCAACAAGCACAGCTTAAACCATTCGAGTTACCCCCCCCCTCCTCCATCGGACGCACGAAACGTTAAATACCACACACATGACCTCCAAAAGTAATAATAATTAAATAGAATACTTCTAAAAACTACACATAATAATAATAATAATAATAATAATAATAATAATAATAATAATAATAATAATAATAATAATAATGATAATAATCACTGATAAAATGATTTAACGATATTTAACTACACCAAACCACTCAATTTAGTCACACCTCAACGTTCATAAAAACAAAAAAACGTTTCTTCAAACCTAAACCAACCATAATTTCCGGCAAAAACACACACCGATGAGAGGATATTTTTTTTTTCTGAGGATGAGCGATTCCCTTCAAAAAATTAAAAGAGGCAGACAAACCTAACAAACTTAACACATTGGTAAATATAATAAAATTATTTGAAAATTATTGATTTCTCAATATTGTCACACTTGTTTACCATTTCACGTACCACCGGTGTCACCTAACCAACGCATTGTCATCGCCTTCAAACAATACTTCTTATATAGTGCGCACAATGCTTCAAACAAACTACAACATTCTTCTCATATATATATATATACATATATATATATATATATATATATATATATATATATATATATATATATATATATATATTAAGCAATCCAACAAAAGATATAAGCGTCAACTAATATCTTATAATTAGTGAAACATCCGGATAAAAACTGAAGCTCAATATACTGGATAGAGCATTAATATTATAAGATGAAGTAATAAAATAAGGTGTCAATCAAATTTTATTAGAATTCAAAGTTCAAGCAAAGTATCCTTAAGTCCTTAGCTCATGAGTTTTCAAAGATAATTCTTCTCTTCAGAGGACCATTACCGCAGTTATACTACTACAGGTAATAACATTACCTGGATGGACTGTATGGATTCAACAAAAAGTATGTTTTTGGGTTGATATGTTTGATGTGATGTTATGTATTTGTGTATATAATTTTTATATATTTTCAAAGCTTAATTTTATTACCTGTAGTAGTATAACTGCGGTAATGGTCCTCTGAAGAGAAGAATTATCTTTGAAAACTCATGAGCTAAGGACTTAAGGATACTTTGCTTGAACTTTGAATTCTAATAAAATTTGATTGACACCTTATTTTATTACTTCATTTAATATTATAATATATATATATATATATATATATATATATATATATATATATATATATATAATTTATTTAGATACTGTATATTACATATTTCACAATGTACCGCGGTTTCATCCAAAAAGGGCAGATTTAGACATCTTTAGTAAATCTCCGTGCCCAGTGGAATCATCGGCAAGCTGAAATGATTGTAGTCCCGTCCCAATATATATATATATATATATATATATATATATATATATATATATATATATCTTTTCCACTTGCCAATCTTATTTTGTTAAAGAAAATATCCTGATAGTTGTCTTATCGACGTCATGGAGGAGAGATGGCGCGGTTTAGATTTTGTATTTCGTCTCTTGAAAAACCACTTACATCGGAGACTCGATTCACACCAAGGCTTCTATTTCGTCTGAGTAAAATTTACGCCGAGATAATGGAAGCGGCTTCCATTCTAGAAAGACAAAGTGCGGGTGTGTGAAAATAGTGCTGAAAACGGAATTTTCAACATAAGGCTATAGTAAGTAGAAAATCGGAAAATTCCATTTTAACTTAACGATAAAAATTACAACTACGTATTCAAGATGTTGCATCGCAGGCAGAGTGTCCGAAGTGGCACGTAGCTTGTAAGCTGATAAAATCTTTCGCGGCGATTGTCAAGAAATTCCAACAGAGAAAAAAAAGTAGTGAAAAAGTTAAAAAAAAAATGATCAAATAACTGTTACCAAGGCAATAACAGTTGCTTTTCTACTTATCTGGATCATTTTTTATAATGTGTTTTAAAGTATTTTAAAGCGCTTGTATTTAGATGTAATTTTTCCTTAAAATTTGGACTTACATTTCGCAATGGCCGCCGCCGGTTGTCTTCAGTTTCCCGAAACCACCGTAGTTTGTACTTCGTCATTTTGAGTGAAAAATACAAACAAATATACAACAAATAACTGTTCCAAACGCAATAAAATGTATTTTTCTGCCGAATTGAAAGTCGAAAATGGCGAAAAAAAGTTAGAGACTTCGGCAGTTTCCGGAAACTGGAGGTAACTGGCGGCAGCCATTGCGAAATCTTTTCTAAATTTTGAGGAACATTTAAATGTAAATAAAAATGCTTTAAAATACTTTAAATCGCAAAAAATAAAATGATCCCGATATGTAGAAAAGTAATTTTTATTGTCTTCGGTAACAGTTATTTGTTGATTATTTGTTTTTTTGTTTTTTTGGTTGAACATTTTTCAGAATCGCCGGTTTCTCTTATTACTACACCGCGAAAGAGAGAGGTGTTTTGGATAGCTGATTACTCTCTCTCTCTCTCTCTCTCTCTCTCTCTCTCTCTGTGAGTGATGGGGTGAGGAAGAGCTACAGGATATAATATAGGTATATTGTATTTTGTAAAAGTAAAATGACAACTTCGAAAAAACCTGTTAAACCTCAAATGATTATCTGTTGTCATTAACAACTTCTAAAACTGTTGTTATTAAATGAAGAACACAGCTGCAACCCAAAAGAGAATGAAGGTTAAATCACCAATATGACACTCACAGTCTCACAGCTGCTAACTGTCATTACAACAAAAAGCCTCCATTTGTGTACGGGAAGAGATGCTATGATCGACGAATTGGTTCGATCCTAGTGCTACGGCATCTTGTTTATTTCACTTGGCCATTTTTTTCGGGTTCATATTTCCAGGGATCGATGCATAACATTATATATTTTTGATGTATTGCTTGTAAGTTTTATAAACGCCGAGTGTTTTTTTATGGAAGTCTCCCCAGACAAAGTATGAAGCCAATTGATGCAAGAAGCTGAGAACGAACGATAATTATCGCAATGACAGGAGATGCATGCCTATTGACCTTAGTTTTTAAAAGACCAAGGTAGGAGGAAAACAGTCAGCAGGAAGAGAGTTCCACAAGTCTGCAGTTCTTTTTTTGATTGCAGTCGTTCCAGACAAGGCATGAAGCCACTTGATGTAAGGGGCTAACAAAAATACTTCGAGGTCAAAAACTAGCCAACGATAAGTGTTATATGGATATATTCCAACCCAGAAAACAGCAATTCTTCTCCCTTTGTCAGAAACATCGCTCATTTTTGATCAAAATTTGGATAAGGATTCAAGTAATAAGGTTTAGTATGAATTATTTCTTGATTTTCATCAATTTTAGGCGACATAAAACTGGTGCGAACCATTATGTTCGTTGAATTTATTTTAACCGTCCCAGAACGGGTATTCTCCTCGTAAATTATGAATTTTTAAAAGTTAAACGGAACAACTTCGAACGTATTTATGCAATCACCGCTTATATATTCGTAAAAAAGCATAGTTTAAAAGGAAAAACTGCTATTCAGAATTCAAAATAATATATTTTGGGGCAACGCCTGGTCGGGGCAGCTAGTTGAGAAACAAATTATATGGTAAAAAAAATAGAATTGGTTTGACCTCGATATGAACAATATGGAATGTAATTTAAACTGGTTTTACTAAAATTACCTTCAATTTTTCAGGAAATATTTTGCAGTGGGATAATTGGTATTTAAGCGCCCGGATGATTAGTAGTTCCTTCCGATCATCGCCCAGCGAAATTCGTCAGAGAGAGAGAGAGAGAGAGAGAGAGAGAGAGAGAGAGAGAGAGAGAGAGAGGTAGAGAGACAGAGACAGAGACAGAGACAGAGACAGACAGACAGACAGACAGACAGGCAGACAGACAGACAGAGACAGAGAGTTTAAAAATAAACAGTATGTTATATAAAAAAAGCGAAAAAAAATACAGAGAAAGACGGGAGACTAACAGAGAAATAGAGAGCGGTTAGGGTAAGAGGTAGAGTTAGAGTCAGAGATAAGATTAGAGTTAGAGGTAGGTTAGGGTTAGAGGTTAGGGTTAGAGTTAGGGTTAGGGTTAGGGTTAGGGTTAGGGTTAGGGTTAGGGTTAGAGTTAGGGTTAGAGTAAGAGTTAGGGTTAGAGTTAGAGTTTAGGTTAAAGTTATGTTTAGGGCTAGAGTTCGGGTAAGGGTTAGGGTAAGGGTTAGGGTTAAGGTTAGTGTTAGAGTTAGGGTTAGTGTTAGAGTTACGGTTAGAGTTAGGGTCAAGGTAAGGGTTAGAGTTAGAGTAAAGGTTAGAGTTAAAGTTAGAGTTAGAGTTAGAGTTAGAGTTAGAGTTAAGGTTAGGGTTAGGGTTAGGGTTAGGGTTAGGGTTAGAGTTAGAGTAAAGGTTAGGGTTAGGGTTAGGGTTAGGGTTAGAGTTAGAGTAAAGGTTAGGGTTAGGGTTAGGGTTGGGGTTGGGGTTAGAGTTAGCGTTAGAGTTAGGGTTAGGGTAAGGGTTAGGGTTAGAGTGAAGGTTAGGGTTAGGGTTAGGGTGAGGGTAAGGGTTAGGGTATGAGTTATGGTTAGGGTTAGGGTTAGGGTTAGGGTTAGGGTTAAGGTTAGGGCTAGGGTTAGGGTTAGAGTTAGAGTTTAGGTTAGGGTAAGGGTTAGATTTAGAGTGAAGGTTAGGGATAGGGTTGGGGTTAGGGTTAGGGTTAGAGTTAGAGTTAAGGTTAGGGTTAGGGTAAGGGTTAGGGTTAGAGTAAAGGTTAAGCTTAGAGTTAGGATTAGGGCTAGAGTTATGTTAGAGTGAAGGTAAGGGTTAAGGTTTTAGTTGGAGATAGGGTTAGAGTTAGAGTTAGGGCTAGAGTAAGGGTTAGGGATAAGGCACGTGTTAGGGTTTGAGTTAGAGTTTGAGTTATGGTTAGAGTTAGGGTTAGGGCTGGAGTTTGGGGTAGGGTTAGGTTTAGAGTTAGTTTTAGGGTTAGAGCTAGAGTTAGAGTTAGGGTTAGAGTTAGGTTTAGGTTTAGAGTTAGGGTTAGGGTTTGAGTTAGAGTTAGGGTTAGGGTTAGTGTTAGGGTTAAAGATAAACAAAAAGAGAGGGTGAGATAAGATGATGTGAGATAAACAGGACGAAGGAAAAAAGAAAAAAGAAAACAAGAAATAATGATAAAAAAGAAAGACAGAGATAAATAGACAAAGAAAGCGAGAGAGAGAGAGAGAGAGAGAGAGAAAGAGAGATAGAAAGAAAAAGAAAAAAGTGTCTGTGTGTGCAAAAGAAAAAAAAATGTATCGAAAAAGAAAAACATTAACAACGAAGAAAGAACGAGGGAGAAAAAGGGGCACACAAGTAAATTGAGATGAATGGTTTGTGACTCGCGTGATAGGAATATCTGACGTAATAGCAAAATAGAAGAGGAAAGCCAAACAATATTATTTATGTATTTATCAACGTTCCGTCTTTATTATAAGACTTCCTCAAGATGAAGAAAAATGAATAAAAAATCGTTCAAAAATCATATATAAATTTGTGCTTGTATTTTTGCTTCATTTTTCTTGATCTTGAGGAAGTCTTACAATAAAGACGAAACGTTGATGAATGCATAAATATTTTTTGGCTTTCCCCATATATATATATATATATATATATATATATATATATATATATATATATATATATATATATATATATATATATATATATATTGGAAATGAAAAAGGAAAAACTAAGAGATATTTTTTTATATATTAATCAACGTTTCGTCATTACTTGTAAGACTTCCTCAGGATGTAATTTTAAGAAAAAATGTCATGCAAGTGCATCGAAATGTTGGGTAGACATGATGGGTCGATGAGAAAAAGTAGTAGCCGTGGCTGCTGACAGAACTTGACCAAGGATGTACTTGCATGACATTTTCTTAAAATTATCATCCTGAGGAAGTCTTACAAATAAAGACAAAATGTTGATAAATATATTAAAAAATATATATCTCTTGGTTTTTCCTTTTTCATTTCCCATTACGTCGGAGTACTCTCATCCTTCCTTTCTCATATATATATATATATATATATATATATATATATATATATATATATATATATATATATATATATATATATATATATTTATATATATATATATATATAAGTCATGTATTTTGTAATTGTTTTTATTGGTTATTGTAACGTTCAGTTTTCTTTCCTTTCTGTTTCTGAATTCCTAAGTGATGACGATTAATGTAGAAGATTGCATTTTTAGTCACCCTTTACTTTATAGGACGTTTTTTACGTTGATATATATGTTTTTTATTAATTTTATACGTACATAAAAGTAATCCATGGACACGTGTTTCTGGCTATCATATAAATATATCGTATTTTTTTATAGACATCTAACACGTACAATGTCTGTGATAATACATTTTTATTTCAACATTTATGAGATAAATAAACACTATCCCTGATACAGAATCACAGGGGAAATAATCCTGTGCCTAGTGTTGTCACATACACGAACAAAATCATGAAACATTTACACAAAAATAAATATAAAAGCCGTGGGGCTCGGACGAAAGATCTGAGATTCATGATCGGTAGGGCATCTTTTGATAGCCAACCTGACGGTCCATGTCGTCATCCTGCGAATAATCACGCAGGGGAGTAAATAGATCACAAAGGAAATTAGACGAGTAATGGTGGGGTGCTATTACAGAAAGAGGTTCTTTTACACATATAGAACATAATCTCGAAGTTATGCCATCGATTTCGCAAACGCCCTCTAAAAGAGTCAGATACGTCCTCAGATGGGGAGGTACTACTGCCACATCTGGGGAGGTGCCGCTCAGAGCACCCTTCAAAATCGACTTTGCAATCCAGTAGGGGGTGATCTCTTCTTTTCTCTACACCGCCTTTTTTCACAAAAGAGACGTTGTTAGTCTTTCTCTACTCTATCGTTATCCTCATTGACTGTCCTCGACTTCAGTCTCTCGTTCTTCCGTTTAAGACATTCGCAGCAATTACTCATTTTCCTATCACAACTGCAAAAAGTCTTCCTTTCTTTCTCCGTGTGCCTTACAAAAAAAAAACGAGATTTCCATAAACATAGTTTTTAACTTCTCATTTGTGGAACGCGTTTCTCTAAGACTGCTTCTCTGCAGACTACAACATAAAATTTCCGTTGGTCTGTCATGCTTGAGTTTGAAATAGAATTGTATTTGTTCGTCCATACTTACGTTTTCAATATAATTTCTGTAGGTCTGTCACGTTTAAGTTTGAAATAGAATTTTAGTTGGTCTGTAACGTTCACATTTTTTGTTGCTATTTCACTCTTGAAAACGTTACGGATTGTTAAAATCGTTACAGACAAAAATAAAATGCTATTTGATGATGAACGAGAGAGAGAGAGAGAGAGAGAGAGAGAGAGAGAGAGAGAGAGAGAGAGTGAGTGAGTGAGTGAGAGACACACAGACTCACAATAGCGGTTTACTTTGGAATGTAACGTCATCATTTTAAATAGCGTTTTATTTTGGTCTTAGACGCTTACGTTTTATTTTGGTTTGAACAACTCACATTTAAAATAGCGTTTAATTTAAGTATCTAACGCTTTCATTTGAAATAACGTTTTATCTTTTTTATCTCTAACACTTTTATTTGAAATAACGTTTTATTTTAGTACTTAACGCTTTCATTTGAAAAAACGTTTTATTTTTTATCTCTAACGCTTTCATTTGAAATAACGTTTTATTGAAGTATCTAACGCGTTCATTTGAAATTTTATTTTATTTTAGTATCTATCGCTTTTATTTGAAAAAAAAACGTTTTATTTTAATATCCAACACTTTCATTTAAATTCATTTAAAGACTAGAATGAGACTTTCATTCGTTTTCATTTTAAATAACGTTTTATTTTAGTATCTAACCCTTTCATGTCAAATAACATTTTAAATAATGTTTCATTCTAGTGTCTTACGCTTTCATTTGAAATGTTATCTTATTGTAGTATGAAGTGCTTTCATTAAAAATAATGTTTTATTCTTGTATCTAACGTTTTCATTTGAAACAAAGTTTTATTTTAGTAACTAAAACTTACATTTGAAATACGATTTTATTCTAGTCTGTGACGCTTACATTTGATATAAGGTATTTTTTTCTGTAACGATTACATTTGAAATAGCATTTTATTTTGGCCTGTAACGTTATAAAAGTATAAAAGATTTTATCTTGGCATGTAAGGTTCATATTTAAAATATAGTTTTATTTTGGTCTGTAACACTTATATTTGAAATAACGTTTTATTGTAAAAATCTAAAGCTTTCTTTTAAATTACGTTTTAATTAAGTATCTAACGCTTTCATCTGAAACAGCGTTTAATTTTAGTATGTGACGTTTTCATTTGAAATAACGTTTTATTTAAGTATCTTAGGCTTTCATTTGAAATAACATTTAATTGTAGTATCTAACGCTTTCATTTGAAATAACGTTTTATTTAATTATCTAACGCTTAAATTTGAAAAAAAAAAGTTTTATTTTAGTATCTAACGCTTTTATTTGAAATAACTTTTTATTTTAATACCTAACGCTTACATTTTAAATAACATTTTATTTTAGTATCTAACGCTCTCGTTTGAAATAACGTTTTATCTTAGTATGTAACGCTTTTATTTGAAATAACATTTTAATGTTAGTATCTAACGCTTTTATTTGAAATAACTTTTTATTTTAATATCTAACGTTTATATTTTAAATAACATTTTATTTTAGTATCTAACGCTTTTATTTGAAATAACTTTTTATTTTAATATCTAACGTTTATATTTTAAATAACATTTTATTTTAATATCTAACGTTTATATTTTAAATAACTTTTTATTTTAATATCTAACGTTTATATTTTAAATAACATTTTATTTTAGTATCTAACGCTTTCATTTTAAATATTGTTTTATTTAATTATGTAACACTTTAATTTAAAAAAATAACGTTTTATTTTAGTATCAAACGCTTTCATTTGAAATAACGTTTTAATTCTAGTATCAAACGCTTACATTTGAAATAACGTTTTATTTTAGTATCTACCGCTTTCATTTGAAATAACGTTTCATTTTAGTATCTAACGCTTTCATTTGAAATAACGTTTCATTTTAGTATCTACCGCTTTCATTTGAAATAACGTTTCACTTTAGTATCTAACGCTTTCATTTGAAATAACGTTTCATTTTAGTATCTACCGCTTTCATTTGAAATAACGTTTTATTCTAGTATCAAACGCTTTCATTTGAAATAACGTTTCATTTTAGTATCTACCGCTTTCATTTGAAATAACGCTTCATTTTAGTATCTAACGCTTTCATTTGAAATAGGATAGTGTTTTATTCTTTGACGTTTACATTTGATATAGGGGTTATTTTGACTGTAACGATTACATTTGAAATAGCATTATATTTTGATCTGTAACGCTTGCATTTAAGTTCGTCTCTGACGCTTCTCTCGTAAATTTCAACTTATTCTACTGTCACGCTTCAGTTAAATATATTGTTAATCTCTCACTTTTTAGTTTAAAGTAGCATTTTACTCGATAAACGCTCTGAACTTGGCCTTTTTGCTAAGATCAAAGTGTAGTATCTGTTCCGATGGATACTGCACCCCATAGACTGGTATTGTCTTGGCCTTCGGGGCTTAATTTACACAGGTCAATGGGTTTGTCCTGTGCAGTTCTGGGAGGTCCACTTTCACAGGCTTTGCCTCCCCTCTTTGGGGAGGAGTAAGTTTATTGCTTACTGCCTGAGGTGCCCCTACTGGGGAATGCTGACGGGACTGCCCAGGCAATTTTTAAACCCCACTTTCCCGACCCGACCTTGGGTCACATCTTACTTGTGGGAGTAAGATACAAACTGGCCTTGTGCCTAACTCCTGGAGAGGAGTAAATCAATACTCGATAAACGTGCATATTGGATGGACCACATCTCAAGATTAACTGTTTTCTATCTAGTGTCGTGAAGAAAGGACAATACTCTGACTGGAAAATGAATAGAAAGTCGGATTTCAACGGACATACGTTAAAACGCGAGAGCAATGGTAATTGATGCCGAGTTGGTTGTCTCCCTTACGTTTGGTTCGATTTAAATTAACGCGAGATTTGGAATCGGTTCGACGAGTTTCAACGCTGCTAACGACAGTTAACAATTGGATGACGGAAATGAGATGAAACAGACGAGAAAGTTACCGACTAAAACGAAACCTCCCGGAAACGAAGGGAGGGCGAAGGGTTCTACACGAGCGCCATCTACACATCTCGACTCGAACAACACGACCGAACAGCAGCGTCTTTCAGTAATCGAACCGCGTATTTACAGCTAATTGTGATCTTTAGAAAGGCAGGACACTGTGCGTCCGCCGTGTCCCTTGTGGTCGCCGTCTTTGATTACGCCGACCGTGTGATGGTCAGCGTTCGGAAAGACATCAAAGGGACGGCGTTGGATACACGAAGGTTATAGTGGCCGCCAAAGAAGAGAATACACGAAATAAAGTGAGAATGTAAGAAAAAGAAAAAAAAAGGGTCGATTTCCAAGGGAAGTAACTGTAGAAGGATTAGAAAAGAAATAAAGAAGGCAATGAAGAATGTCGAAGGTTTTTAAAGATTCACAAAATAAGGAGACAAGTAAAGAAATAGAAAGATGCCGATTTAAACACTCGACCCAAAGCGAAATAAGTTTTATTTAGTGTAAAAGAAAATGAACTAATTTAATTCCCGTTGCGCCACATAGGACATGTGGCGCAACGGATATAAGTCCTAAGTGTAATCAGTTCTAAGTGATAGTCTTCTGGAGGTTGAAGGTTCAATCCTCAATACGGGCGATACTAAGAATACGAATTACTTAAGACTTCTACCCGGCCATGGCTGACGGATCGAGAACAATCTAGCCCCGTGGATTAAATAAAAAGGTTCTGTTCAAAATTTCTTGGAGATTCCCGAGTTAGACTGAAATATTCGAAAATATAAACCCGAATAAAGCCGGAGGTTACAGCGGCCGAAACGTTGTGAACATAAAAATAAAGATGAAATTATTAGCCGGAAAAATTTGAATAATACACGTTATCAATCTTCATCTAAAAAAATCCCAAAACATAATTTTTATATAATACGCATCAACTTTAAAGGAAAAATGATTCGCTTCAAATTACGACCTACATAAAAAAGTATATTTTTCATTTTATATTTATTGATTATCTACTATGAGAGTAAATTCTTTCGATGGGGGGCGATGAGGATGTTTTTGTAAGTTTTTTTTAATTTACTAAAATAAGTCACCCCTTATCAAGGCCTGATGTCACCCGAGGATAATGGTTAATGAGATGCAATGATTGTTAGGACAAAGTCTGAATACTTGTGGAGAGAGTTCTAGATGTTAGATAATGCCCTGTGAGAGTTGGACGCATCTATTCGAGACGGGTTTGACTCACGTGATTTGTAGCGGAGTCATCCCGTGCAGGTTCAGTTCGATGTGTTTTCCCACGAACGCGGGGACGTTGATTGACCTTAAGTCAAGAGAAGGTCAGAGGTTCAGATTGCACCTGTGCGATCACGAGGTTTGATGCCGTCAGAGTCCCCACCGTGGGAGAATTAAATCGAGATTGAATCAGTTACTGACTTGGGAGCGAAGAGTCAACAACACATCATGTAGCGGTTGTGAGAAAGATTCCGAATGACGGAAAAATATAAGAGTCTTAGTGAAATCTAGTAGAATCTTTCATATTCCTTCCTCTGCAAGTAATTATGTGATTACAAACTAACGTAAAAATATTAACTAGTGAATTTAGTTAGCGTAACCTCTCTCTCGATCCCAACGAACTCGTTCAAGTCGGCTGATTAAAATAGTCAAATAAAAGCGGCTCTTTGAAACAAAAAAAGACTTTGTTGTACTGTTAATAAATTGATTTCAGAGCGAAGACAACAGCCCGAAAGGAATGATGACAAGACAACCATAGCGATCGCGAAAAATGGTTGCAGGCGAGGAGAAACGGTGGTGCGAGTAGTATCACACAATAGCTGCACGAGGCGACAATGGCGGCGAGACGACAAGAAAGAAAAGAGAGAAGAAAAAAGGTTAGTGCAGAGCAGTGCGAATAGTTCCCTGCAATCGACACACGGAGAAACGAAGCACAGCAAAAGGCAGTACGAACAGTGGCGACGGCAACGACAGAGAACGCGATTAGTGGTAAACGGCACATCGCCCCCTTTTGAATCAACAGCGAGAGTTCTTCTAATATTACGATTCCCCAATTCCACGAACGTGTAAATGTAACATAGATAGCAAACTGTTTATATTGGCTTTGAAGACGACTAAGTTGTAATCTCTGATGAAGCAGTCCAGCGACAATGTGTTCAAAAGGCAGAAAGCCCCTTTGAAGAAGGTGTGTTCGTGGAATTTTCGCTTGACGCTTGACACACTGAGGTAGACAACACTTTTTTTTCCACAGTTGTGGTAATAAGACGAGTTCTTGCTGTGAATGTCTTACAAGGATGAACCATAGATTGGAGCTCAGTCGAGCATCTTCCATTCTGGCATACTGGGATATATTGATAGTGATCAGTACAGTTCGACACGTATCAACTCATACAAACGGCTATAATAATAATAAAAAAACTTCTAACTTATAAAGTTATTTTGAGATTTTAAAAGTTGGACCTAAATAAAAATAGCGTTTACATTAGTATATGAAACTTTGATTTTGATCAAGAAATGTTTTTCTTCTTTCTTGTAGGAAGACGAGTTTTTGCTGTTAATGTCTTACAAAAAAGAACCAGCGATTGGAGCTCAGTCAAGCACCTTCCATGGAAATAACGATTGAGTAGAAAAAGACTAGCAACGTCTCTTCTGCGAGAAAGGGGGTTGTAGAGAAGAGAAGAGATTGGAGCTCAGTTGAGCGCCTTCCATGGAAATAACGATAGAGCAGAGAAAGACTAGCAACGTCTCTTCTGTGAGAAAGGGGGTTGTAGAGAAGAGAAGAGATTGGAGCTCAGTCGAGCACCTTCCATGGAAATAACGATAGAGCAAAGAAAGACGAGCAACGTCTCTTCTGTGAGAAAGGGGGTTGTAGAGAAGAGAAGAGATTGGAGCTCAGTCGAGCACCTTCCATGGAAATAACGATTGAGTAGAGAAAGACTAGCAACGTCTCTTCTGCGAGAAAGGGGGTTGTAGAGAAGAGAAGAGATTGGAGCTCAGTCGAGCACCTTCCATGGAAATAACGATAGAGCAGAGAAAGACTAGCAACGTCTCTTCTGTGAGAAAGGGGGTTGTAGAGAAGAGAAGAGATTGGAGCTCAGTCGAGCACCTTCCATGGAAATAACGATTGAGTAGAGAAAGACTAGCAACGTCTCTTCTGTGAGAAAGGGGGTTGTAGAGAAGAGAAGAGATTGGAGCTCAGTCGAGCACCTTCCATGGAAATAACGATTGAGTAGAGAAAGACTAGCAACGTCTCTTCTGCGAGAAAGGGGGTTGTAGAGAAGAGAAGAGATTGGAGCTCAGTCGAGCACCTTCCATGGAAATAACGATAGAGCAGAGAAAGACTAGCAACGTCTCTTCTGTGAGAAAGGGGGTTGTAGAAAAGAGAAGAGATTGGAGCTCAGTCGAGCACCTTCCATGGAAATAACGATAGAGCAGAGAAAGACTAGCAACGTCTCTTCTGTGAGAAAGGGGGTTGTAGAGAAGAGAAGAGATTGGAGCTCAGTCGAGCACCTTCCATGGAAATAACGATTGAGTAGAGAAAGACTAGCAACGTCTCTTCTGTGAGAAAGGGGGTTGTAGAGAAGAGAAGAGATTGGAGCTCAGTCGAGCACC
>OY744526.1:6004699-6062199 GCA_963556195.1 Sepiola atlantica
GGTGGACCCGTGCAGTCGAGTGCAGAATAAGGCCTGTTCTCACAGTCGGAGCTCACAGACGTGACAAGGTCACCGCGTGACGAGACCTCGGATCAGGGGTCAATGTACACCTGCGAGAGGCTCTGTGACGTCACGGGCCTTCGCGTCGGAGGCAGAGAGATCCGTGACGTCAATCGTTCTTCGTGAGAAGCGAGTTTTAGAGTCTGGGTTTTGGAGGCGAACCTATCAGACGTGATTTTTACCATGTAGTCAGCAACATACATAGGGGAATTATTTCCCTAAGAAAATACAGGCGAAAGATCTCTTCCCCCCCTCAACGAATGGTTAAGACTTAATTGATAGTAACTACATTAAAGTAGTAATTTGCTCTCTCTCGACGTTAGTGAATATCTCCCAGCTGACGGATATCTCACGCTTGAAATAAAACAGGAATTAAATTTAAAAGATTGTTTGTCTTCGGAGTCGGTCATGAAATTTTTGTTGTAGCGGCGATGTTTCTGACAGAAAGAAAGAAGAAAGAATTCAACCACTAGACGACACGCCCCTCCACGCGACGAGGAAAGAAGAGAGAGTACGAGAAATTTAAAGGTATACACACTACCAGATTTATGGTGTTAAAAATGACGAATAATTAAACGAGTACCGTCGCGGCTCAAGCAAGGGGGCTATGCAACACGAAGAGAATAAGTTAATTTTATTGCACGTTTTACTTATAAGTTATTAGCATAATGTTTCGGGAGTTTTTTTTAGATGATGATTGATAAATTGTACCACTTGGAATTTCCAGACTACTATTATCACCTTCGGTTTTATTCTCACAACGTTTCGGCCGATGTAACCTCGAAGGTTACATCGGCCGAAACGTTGTAAGAATAACAGCTAAGATGAGAAAAGTGGTTCGAATAATCCTAATGAGGCAGATCCTTTAGTGTTCTATAAATAGATAATGATTTGAAAATGAATAATTTATTATCATACTAAAGCTGAGTCAATCAAAGTTTATTTCTCTACATCCTTTTTTTTCCTTTACACTTTAATCTTACGAAAATATATGCTCAAATACTACTTAGTTTAGGGATTGAGTTATGTTTCTAAAAACTTTGATTTTAGTTGTTCTAAGTATCTACTATTAGCAACGATATCATCAAGTGACCCAGGCCTTATTACGTTTCTATCTATAACCCTCACCCTCTCATTGCATGTTGTTTGAGCCATTGCTCTTATTTTATACGCTATTTATCACTCTCGCTTCCGTGACTCTCACGCTGTTTATTAACACTCGAAGGTAATAAAAAACGCTAAGTGGAACTTGGATCTACTTTCGGTAGTTTCGTAACTCTCGCTTCCCTTATTTTTGTCCTTTAGTCCTCACATTCTATGAGCAATGTTTCTGACAAAGGGAGAAGAATTGCTGTTTTTTTTGGTAGGAATGTATCCATCTAACACTTATCATTGGTTTGCTTTTGACCTTGAAGTAGTATTCTTTAGCTCTTTCCATTAAATCGCTTCATGCATTGTCTGGAGCGATTTCCATAAAGAAAAATAATGGAATAGTCCTCTATAAACAAAAGGAAATATCAACAGTGGTAGTAATATTATTTAATTCGAAGCTGTAGCGAGAAGTAGAGAAAGAAAGAGAAATGGAAGCTATAGCTAACTATTTTAGGTCATTGATCAAATAACACATACCCGCACACATGTACAGGGTGTTTCAAAAGTCTTGGGAACATAACGATTTTTAATAACTCAAAAACTATTAGGAGTTGAAAAATGAAATTGGTACCGTTGGAAAGGTTAAAGTTTCAAGTTTTGTGGGGAATCTTCAAAGTTGCTCAATATGAGCACCATTCGTCACACGGCAGACATCTAGTCGATAGTCTATTTCCTGCCAAACGCGTTCCAGCATCTTGACGTCAATGGTTCCCACAACTGCCGTTACTCGAGCCTTTAGTTCGTCAATATCTCTTGGAAGGGGCGGCACATAGACTTGTTGCTTGACAAAACCCCAAAGGAAAAAGTCACACGGGGTAAGATCTGGAGACCTAGGAGGCCAGGGCATGAGAACGTCATCACCTCGCCCAGATCTCCCAATCCATCTACCAGGCAGCCTTGTGTTAAGAAACTGCCTTACTCTAAGACTCCAGTGTGGTGGTCCACCATCTTGTTGAAAAATGAAGTCATCAGATTCTGCTTGTTCCAACTAAGCCATTAACCAGTCTTCCAGCATGTTGAGATAGGATTCACCAGTGATAGTTGCCTCTTCAAAGAAGAACGGTCCATAGACACCTTTCTTGGAAATTGCACAAAACACGTTCACTTTTCGTGAATCTCGCTCGTGCTCAAGAAGTTCATGAGGATTCTCAGTACCCCATATGCGAGTGTTATGCTTGTTAACTTTGCCATTCAGATGGAAGGTCGCCTCATCGCTAAAAACAAGCCGGTCATCAAAGCCGTTATCGTCCAACTTCTCTTGCATTGCAATGCAAAAGTCACGGCGAAGTGGCTTATCAGTGTCCTTCAACTTTTGGACCAACTTGAGCTTGTAAGGTACCATTTGCAGTCGTTTCCTTAAGACACGCCAGACAGTTGCTGAAGCAAGCTGAAGTTCCCTGCTGGCTCTTCTCACTGATTTACGGGGGCTCCGCTGAAAGGCTGTCCGAACTTGCTCAACTGCATCTTCTGAAGTTGAAGGGCGACCTGTTCGCTTACTTGGGCACAAACACCCATCTTTCACAAATTTAGCATGCCATCTGACAATGGATTTCCTTTCAGGGGCTTCTTTTTTAAATTTCCTGCGAAATGCACGCTGAACACATGTCCACGATTCAGTCTTTGCAAATTGGCGGACGCAAAATGCCTTGTCTTGTTTAGAGAACGCCATTACTGCACCTGGAAAGATAACACGAAAATCATTAGTATGACCATAAACTTGATTAAGCAAGCTTTAAAATGGCACTAGTTTCATTTTTCTACCTAAAATAGTTCATGAGATATACGCATTTGTAATGTTCCCAAGACTTTTGAAACACCTTGTATATATATATATCAGCGGGGAGTTTGAATTACCTACTAGACACTATCCTCGAGTGTCTTCAGTCTCTCTGTACAAGGGTTTGTCAGAACAACCTAACATGAGGATACTTCACCCTACAAGAGAACCCTTACCAAATATTCAAAATAACATAGTATTCAAAGCCCAAATAAGATCCCCTCGACACGGCTATACACTGGCTCATACGAGGAATGGTTCACCTTCTACAAGTAATGTTACTTCAAGTTAGCTGGATACTTCACCAGACTAGATGAATTCTTGTCCTGTAATCCGGTAAGACCAAGAAACCACAAAGAAAGATATACTATAACATAGTTAATTAGTCAATTGGGGAGAGGAAAATGAATGTTCTTAACTTCTTTACTAACTCAACATTTGAGAGGTAAAGGAGAACTTTAATTGGATATCTATGTATCTTATATAGATATAAAGTGTTAGCTCAAGTAAAGGGCCCCTTGATTTCTGTGAACTTCGACTGAAGTAAAATGAAACAAAAAATGATTTTCCAGTAAACGACTTGGGACTGAAATGTTTTTTTTTTGTTTTTGTTTTTTTCTTTATATAGTTTTAATGGTTGAGAAACTTCCGAGACTATATATGTGTGTGTGTGTGCGTGTGTGTGTGTGTTTTATTTGCTATATTCACAGGTGAGATTGCTCTATATCAATGTCCAAGCCAAAAATTAGGGGGTTCAACTTCTAGTATTAACCTACAAATGGATCAACAACATCTTTCTTGCTCCGGTCTTACTTTTCAAGGGGAAAAAAATAACGTAACACCGTAGTAATAGACAATACAAAAAGCTAAATAAATCGAAACGAAATTGCACCTAGTTATGAAAGTTACAAAGTACTGTTTTTATTACAATTTACCGTAAACCATTTGAGAAATGGATACTGGAACTAGTATTTAATATGACATGGACGGCGGCACCGGGGGGGGGCAGGGGGGTCTCAAGCCCCCCCCACTCTTTTTGACTTGCCCCCCAAAGTTATATATGCATATATGTTTAACTGGGCCCCCACTTTTTTGGAGAGCACCCCCCACACACTTTTATAACTGTCCCGCCGGTCCTGTATAAGACTTTTTTTTCTTAATCGTAACCAAAGATGAAAAGGCAATTTATGCCAAATAAACGTACAAGAATACACTTTATTAATCGCTTCAAGATGTCGAAGGGTGGGATGGATTTTGAAGGGTGGCCGGTTGTAGTTTAGCTGCTGGAGCATTGGTGTGAGTTTGGGTTAGGGTTAGGGTTAGGTTAGGGTTAGGGCTTGGGTAAAGGTTAGGGTTTAGAGTTGGGGATTATAAGCGGTCGTTTATTTGTGGTAACTTTCGTGGTGTCTTTGTTCTTGCTATCCATGACGTCACGCCTCCAAAAGTGAAGAGTCGTTTCAAGTTGTCGTGAACAAAAAGAATACAAAGGCTCACGTCATTCTGCGTATGCTATGAGTAAAAGAATACAAAATATGAAGGAAATACACGGAATAGATGTAAACATAATTTCATATGGAATTTACTATTTATGTTTTATTTAATGTCGTGTCAGATTCACAACAATTTCGATCACGTGCTGTTATCCTTGAGAGTTTTCAACAAAAAAAGTCAGTCTGAGAAAGATCCTTTAGAGTTGTTTTAAACATACCAAAGAAGATCACAGCACGTGAGCGAAAATACTGATTTGAACAAATATTGCGTTTTCTGATACATCTATCTATCTATCTATCTATCTATCTATCTATCTATCTATCTATCTATCTATCTATCTATCTATCTATCTATCTATCTATCAGATCGGGCTGGTTGCCCGGACCATATTAACCCAACTCCTCCACACTTCCCTGTTCGTGAAGATCTTCGAGTTGAGAACCAGTATCTTCGGTCAACTGTTTTGTGTACGTCTTATAGGGTCGACCAACCTTAACTGTTCCGTGTGTTGGCGTCCATGAAATCAGATCACTGATAACCTCTTCTTTGCTTCTATAACAATGTCCAGCGAATCTCATTCTCCTTTCTTTTATTATTGATGATATTTTAGACAAGTTGCCATACAGCCGTTTATTCGATGGCTGCGTTTTCCAGTGCATGTTTAATACAGCATGGAGCATCCGTGTGTAAGTTCCATCTAGTTTCCTTTCCAGTTTCTTTTGTTAGGGTCCAAGCTGGTGATCCATAAAGAAGTATGGATTCCACTACGGCTCTGAAAAAGTTTTTTTTATTTGTTCAGACAATGCCGATTTCTAAATACACTCCAAGCCTTGGCTATTCTAATACATATTCTTATCTAATATATAAAGTAGAGACGTTTTCCCCCTGTACCTTCTCGGAGTGTAATAAAATCACCACATGCATCACAGGCTACTAAACTCACCACTATACTACACTTATTCACTCGAGCGTGTTTTAGTAAATTTGTTATTATTTTTTTCTACATAACACTAAATATTACATTTGGCCCACCATCAACGTCTCTCCGAAAAACCAACTCCATATAGGTGGTAGCAAAATTGTTTCTCCCTAACAATTCTGTACTGTTACTCTACTCATCGACACCGGGAACTAATAAGCACAGTTTAATTTTCACAAAACACCCAGTTCTTATTTATTATTTGCCTGGTATTAATTTACTACATAATATAAAGCAATACGCAAAGACTTAACGACCGCTCCCGTTCACTCCGCGAATATCAGATTACGTTATTTCAAATTCTACCTATGACTTCTACATTCATATTCATTCCGGAATTAAGCGAATGAAATTAACGAACACAGTTCCTGCAACATTTATTCATTCAACATGGCGGCTACAATTTCTTGATCGAATCGACTTCCTATTTAATTCAATAAACACCAAGATACTAGTAGACCCCGATACATTTACATTTTCAAAAAAACAATAGGCCGTTTCTTTTTTATTCGACGTCATACAATAGGTAGTTCTCTCTCCCGTGCAACGCCGGGCGACCGGTTCCGCTAGTACATAATAAAATAATAAAATCCACTCGTAACGTAACCTTTGCTGTGTGTGGTTGTGTGTGTGTCTGTCTGTCCGTCTGTCTGTCTGGGTGTGTGTGTCTGGGTGTATGTCTGTGTGTCAATTTTTAAAAGAAATATCTGAACTTCTTTGTCAATTTTTTTTTTACATAAAACAAAGAAAGAAATGAAAATGTTATGCTTTTGAATTAGTCTTTCGCTGAGATTCGACGACCTGTCACAGCTGATCATAATTAATTACTGTTGCAATAGAACGCGATTATTGTTTTGCTTTTATTTTTTTTAAATATTGTCGGCTGCTTGCTATAGACTGTTTGGCGAATGAATGCTGCAACCTGATTGGTGAATACTTCGTCAACTCTCGGGCGCTTTCGAGACCTGCCCGATCGTTGCCGACGCGAAGTCACGGAAATCTGGCGCGTCATCTATAACAGTACCGTTTTATTTAATATATTAATTATATCTATTGTCTTATGAATCAATCAATCAATCAATCAATCAATCAATCAATTTTATTAGCAAAAATAGTGCAGCAAGCCATGTAAAAAGACAGTCAGAAGATATTGCATCTATATACCGTCTGAATGTTTGTCCAAGGCGACTTTAAATCTGGATATATTACGCATCATCACGACATCTTCTGGCAAGCTGTTCTAAAAAGCTAAAACACGGACAGAGAATACTGCATTTCTTCTGTTGAGACACAAACGAGGAGAGTATATCTTTTGCGGATAATGCAGAGACCCGAAAATGGGTTGGGGTGACAATTCCTCTAAAGCAGTGGTTTTCAACCAGGGTTCCGCGGAACCTTAGGGTTCCGTACTACAGTCCAGGGGTTCCGCAATTTCTAAATTAGAACAACGAACAAATAAACAACATATTAAATTCAATTTCGAAAATCTATTTTATTAATATATGCATATCTTTTAACCCTATACGGTCCGACATATGAAAACATGCTTTAAAAAATTTAATATTTATACAAATACAAGTATACAAATATTATTATTATTTAGTGTATGTAGTTATAAAATAAATTGTCTATATGTAATTTCCAAGAAAACTATTGCTTAAATATGATTGGCTGATAGCTTCCACTAATTATAAGTATTTTTCATTCTAAGTATGTATATTTTATTAGTTGCCGTATGGAAACTGTGGACTGTAAAGTGTTAAATCTTTTAATATGAAAATTTTGCACAGGGGTTCCTCGAGCCAGTGGAATGTTTCCATGGGGTTCCACTCCAGCAAAAAGGTTGAAAAGCACTGCTCTAAAGGTAGATTTGCATTCCATTTGATTATGCTTCATGCCAGAATCAGGTCCCCTCACATTCTTCGGTAAGCGTGGAGAATCTCGTCAAACCGTTGAAAGTCATACAACGATTAGGGCATTTACTTAGTCACCTTCACTAAAATTAGGCGTCTTTCGGATTGCTACGGTAATTCTGTTCGTAGGGAACACATACATTAACTTTCCATTATTGGTTACGGGAATAATTACTTTTAAATTCGAACTTTTTCGAACTCTAAGAACCTTTAAGGAAATAATCAAGTTTGAGTTCTAAATACATAGAAGATACTGCCAAGTCTGCTGCAAAGAAGGTGGCCTCCCTTTACAGGCTAGAAAACTTCTCACACTTGTAGTATCCTATATCTCTATACAGCCACGCATTGAATATTGTTGCCACATCTAGACTGCTTTTGTAACCATTAGTCTCTCACTCTTGAACAGGGCGAAAAAAAAAGAGTCTTTAAACTAATATCTCCCGCACTGTCTTCCAAGCTCCGGCCCCTGTCTCATCGCCACAGTTTTAACACCCATGTGCTTCTTAGAAGTACTTCCGCAGAATGTGTTCCGATAAACTTACTGCACGTGTACCCCCTCAAACTAAATACTCGCGACCAACTCGACTAGCAGCAAAATCTCACCCCTTCACTGTAGAGTTCCCCAGATGCCGGAAAACTTTATACTTTAATAGCTTCTTTTCTTTTGAACCGCTTTCCTTTTGTAATTCCCTTCCTGTTCCCTGTTTCACAGACTGTACAAGCATGCAGCAATTTAAATGTGATGTAAACGAATATGTTGCTACACAACTCGCAACTTCAGATGCCGCCTATATATATATATATATATATATATATATATATATATAGTGTGTTATGATGGAAGAAATTCTAGGAGGAAATCCGGATATAAGAGCTCAATGTAATAAACAGAGCAAGAATAAAATAAAATATAGTAACACGAAATTACATAATCATTGATGCAATAATTTATTTCAACCTTGTGGTATTGTCAAGCACCCAAGTGAGATGATTACAATTTTCAAAATGAGAAAAGAGAAATCCACACTCGACAATTCATATATAAGTAGAGAGAGAAAGATAGATAGATATATAGATAGATAGATAGAGAGAGAGAGAGAGATAGAGAGAGAGAGAGAGAGAGAGAGAGAGAGAGAGAGAGAGAGGGGCAACAGAATACATATTTGGAGAGAGGGGGAAATTTGAAGCATATTTAATCTATAATTTATAGGGGGAATTACATGATTTATGACGGAAGGCAATATAGAGAGGGAAGAAAAAGCAATATATAGAGAGAGTAATTGGGAAATTGTAAAGGGGCAGGGAGGGTATTCAATGTCTCTCAAGAAATCAGGTCAGCGTGTCAAGAATAACCAACTCCAAAAACCGCCTTTGCCACTTGGAAAACAACGTCCGCTGTCTGGCGACTAAAGAAATATATTGGGGTAGGGAGAGACATACGAAAAGGAAAGATTTGAAAAAAACAGCAGACATCCAAGGTCAGAGACCATGTCACATATATACGCATACGCAGGCACACACACACACACACACACACACACACACACACACACACACACATATATATATATATATATATATATATATATATATATATATATAAAGTTAATACAACAAAAGATATAAGAGGCAACTAATATCTTTAATTAGTTAACATCCGGATTAAATTGAAGCTCAATATACTAGATAGAGCATTAATAGGACTAGATAAAGTGAAAGGATGAAATAAGGTGCGACTCAAATTTTATTTGCATTCAATGTTCAAGCAAAATTATCTTTGAAAACTCACGAGTTAAGGACGTTCAGATACTTTGCTTGAACTTTGAATTCTAATAAAATTTGATAGCCACCTTATTTTATTATTTCATTTTATATTATGATATATATATATACATATATATATATACACATATATATATAGAAAGAGAGATCTACAGAAACACCCCCCACACACACACATATATATATATATATATATATATATATATATATATATACATATATATATATATATATATATATATATACATATATATATATATAAATATATATGTCCACTAATCACTTACATCCGAATGGCAGTATGCCTTGTTTTCGGGTGAACAAAAAAGGTATTAGCCTGTGTCTTTTAACAGAAAGTTAATTTTCTCAACATATGTTTGTGCCGTTCAACGTTGAAGTACTCGTCGAGCTGAATGAATGAAGCCAGTGTTCACCTTCAAAAGCGCCTTTTTTGTTGGTCTATGAAACAAATGCCCATCTGTAATGGATAATCGACACGACTAATTCATTCCATCGTCGGTTCTAATAGAGAAGAACAAAAAACAGCTCTTAAAGAACGTCTTTATTCGCAACAGTAAATCCTGAAGTAGAAACACTCCTTTCCGATCTACATCATAACTTTTCATATAAAACTATGCTTCGCTAGCGTTCGCACTAATATCCATCTTTATTCTTTACCGCTTAGGAAGTTGAAAAATACAAAACACCGTTACTATCGTCAGTAAAAAGAATAACAAATACGTAAACTTAATATTAAGGAGATAAGAATCGTACCTATTACAGGCAAGGCGTCGTGGTGTGGTGGTAAATCATCAGACTACAGACAATTTAATCGGGGGTTCGATCCTTGTCTAAGTTAGCAATGCTGATGACAGCTGATAGCCAGAAACACGTGTCCATGGATTGCTTTTACGTACGTAAAGATTAACAATATATATATATATATATATATATATATATATATATATATATATATATATATTGTTAATATATATATATATATATAAAGTTAGGTATGTTTGTATATTTGTATGTACAGAATTTACACTAATTTACTAATCATTATTTTGAAACACAGTCGCAAGGCGTTAGGATGTTTAATGTGGGCTATATTTAGTTTAATTTAGTTTTATGCATAGGCAGTATACAAGAGATGGAAATCAAAATACCTCTGATTTTTTTAAAATATGAACAATAGGTATTAGATATTAATTAATAAACATTCCCGAAATTTCAGTTTCTTTGGGATACTTTAAAAGGATTTTTAGAAGACATATTTTATGGGCAAAATTCAAATATTTCAGATTTGCATTGAATTTGATCCATACTTATTAGGCGTCAATTAAGCAAGATTCCCTGAATTTTAATTTCTTCTTAAGACCCCTTAAACTTAAGCTTTAAATTTGAGATACTTTCTCGTATCAAAATTATGTGATAAATTTTGATGAAAATCAGAATAAGGATTCTAGACATAATGTTTAGTAAGTTTATATCACGATTTCTGCTCATAAAAGTGGTACAAAACTGTTCGGTTCGGGAAATTAATTTTCCCCGTCCTGAGACAGGTATTTTTCTAGTATTTACGTGAAATAAAATCCCAAACGGTGAAAATGAGAAAGTAAAAAAATGTTTCATACTGTAAGGTTAAAAAAGAAAAGCCAAAAAAAACGTATCAATCGCATTAAAAGAAAAAATAAAATAAAAGAAAGCAACCGTCTCATTATGAAAATAGAGTGAATGATTTATTTCTAAATTCATTATAGACGGAGGGCCATTGTCGGACTTGCTATTTGCTTTTATCCCTGCATTTAAACAATTCGAACAGTTCAATCCAGCAGTATTTTACTCGCTAACATTTGCGTGACAGGACGGATATATATATATATATATATATATATATATATATATATATATATATATATATATATATATATATATACATTTGGTCTTTATTATTTACTGGTGTTTATTGAAGGAGTTGGTTTTGAAAAGTGTAAGATTTAATTTGTAATATACAGGGTGTTTCAAAAGTCTTGGGAACATTACAAATGCGTATATCTCATGAACTATTCCAGGTAGAAAAATGAAACTGGTGCCATTTTAAAGCTTGCTTAATCAAGTTTTTGGTCATACTAATGATTTTCGTGTTATCTTTCCAGGTGCAGTAATGGCGTTCTCTAAACAAGACAAGGCATTTTGTGTCCTCCAATTTGCAAAGACTGAATCGTGGACATGTGTTCAGCGTGCATTTCGCAGGAAATTTAAAAAAGAAGCCCCTGAAAGGAAATCCATTGTCAGATGGCATGCTAAATTTGTGAAAGATTGGTGTTTGTGCCCAAGTAAGCGAACAGGTCGCCCTTCAACTTCAGAAGATGCAGTTGAGCAAGTTCGGGCAGCCTTTCAGCGGAGCCCCCGTAAATCAGTGAGAAGAGCCAGCAGGGAACTTCAGCTTGCTTCAGCAACTGTCTGGCGTGTCTTAAGGAAACGACTGCAAATGGTACCTTACAAGCTCAAGTTGGTCCAAAAGTTGAAGGAGACTGATAAGCCACTTCGCCGTGACTTTTGCATTGCAATGCAAGAGAAGTTGGAAGATAACGGCTTTGATGACCGGCTTGTTTTTAGCGATGAGGCGACCTTCCATCTGAATGGCAAAGTTAACAAGCATAACACTCGCATATGGGGTACTGAGAATCCTCATGAACTTCTTGAGCACGAGCGAGATTCACCAAAAGTGAACGTGTTTTGTGCAATTTCCAAGAAAGGTGTCTATGGACCGTTCTTCTTTGAAGAGGCAACTATCACTGGTGAATCCTATCTCAACATGCTGGAAGACTGGTTAATGGCTCAGTTGGAACAAGCAGAATCTGATGACTTCATTTTTCAACAAGATGGTGCACCACCACACTGGAGTCTTAGAGTAAGGCAGTTTCTTAACACAAGGCTGCCTGGTAGATGGATTGGGAGATCTGGGCGAGGTGATGACGTTCTCATGCCCTGGCCTCCTAGGTCTCCAGATCTTACCCCGTGTGACTTTTTCCTTTGGGGCTTTGTCAAGCAACAAGTCTATGTGCCGCCCCTTCCAAGAGATATTGACGAACTAAAGGCTCGAGTAACGGCAGTTGTGGGAACCATTGACGTCAAGATGCTGGAACGCGTTTGGCAGGAAATGGACTATCGACTAGATGTCTGCCGTGTGACGAATGGTGCTCATATTGAGCAACTTTGAAGATTCCCCACAAAACTTGAAACTTTAACCTTTCCAACGGTACCAATTTCATTTTTCAACTCCTAATAGTTTTTGAGTTATTAAAAATCGTTATGTTCCCAAGACTTTTGAAACACATGTATGTATATATATATATAAGACCATAACTTTCGCCCATCCACCAAAATCACAGCCCCCCCCTTTCTCTCTACCCATCCTCCTTTCCCTGCATACACCCCCCATACACAAACATTCCAATTTACTTTTTCCCCTTCAATCTTTAACCGCAGCCATCTGGTCAAACACCCCCTCCCCCCCTCTTCCTCACCTCTCTCTCTGCCATCCACTTTACCCCTGCTCATCCCCCACCTATTTCTCTTACCACCAGCTACAGTAGTCCTGGCTCACCCCATCCTTCCATTTTTTTCCCCACTCATTCTTTTCTACATTCATTTCTATTTCTCCAACAAATACGGACGTCCACCCAGTAGTTGGCCACTATTTCATTCTATTTTCCCAATATGTCTACCCTACATGTATCTGTGCTTGCATGACATTTTTTCTCTATTTTATCAACCTGATGAAGTCTTATAAATAAAGACGAAACGTTGATGTACGCATAAAAAACATCCATTTTTTGGTTTTCCTTATTTCATTTTCCCATCACGTCGGATTACTTTCATCCTTCTCTTCCCATATATATATATATATATATATATATATATATATATATATATATATATATATATATATATGTGTGTGTGTGTGTGTGTGTGTGTTGCTGCATCACAGTTCAATGGTTGATCTAAGAGTCAAACTAACCCCTGATTTTCGAACAACACCTTCGATCCGATGTCCTTATAAATGTCAAAACTTCTTGAACCTTTTTTCAAACTCATTATTAAAAATCAAAACACGTAAAAATAACATTAGAAACAAATGTTCCGACATTTTTAGCGTTCCTTTTCCAAGCCGACCTAACAACTTTGTTTTGAATCTTTTCACTTCCAGCAAGAGAAAATGATGAATAAACAAGATTATTTTTTTATGTCAAATAATCAATAAATCACCATTCGAATTTGACAATCATTTTTTATTATTAAATTGCAAGTTATTCTTTTACTTTTGTTTATCAATTTTAGATCTATGCCGTATTTGTATCTCTACACTGAACTTATAAACAGTTTAAGTAGGTCATAAAGACAAAATATTTTCGTTTGGTCAATGGTTGTGTCGATAAGCGTTTGCCTACAGTGAAAATAATTTATGCCATCGTCCAGGGTTTGAATTGAATAGCGTTCCAGTTATTTCCTAGCCGATATCGATAATCATCATAACTACGATCATTTCCAGGAGCGAATTTTCGCTAGAATAAAAGAAAAAATATATTTTATCAAGCTGTTGTCATTGCTTTCTCTTCTGCTAGCGACGAGGTGCGTTCCGGCTACGGATATTTGGACCCCGCTGCACCCTAATTTATTGTCGATGTTAAGACATTCTGTACACGTGATGTTCGCCTCACAAAATTCCATCCAACTGCCTACACATCTAACTCACTCTTTCTTCTAGCCATGTGACGTCACGTCTGTTTCCAGTACACGGCAGAATCGAGATGACCTTCAATGTACTGGCTGACCCGATTTTCCCGGTACTCTGTGTACGTGTCAAATTTGGACCGCGAATCTAAATTACGAGATAGACACAAGCAAATTATTACTTACTATTGACCAGTATCACAGCTTTTCAGTGTGGCTAGACAGGCAAGTGCTTCAAGCCGGAGTTGAAATTTGATCCTCTAATTGACAATAGGTGATTTTAACCATTCGGCTGTCAGGCACGAGTATCGTGTATGCGAAATCTTAATGTTTATATAAACACTGTCGACTATCGAAGATTTCTCTATTGTTTTTTTTTACGAAGAGCTTTGCATTTTCGCTGATAGCTGTTGGCGATTTCATTTTCAGTACTCAAACGAAGAATTTAGTAATCCAATGGCACGGCGGGTAAGTGGTTAACGACGCGGACTGAGACGCTGGGTGTGCCGGGTTCAAATTCAGTTCGTTCCACAGAAACACTTTCATCAAAACCCACACCTGACTTTGTGCCTAACCTCATGGAGAGGAGGTAAATAAAATACTGTTTCGCTGTATCACAGTTCTTCAGTGTGGTTAAACAAGATGACTACCTAGCTTTGTATTTCTGTTCATGTTTTCTAGGTGTATCTCTTCGAACTCGGGAATATTTCTGTCGAACTCGGGAATCTGGACAGAATTTCGAACGGAACCCGTTATTTAATTCACGGGGGGGGGGGGGTAGCATGCTCTTGTTCCGTCTTCAGTAATTCGCAATTTTTCGTATCGCCCGCACCGAGGATTGAACCTTCAACCTTCAGATGACTATCACTTGGAACTGAATTTAACAGCGAATATAGTTCTAAGTTAAATTTAGTTCTAAGAACCAAAATTATGCAAATTTCTATTAAAACTTCTATCTATCTTTTCCCCCGGCCCTCTTCTCGCTTGCATCCCTCTCCACTTCCCAACCCTCCGCACTTTCTTCTTACCTACACCATCCCTCTCTCTCTATTTATCTATGTATTGTTAGCCTAAGGTAAATTTTATTCTCTCTCTCTCTCTCTCTCTCTCTCTCTCTCTCTCTCTCTCTATATATATATATATATATATATATATGTAATAAATGAAGGAGAATGGAAAGGAATTAGAGAAAGCAAAAGCCAAATCAAAATTCAATTCAAAAGTTCAAAGCAAGGTATATTCCGCAAAAAGGCAATTAATTCAAGTTAAAGTTACTCTAATAAGCCCATAGGAACTAAAGATATTGATAATCGGGTAGACCCACATTCGCACAAACAAAGAAAAAAACTTAGAAGAAAGAATAACATTTGGTTTAATCCGCCTTTCAGCAGTAATGTTAAAACCAATATACCTAAAGAATTTTTCCAAATCTTAGACAGATCTTTTAAGCATCCCCACAGATATAGCACTATCCTTAACAGAAATTCTATTAAAATATCATACTCTACTATGCCCAATATTGAACAAACTATCATAACCTCTCACAATAGGAAAATCAAACTTATCCAACAGCAACCACCCACCACATCCCTCACCACTTGTAACTGCCGTAAACCTAGAGATTGTCCCCTTAACAACAACTGTGTACAGAAGGACGTAATATACGCTTGTACTGTTAAACAATTCCCCCGCTCCACCAATGTTGTGAGTAATCACAGTTCCCATACTCCACCCGAACTCCGGATCTCCCCGCAACCCCAATCCGCTTCTACTCTAAACTCCCGCTTATACAGCCATACCTCTAACCAAGCACCCCCAATAATAGATAGTGCTCATGGGCCAACTCACATTTCCCCCACATCCGCTCCACCCCACTTCTCCAAACAACTTTCCTCGCATAACTTGGATGTCCAAACCCAAATCTCTTCTAATACCATTAGCAATCTCAATGCAACTATAGCACCACCCTTCAAGATACACACATATATTGGGGCGTCCTCTTTCCCCATTAAGACCCGAATCTCTAACCATATATATTCCTTTAAAAATAGCAGCGATAACAGCACAGGCACTTCACTTTCCAATCTAATTAGAAACCTTAATCTTAAAAACACTCCCTATTCACTTCACTGGTCAATACTTAAAAAGTCCAAATCATATACCCCTGGAGCATCCCATTGCCAACTTTGTACTCTGGAAACCTTTATGATAGCTACTGCTACTAAATCTAAAAATATTATTAATTCTAAGAATGAACTTATCTCCAGTTGCGTGCATAAACGTAAATTCAGGTATAGCAACCATAATAATCCCCCAGACACCCCTCCCCCATTTGATTAAATACCCTCCCTTCATCTCGGATTTCCCTCCTTACATCTCGAATCCCCTTTCTGATAGTTCTAATTCCTGTTGTTCTATAATCTCTACTTATATCTCCCTCATCCCTTTAACCTTCTCTTAACTTAATAAAATTACCCATAAACTCCGTTAGCTTCACATTTCCCTTAGTTTTAACACCTTTCTTCCATTACCCCCTAAATCTTTCCACTTAACCTCCTTAACTGTATAACTTTATTTGGCTTTCCATTTTCTTTCCCGTTTAACTTCTTTTAATGCATTCGTCCGCTTCCCTTCAACACTTCCATTCTTCATTCTTTTCCCTTTCAACGTGATAACTAACCCACTCTATTCATATTATATCCTAGCCCTTTTATTTACTTGTTGATTAGCCTTATCTACTCCATATCCCCTTGCACACCTCGATATCGAACTCCTTACTGTTTCCACTGTGCACTCTAATTTATTCTTCCCCTCCTGTTTTTACTTCTAAATAATTCTTCTCACTCTTTTAATAGCCTCGATTATTCCCCCCTTGTTTTACCTCGCCCTTCGCACATCTCTCTCAAACTACTCAACCCCCAACCCGCCCTCGCTCTACATCTTTTAACCCCCATAGTATTTACTTTTAACTGCGATCTCCACTCTCCCTCTGGCTTAATCCTTTGTCACTTCTTTAACCTTGTATATCTCTTACTTCTTCCGGCCTTCACTAACCTATTTAACAATTTTCTTAATTAACCTCCATATAACTTTTTTGAATAAAATTTCAAAGTTTATATTTTCCCATATCTATTTGAACTAGCATCCCGTAACTGCTTATTTACTTCAACCCATAATTTTTTCCACCTTCGAGATACCCATTCCGAATATCCTCTCGAGGTCTTGTTTTCCTTTTTCTTTTTCCTTATTCTAATTTTCATTCTTGAGCTCCAATCTTATCGACTCTTCCCTCATTCTATTATTAGTATTCTATTTTTATTATTTTTTTATTTTTTTATTTTTTTTATTTTTATTTTTATTTTTTTTTGTATTTTTTATTTTATTTTTTATTATTTTTTTAATTTTTTATTTTTAATTTTTTTAATTTTTTATTTATTTATTTTTTTTTTTTAATTTTTTTTTATTCTTTCGGTCAATCCTTAATTTTCCCTGCGAGCTTAAGACTAATCTTATTATCCATTTTTTCATTCTTTATTCTTTTATTTTCTTATTTCTACTTTTTATACTATTTTTATCTTTATTTTTTATCTTTACTCTTTTAATTTTTAACTCATTTTTCTAGTCCTACCCTTCATATATATTTTGCCTCATTGTTTATATCTAAGGTCATTTGATTAAACATCTAAACCCCGAACTCTGTTCTTATACATATTCTGATATTTTAACCCCTTATCCTAACATTCGTTAACTTACCCCCACTCCTTTCTTCCCCTTTTCTAGTTGAATCCTAATTCGCGCTAACTTCCAATTTCAACTTTTTGTTTCACCCCCCCCCACTTTCACACTCTTAGTTTTATCCGCATTCCTTCACCGCTTCGTCTCCTTTCTCCCCCCTCTCTTTCCTCGTACCCGTCCCTTTCTCCTCCCACACACCCCTCACCCGTTTCCTTTCTTGCCTACTGGTCGCATATTATATTCTTGTTTTCACTGTCTTTGCTTTTCTTCATTTATAGCCGGCTTTCTCAACTGGGCAGGCTTTAAATATTCTCGCTGCCCCTTTTTCCCACTTTTAAACACTTTCCTTTGTCATCTCTGCCCGGGAAGTATCTTTAATGGCGAATATTTTCCATCTTAATCTCCTCTGACGCCTGCCTGCATCATCGAATGTACCTCTTATTGGACTTTTTACCCTTTTTGGATTTTCTATTTTCGCCGTACCTGAAGTTGTGGCTTCTTGGAATTTAACTTTGAAACCTCTCTCATTACTTCTCGTGCCTCTAACGACCTACCTATCTACATCTTATTCTCTCCGCTGGACTCTTCGACACCGGACTTTTTGGCAATCGGACATTTGCTTGCACCCTGGCACAGTTTTGCCCTGCGTTTCTTTCCCTACAACTTTTATTTTATTTTTTCAAATTTTAAATCTTGGCCATTGCCAACTTATCTATCCCAGCGACTTCCTCTGATGATAAGATTTTGATCTTTGAAAAGCCTGGCTTAAGGAAAATTTAACTTGAATTAATTGCCTTTTTGCGGAATATACCTTGCTTTGAACTTTTGAATTGAATTTTGATTTGGCTTTTGCTTTCTCTAATTCCTTTCCATTCTCCTTCATTTCTACCTGCTCTATCCTGGATATTTAGCTGTATACTCTTCACAATAGGGTTTTACCTTTCCTAAAAGTTCGCTTTTAGGACACCTCTTTATATATATATGTATATATATATGTAAAATGAAAAACGGAAAGCAAAAAACTATGTGATTCATCTATTCATCAACGTTTCGTCTTTATTCAAAGACTTCCTCAGGATGAAGAAAAGAATGTAAAAAATCATACAGAATATTAATTTTGATTTGTCAGAAAGTTTCATGAATTCGGCATGATTATTGGCGTGAACAAGCCGAGAATGAAACACATGATATTGGTAGTGGCGTTATCAGCAGTAGCCTATATATATATATATATATATATATATATATATATATATATATAATGTGTAAGGTATTTGACAACTTTCTCACACACTCACATCCACTTTTTATTATCTCATCAAATTTTTCAAATTTTGAATTTTAGCTATTTCACTGCCAACTTATCTAGCTATGTAATTCTTCTGTTGATAAGATTCCAATTTTTGAAAAGCCTGGCTTAAGGAAAGAAAAAAAACATGCTTTTATTGAATACACCTGGCATTGAACAACTGAAGATGTAATAGATTTGTCATATTTACATATTTTATTTATTTTCTTTCATTTATCTATCTATCTATCTATCTATCTATCTATCTATATATATATATATATATATATATATATATATATATATATATATATATATATGTAACCTGTGATATATATTTCTTATTAATACCATCAGATTTGTAATTTATATGTTTATGATTATAGGAATGTTATTTTCAAAATAGCTTACATTCGACCTCATGTCCGACCCAAATAAATAACGCATTAGACATGTCATGCACGGTAGGTTTCGTCAGAACCAAAATACATCATATGTAATTATGCATTGGTGGATGAGTGGAAAATATTTACAGGGCATTAATTATCGTTTTAGAAATTGGAATAGAAAAGTCTATCTATCACCCCCCCTCTCTCTCTCTCTCTCTCTCCCGCTCTCTCTCTTTCTCTCTATGTCTCTCTCTCTCTCTTTATATATATATATATATATATATATATATATATATATATATATATATATACCAATATTAATTTTTATGTATATAATAGTAAATTATTTTTACCTACATATACCAGAGTTTCAAGGTTTTGCTCTTATCAGACGGTCGCACGACTCGAACCCCTGCCACAGGCATGCAAGCGCCGAGACATTACCACATTCAAGATTCATGCGAATAACAATAAATAAACTATTTTACCTACATACGCCAGCGTTTCAAGCCTTCGCTGTCATCTGTGTAGGGATGATAATGTCAGACAGTCGCACGGCTCTAACCCTTGCAACAGAGTCAACCTAGACACCGCCAGCAAGCCACGGGAGATTACCACATTCGAGAAGGGAATTTAAGTTCTATTAATGCGAAGGGCGGCATATCTAGAAAGACTGACGAAAGATTCTACCAACATTGTCGGAATATGCCTTATAGATACGTGTCAGTCTATTTTTAACTTCCCCGAATAGGGGTCAACTTTTATATTATTAAAGGGGCTTTTAACAATATTAATTTTAAATAAATAATATTAAATTATTTTTTACTTACATACGCTAGCGTTTCGAGCTTTCGCTCTCATCAGTGCAGGTATGATAATCTCAGAGGGTCGCACGGTTCGAACCCCTGCCACAGAATCAACCTAGATTCTATATCTATGTATATATATATATATATATATATATATATATATATATATATATATATATATATATATAGTACATGTATTGTATTAATTTCTGTAAATGTAAATCCGTAGAAACTCAAGTGTTTATAAAAAGTGCTCAATACCAAGTAGAGCTGTTTATAAATATAATTTTTTATTTATACAAACATTATTGGTTACATATGTGCATACATGTTTCGGTTGCACTTTTCCAAGAAAATCAACCTCATCAGACCAAGAATCTTTCAGGATCCATTCCTGAAAGATTCTTGGTCTGATGAGGTTGACTTTCTTGGAAAAGTGCAACCGAAACATGTATGCACATATGTAACCAATAATGTTTGTTTGTATAAATACAAATTTATACTTATATATATATATATATATATATATATATATATATATATATATCTCCACACCTCAATATATAATCTGATAATTTGTACTCTCTAATAAACAATACAATAATCTGGAGTGGATGGAGATATGAATCCCGGCAGATCGGGTCATTCAATCTCTATTACTTCTACAGTTCCCCCACAAATGTGTCACCTTGTTTATTGCCCAGCAAACGCCTTACTTAAAATAATACCACCAACAAAGCTCGGATTAAAATCGCCAAATTCGTGTGACGCGTCTCTACCCCCTCCGTCCGTCAATGCGTCTCCTGTTTTTCCCCCAATTGTTTCCATATCATCACGTGACAGTTCTTATCTCCCTTTCTCTGACCCCCCCCCCCCTCGCACTCTCTACATCGAAATATTCGTTTAATCCCGGCTATTGACAAAGACGAACGCGATACCCGCGGCGGCGAACCCAGGGCAACATTAAACAAAGGGCGAAACATGTACGCGCTTGATCCCATTAGACACGAACGGGATATCTAGTCATGAACTTAAAAGAACGCTGTGTCGAGTTCAAATCGTATAAGATCATGGTCATCCCTATAACAGGCCAAGAGATCTAACACTTGAAGTCTTTTACTGGAGACAAGATTTACAGTCATTCAACAGGTATCTTTTTAACTGCTAACACTTCACTCGCATTGCTCCGAAAAAATGTCATTCTGAAAGGGAATTCTAAATCTATTTCAGGGGAAATTATGTAATATCTAATTGACTAGCAAAAATAGACTCTCTAACGGTCGTCTATTTTTGCTAGGCTGCCGCGTTCTTGGATGCTGAGACAAAAAGAAAAGAAAAAAATTTGTCTCCGAATACCATTTTGTTTAAAAAGGAAAAAAGGGAAAAAAATTTTTTTTCCCGCAAATTTTTTTTTATATCAATTGTCATGGTGGGGCAGAGGTTAGCGCGTCCGGCAGTTAGCGTTTAGGTTGCGGTTTCGAATCTCGGCTTTGGAACCGAAATTATTTATTTTTTATTTCTGACTTAGAAATTACGTTTACAAAAATTCTCGACGATGGACAGACAGACATCCTGACAGAGAAAGTGTTCGTTATATTATAAGTGGATTACATTTCAGTTATAAAATCAAATGTTATCAATGTTATAAAATGCAACTAATGTATGTAATTTTATAACATTGATTACATTTCGGTGATAAGTTTATTAGTCTACTGTAAACTCACGGGGATGGCACGGTGGCTAAGCGGTTAAAAACGCGGACTGAAGACCTACATAAAAATGCGCACACTTCCAAAGCATGTAGGTTAGATCTTATACCAGTAATAGTAATAAAGAAATGTTCTGCTAAACTGGCCCCTGTACTTTCCAAACTCTACAACAAATGTCACCGAATCTTGCTTCTCAAAGAGATGGAAAAATTGTTTCTGTTGTACCAGCATTCAAGAATTCTGGAGATAAAACTGACCCTTTCTTTTTGTGGTTTTCTTGTATACAAGAATATGCATTTTAAAATGCATTTTGTGACGGTTTCATATACCTATATTTCTGTAAATGTAAGGTGTTCTATATTCTACTTATTTATTAATTTCTTTGAATACTGCGATTATTGTATTACTTAATTTATTGAGATATATTTTTTTAATTTTTAGAAGTCTTAACTATTTGTTTTAGTTAAAAAAAGAAGGTTTTGTATATCATATTACATTAATTTATTACAAAATAAATTATCTATATTTATATATCAAATAATTATTGCAGAAGATTGGCATTAATTATTTTGGTCTATAATTTAACGAGGCATAAAATAGTTTGTGTGCATATATATATATATATATATATATATATGTACATCAATATTATGATGACGATATGGTTCATCCACATATGCTTGTGTTTTGATTTCAAATGTTTCTCGGCAAAACACGATGAATGTATCTGACCTCCAGTTATTTATAAGTTTCATATTGATTTTTTTTTATAAAAAAACACATTTTGAAAAAAGGACACAGGAGTGTCCGAAATATTAAAAATTATATTAACACCTTCAATTAATGTTTGTTTTCCATAAGATCCTTTTTATTTTTCGAATGCAAAGTCATTCATCATTTTTAGCAAAGAAACACACACACATCTTTGTGTCTAATCTCCCCTGGAGAGAAGGTAAATCAAATACTGTATTGTAATGTGAGTTCGTCAACGTTTGTTTCTTTAAGGCATTTTTCTTATTTTGTGGGCTTTAACAGATTAAGACCCACACTAACTTTGACCCCGTCGTTAGGATTAGTGTCAGGTTGGGGGTTAGGGTTTCGGGTTAGGGTCAAAGTTAGCGTGGGACCTAATCTGGGAAAGTACTTCTATGTTCTTTAATACTATCAAATAATTGCTAAAATATATCTTACTTCTGGGATTAAGTTATGTTTGAAAAAAAAAATGATGTCCGAAGGCTTTATTCGAAATTTTCAGAAATTGATATGCAAAGAGAATTTTTCTTTTATTTATTACCAGCTTTATGGGGGAGTGGTTGCGGATATTATGTATGTATACTGTACAGTAGCTAAGTGGTTAATGACGCGGACTGAGGACCTGGGTGTGCCAGGTTCGAATCCAGTTCGTTCCACAGAAAAGCTTTCATCAAAACCCACACCTGACCTTGTGTCTAATCTCATGGAGAGGATATAAATAAAATACTATTTCGCTGTATCACAGTTTTTCAGTGTGGCTAGACAAGATGACTACCTAGCTTTGTATTTCTGTTCATGTTTTAGGTGTATCTCTTCGAACTCGGGAATATTTCTGTCGAACTCGGGAATCTGGACAGAATTTCGAACGGACCCCTTTATTTAATTCACGAGGGGGTAGCATGCTCTTGTTCCGTCTTCAATAATTCGCAATTTTTCGTATCGCCCGCACCGAGGATTGAACCTTCAACTTTCAGAAACGCTTTCATCAAAACCCACACCTGACCTTGTGACCACCCCCCTAGAGAGGATGTAAATAAAAATACTGTAAAAGTCAAAATATATTTTATTTAGAATTTTTTTCGCAATTATTCAAAAAAAAGAAAGAAATTAAAACAGTAGTTAATTCTGTTTTAAGTTCTAAAGCAAAATTTACTAGTTTGTTTTGTATATTTTGTAAAAGTTTAATGTCAGTTTTTTGTAAGGCTTTCCGGTAAAAGAGAAACATTCTATTTGTTGACGGTTTCCGGTTTAGAAATCGGAAATTTACCAGCGGTGTTTATCAAAAACAACCCCTTACTATTTTCGACCGCTTCGGTTTGGGCGGAATTAAAATAAAATAAAGTCTTTAAAAATATTTTCAATATAAACTATTTAAAAATTATATTCACCCTCCCCCGAAAAAAAAATGTCATTAATAAAAAAAAGTTTAATCTGATTATTTGCAATTAATTAATGAATAAATAAAAATTCCAATTATTAAAACCAGTTTTAATTTCTTATGTGTTAAAAAAAATGAAAACAAATTATTAATTGCCTCCTCCCCTAAAAAAACATTCTACCAAGAATTTAAAGTCATTTTGTTTAGTGTAAGAATATGTTTGTAGTCCGGAGGCCCTTTATGACATAGTGCGGTGATGGAGACCAGTACCTTTTTATAGAGAAACCATCTGTAGGTGATTGCCTACAAAGGATAAAGAGCTGTCCCCATACTCTAGTTGCCCTAGCAATCACGTTAAATTACATAATAAACGTCACAGTAAATGAACGATACATCTAAAGAAACAGGAGGGCACACCTCTCTAAAGTCCGATGCAGACCCTATTCGTAAGGTTTGGTTTGCATGTTTTATGGTTTAGTTGTCTCATAATTTTATTCATATAGAAAATAAACAATATTAAGTATAATTTCTACTATATCAGTCAGTGTCAACTTTTATATAACCCATAAGTATTATATCGTAATACAATACTATTAATTTTTTATCTAATTTACATACGTGTTAACGGTGTGTACGAAAGACTACGTTAATTCAGTTTGTTTTGTTTAGTTTTGCGGCATATAAACCCTTTTGGGTAATTTTATGAGGTTACTCATATTTTTTAATGTTCAACAGGTTTGGATGAATTTCTTTTATATGTGTATATTTATCGAGTAAACAGTCTACGATTGATTAATTTTTTTCTAGGAAGGTTCGGTTTATTGAACTTATAGATATTATATTTTTAGGTATAAACCCACCATTTTCAGAAAGGACAAAATGATTTCAACTCTGATGTCTTTAAATAGTTTCTTCATAGTACCAAAATTGCAGTTTGTTCGTAATTGGAAACTTTTTTATATTTATTTTAATTTAAAAAATATTTTTTAACAAATAATCGAATCAAATTTTATTTTATAACTGGAATGTTTTTTTTTATTTTGAAAATATTTTTTGAACAGTTTAATTACTAATTAAAATGTTGACTTAGATCTGAGGTTCGAATCGTGTGATCGGTAGAACAATTATCCTCCACACTGATTATTCCTTAAAAGGATGAAACATATGGGTATATGGATAAGAAATACTAAAAAAAAATATATATTTATCATAATATTGTATATATATGAGATTGACGGACTGCTATGTTTTAAATTTTGGTGCCCTTAAGCGAAAAAGATAGTGAAAAGGGATTACAAATGAAGAACCATTATTCGTGGAAACGCCTTGAGTCTGCTCTCAGCCTGTCAAGCCAGCCGAACATTCGAAGAAAACTATAGACTGTGATACAATTATATATAAGAAATCAGGATTTCTCGATATTAAAATAAACAGGGTTCAAGTGACGAATAAGGGATTTATTAATTATTTATTGAATTATTAATCTCATAGTTTACTTTTTCACCGAATAGATCAGTGGAATATATTTGTTTCTTATTTTTTTTATTTGTGGTTGAACAAATTTATACAATGAATAAATAAAATAAAAAATACAACCAAAATGAAGAAAAAGAGAAGGTAAAAACGAGAAAAACAGTTTTTTTTCTAAAAAATCGATAAAAACAAACTTCAAAGTTAACATATAACTAATAATTATTCGAAGTAGAATAATTGCGGTTAGTAGAAAATAATTATTAGCTAGATGGTAACTTTGAAGTTTGTTTTTATCGATTTTTTATCGATTGGTTATAAACACTGTCAACAAGAAATGAAAGCACATAACTTAAACATTGCAGAACATTTACATGCAAACAATATAGTTTAATAAGTTTTTCCCTTTTAAAACTTGTGATTGAAAAGCAAACATGTATAAGTTAATGAATTTGGGGCATATTTATACACTGATGAAGCCTCCCCATGGATATAGATATTTTGTATATCATGAAAATATATGTTCTTGAAATTGAAAATATATGTTCGTGAAATTGTTTGTAAATAAAAATGTTCTTGAATGAAAGTAAAAAACAAACGTTGTAGAAATCGTGTCCCTATTTACTTATGATTTCACGAGGGCCAAATTCTGCGTTGTTTTGTCAATATCTTTCTTGTCCTCGTTAAGTGAAGGCGAATTCCTTTTAGCCTTAGGCAATTTTTATTTTCAGCCCGATCCGATATATATATATATATGATGGACTCTCCCGTCGATTTCGACGTATAAGTGCCCCACCAGGGGCTGCCCGCGCGTGCATTTGTAATTGCAAGGGTTGCGCAATCTCCAACAACCGCTCTCCTGCGTCGGCATTGCTTGATTCCAATGGCAAGTAGTAATACAAGACGACTGGAAACAATGCCGAGATAAGCAGAGAGCACATACAGCACCTGGTATTCCCAAATACACACCCATTTAGTACTGGCCAGGCTCAAAGCCGCTTAACTTCGGTGATCTAACGGGAACCGGTGTGTCAACGTGATTGTGCCGTATTTATATATATATATTTTAGTTTTTTTCATGATATATATATATACATATATATATATATATTTTCATGATATATATATATATATAATATATATATATATATATATATATATATATATATATAAAGAGGTGTACTAAAAGCGAACTTTTAGGAAAGGTAAAACCTTATTGTGAAGAGTATACAGCTCAATATCCAGGATAGAGCAGGTAGAAATGAAGGAGAATGGAAAGGAATTAGAGAAAGCAAAAGCCAAATCAAAATTCGTACCAAGTGAGACCTGGGAAAAATAAGGATTCATGCAGTGATGATGATGGAGCTGAGAATTCTAAACCTAAGAGAGGTAGAAAATGTGTTAAGGATAAGAATCCTGACTATGTTTACTATTAGACTGTAAGTGAGCGATCTTTTTCTTTTCTCACATATATATATATATATATATAAATTAGAGCTGTATTGTAAATGTTGCTTGATTTTTTAAACTATATTTTCGTTGCTCGAAAGCCTACGTTCGGTAGAATTAGGAATCTGTTATATGATTTATGGGAGTGGTTTGACTTTGGGTTTACGTATATTAGATTAGCCTTATTTTTTCAAATATGTCTCGTAAGTATTTTCATTAAAGTTTAAAGTGACATCTAAAAAGTGAGTTATTTTTATGTTAGCCAGTACTTCTACTCTTCGGTCTTTTTTATTTCATTTCCATACGTATAATTTTCTTGAAGTTTTCTTCCTTGACCTTACTCCATCATCTCTATAAAGGCCGATATCTGTATTATCAAATATATTTTTGAGTGTATATAAAATAAATAACCCCACATGATTTGATGCCTCCGCAGAGTCAAGAGCACTGATGGCCAAATCAAAGGAGTTCGTAATTTTTGTTTTAATCCATTAGTCATTATTATTAATTGAAATAACATTTACAATACAGCTCTAAAAATAGTGGGTACTTTTAAAATCGAAATTAAATAAAAGAATCAGGAAACAATTATAATAAAATTAAAAAGAAAAGAAAAAACAATATAATTTGGTTTACACCGGCCTATAATCACATGCTAAAAACAATACTGGGAAAGAAATTCCTAAATCTCATTAAAAAACAATTCCCCATGACCAATCGACTGCATAAAATATTCAATAAAAATAACCTAAAACTGTCCTACAGCTGCTGCGAAAACCTAGAAAAGATAATTAAGGCACACAATAACAAAATACTCAAAGAGAACAGCAGATAGAAAGAAAAAACTAACAAATTACATAAAAAGTGACAAAAATAGCAAAGATAACATTAAGAAGAACACAAAAATAAAAGCACTACAGATAATAATAACCCAAACCTTAATAGAAATCACCCAAATAGAAATGAAGAGAAAAGCTGTAACTGTATAACTCGTACACTTTGTCCACTACTATATAAATGCCTAACCAAAAGTATTGTTTACAAAGCCACAACAACGAATAACAAGAAGTACTACGTGGGTATGACACTCCTAGATTTTTAAACAAAATATTACGACCACAACAGCAGATTAAAAGCAAACACCGAATTAAAACGGCACTAGAGAACAAATCTTGAGAGCTCAAAGTAAGCGGACGCTCACAAATAATCGAAAGGAAAATAATACGACAGGCCAGTAATATAGAAATTTAGACGACCTGTGTAGATTATGTCTCAATAGAGAATTTGAAATCCTAAACTTTAAAGACCCCTAAAACTTATTAAACAGTAAAAGTGAAATAGCAAACAACTGCTTACACAGAATAAAAATTACAATACATAAATGAATAAATAAATGAACCAATAGATAAATAAAAAACTAAACTAAATGAAAACCTAAAATAGATATACAAGCCAGCACGTGTTAAAATAAGGTCAAACATTATTTTGACATAACAAAGAAACAGAGATGGGCAACCCTATAGAAAACAGAACAATAGAATGGGAAATAAAATCAACCGAACCTTTTTTTGTGAGAAGCTCAACTATTGGCTAATGGAAGAGAATAAAAAAGAATCTGATCGGTTAACTAGCTAGACTAAACACAACGTGTATATAAAAAACCAACCGGCAACACGCACTCTATGCATTTTCGCCTAACGAAACGTGGAAGTCTCTGTGTATCTTAATTGCCATAAATATATTTTATTAATTTACTACCTAGCTCTACTTACGCATTGAACACTGTTAAAGTAAATACTGAAAATTGATACATAAAAGAGTATATCTCTTTATAACATTTTATGTGGATACATGAAATAATATATATATATATATATATATATATATATATATATATATATATATATATACATACAGAAACTGAGCGATGAAAATAAAAAAATGTATAAATACAATATTTATTAAAACACCAGAAGTTCAAAGCCAGGAATGTCATTATCCTTAACCTATGGATTTTCAAAGAAAAACTATATTCATCAGAGGATAAAACGCGGTATTGTAACTGCAAATTATACCGGTAAAATGTAACTTTGAAAATTAATACACACACACACACACACACACACACACACACACACACACACACACACACACACACACACACACACACATATATATATATATATATATATATATATATACATATATATATATATATATAAACACTTTTTTAATCAAGAGAAACGTAAAGTTAGGACAGTCACCGTTATTGAGATTTATATTATTACAATAGATTAGTATTTAAAGATACAACCCTTATCTTTAAATTTGTATTAATGTTATATATATATATATATATATATATATATATATATATATATATATCATGGACTCTCCCGTCGATTTCGACGTATGAGGTCTTGACAACTCAAAATTTGTTTAGTCTACGATGGATGTAGCATGCTTACATTTACTCAATCGTAAATGGCATTTGAGTCCTGCAAGAGATTTGCAAACCAGCCCACAATGGATGCAAGAAGGAAGATCTTGAGAAAAATCGGCTGGGATACTTGTAGATGTTTTTGTTCTTTCGCGTCTTTCGCGCTGTTGATCAATGGCAGTTACAGAGAACCGCCTGATGCCCCTCTGGCAGTCAGATCGCCATTCCTTCCGTCGAGAAGCAAGCTGTTCAAAATCACGATAAGCAATATTGATAGATGTCAAATTCATCTTCAACTTGTCCTTAAAGCGAAGCAGCGGTCGACCCACATTTCGCCTTCCACTGTTGAGCTCGCCGTACATCAGTTGCTTTGGTATTCTATCATCTTCCATACGTGAGACATGTCCTGCCCAACGCATAAAAAAGCTTTCAATTCCGCCAATACCGCAGCATGTAAATAGGTCCGCATTAGACATCCGATTTCTTAGGGTGACACCACAAATCGTTCTAAGGCAATTTTTGTGAAAGACATCACGCTTCTGAATGTGGCTGCGATAGACTGTCCATGATTCTGATCCATAAAGCAGTGATGTTAGCACAACTGCTCTATACACAAGTACTTTTGTTCTCAAACTTATCCCCCTGTCCTTCCATAACCGATGACGCATTTTTCCAAAGGCAGTGGTTGCTTTCGCAATTCGGTTAAAGATTTCGTCATCAAGGGAGGCACTCCAATTTATCTTACTCCCAAGATAAGTGAAGTTTTTCACATATTTCAGATCTTTACCGTCCACTTGGATTGGAATATCTGGAAAACAGTGTCCTGGTGGCTGTTGCTTCACACCCTGAACTTGTTTATGCATGAGGCGAGGTTGGTGAATCACTTCTGTTTTCTTGATGCTGATTGTCAGACCAAAAGCCTTGCAAGCAGTCGAAAACCTGTCCACAAGCAGTTGCGCTTCCTCCCGAGATGTTGCACAAAGTGCAGCGTCATCTGTAAACAAAAGATCCCTGATGACAGTTTGTCGAAGAAGGGTCTTAGCTTTGAAACGTTGCTGGTTAAAGAGACCACCACTTGTTCTAAATTTAAACTTCACCCCAGTATCTATATCAGCGAAAGCATATCTCAGCATAACTGAAAAGAACAAAGCAAATAGCACAGGTGCCATTACGCAACCCTGTTTGGTACCATTTGTCACATTGAAAGGTTCTGAAGACTCTCCATTTGAAACAACCGATGCCTTCATTCCATCATGGAAAGAAATAATTACATTCAGCATGTTGTCAGGTATTCCCAGCTTGTCCAACACTTCCCAGAGGGCTTCGCGGTTTACTGTGTCAAAGGCCTTTGTAAGGTCAATGAAAACCATATACAACTCGTCGTTCTTTTCCCGAACTTTCTCGGCAACCTGGCGGAGGGAAAAGATCATATCGACAGTACCCCGACCAGCACGGAAACCGCACTGAGATTCGGGATAGATATCATCAACAAGGTGTTTAATTATATATATATAGGTTTATATAAACACAATTACATGATCAATTTGCGTTCCAAGAAATCAACAAACAACAGGATTTTGTACGATCGTTTCAAAGACCATTCATGTTTATTATTACTATCAGATTTCATCGTCAGCACAGGGTATAGACACTAAATTAAAGACATATATACAGCATCAATGGGTCAGATACCAACAACCATCAATTACACAGCAAATTAGAAACAAAAAGAGGAGTTGATGTATGTAGTCTTCAAGTTATAGCAAACCAGCCGGAAACATTGTTTAAGGATGTATCTTGTCACTTGTCACGACATATTTCAATTTTCTCATTTTTTTCGTATTCATTTATATAGTCTTATCTTGTGGGTATGGTCTAAACCAGGGGAGGACAAACTTTTCAGAGTGAGGGCCAGATGAGACTTTAGGAAGGAGATCGCGGGCCGGAGTGAAAAACGAAATCTCGGAATTACTATATTTTGTTTACATGAATAAATTGTACAAAAGTTGCATTGAACACTCTACAAATCTGATATGTTTTCTCAAGAGACTTCTGTATGTGATATTATAAAAGGCGCCGACGAAGAGCCGATTTGGAATCATAAAAATTAATGGCTGGGACGTAGCAAGTTGATCCAGCATACGTTTTGACACACCTCACATAAGTTCTATGTTTCATGCCCTTTCCTCGTCTCTCGTTTCCTCTTTGCCTCTCTCTTTCTCTTTTTCTATTTTTATCTCAGGCCAAGGATTTGAAATTAATAGTTAAAGAAAAATGAAATATACACGCATCATCGCTCGCTGATATTTATACATTTTCATCCCACTGTAAATCTTAATTGAAACCTACTTTTACGTCTATGTCACAGAATGATATGAGTTTTACTACGAGGTCCGCGGGCCGGATTGCAATAATAAAGCATAACAGGGTGGCGGGCCGGACACTAAGCCATCGCGGGCCGGATGTGACCCGCGCGCCGGAGGTTGCCCGCCCCTGGTCTAAACCAATCGAATTTATTATATATTCATATCTTTTGCAATCATCCCTGACCATCGTTTGATGATTCTCTTAGAGTTGGACTTTATCGAACTTGGAAGGTTTATGAGGGCCTTCATCTTCGATCTTGAAAATCAAGAATTCTTCTTTGTCAGAACGTAAAGAAAATAAAATCGTCCAGTTTTCGTATGCAATTTTGCTAGAGAGTTTATTGTTTAGTTGTTGTTGTTTTTATTTACTAACAATTTCTTTTATGGAAATCGCTCCAGACGAGGCATGAAGCCACTTGATGTAAGGAGCTAACAAGAACAAATATGGTTATCGCAAAGATAGGAAATGCCTATTAGCCTTAGTCTTTAATTGACCAGGTAGAAGGAAAACAGTCAGCAGGAAGAGAGTTCCACAAGCCTGCGGTTCTTGAAAAGAAGCTACTGGAATAGGAAGATGTGTTACAAGGAGGTATCAAAACAACGAATTGATTGAGATCACTAGACCAACGAGTCAAACGAGCTGGAACAAAAAGAGCGAGGAATAAATCACATAATTCTGAAGAACACATGCCATAATAGTATTTACAGAAAAGACTGAGACTAGCTACATCATTCTGAAGAAGAGTGCTCTAAGCAGCACCTCCTCAGATGTGGTAACAGTACCTCCTAATCTTATGACGTATTTGCGTCAGGCGTGAGAAACTTTATGGAGTAGTAGAATGATCGCAATATTTTTCTAGCAAACTCAGCAACGGATTTGATGTAAGTTTTCCATTTCAAGTCTGAGGTGAAGGTCAGTCCCAGAAGTTTGTTGTGTGTAGAAATTAGTACTAACATTGCTGGTAACATAACTGGCAACAGACTAGCGTCCTGTTTTGAAAAGGGTGCGATAGATCTGGCATGATTCGAACATGGACCAGACATGACGTCAGTCAACGTCAGTATCCACTTTGCCACGGCCACCTCTCAGACAGACAAAAGGAGGGGGAGATATATAAGAAGTAAGAGAGGGGTAGAGGTAGATATAGAAAGAAAGAGAGAAAGAGAGAGAAAGGGAGTAGGAGGCAAAGAAAGAGGGGGGATAATTAGAGAGAGGGAGAGTAAAAGGTTGAGTTGAAAATATAAGTAAATAGGATGTTTCCCGAAGAGAAGTCAGAATCAAATCAGGAATTACCAATTGTTATCAATTCCAATTTTCGTGCGCTGCAGAATTCCGCAAAAATCAGTTTTGAAATGATATCCAATGCGCACATCCCGTTGTGTATTCTCCATTTTCTTGGCAGGAGCGCCAAGCGTCCGCTCCCCAACGACATACATCAATTCAGGGTGGACATTGTAAGCGATGGTGTTGTCAGCTTTTATTTCGCTTGGGATCAGGGTGCGTATCGGATGGTTTACACGCTACACTCGCAGACAATTCCTGTCAGAGACAATAAAAACCGAAGCAGCTCATCGTTCCACCCAAAAGAGCCAGGGAATCACTTGAGCATGAAATCGATAACAAAATCTCAGCCCTGATGCATCTTAACAAAATAGGCGTCCGCTTACACACAATCGAAAACATACACACAATCACTTACACGTGTGCAGAGAAACATACTAAACATAATAACACACACATAAATATATATATATATATATATTTATATATATATATATATATATATATATATATATATATATATATATATATATATATATACACAGACATGTACAAAATCTGCGACACTGGCATATCAGTGTTGTCGATCAACAGCTATTATAAACTGAGATCTTATCAGGAAGAGTTAAAATCCGATCTTAACCTTAGATCATATATGGAGAGAACTATGAAATATGATCTGAGGTTAAGATCGGATTCTTACTCTGCCTGATGAGATCTCAGTTTATAGTAACTGCTGATCGATAACATCGACACTGGCATGTCGATGTTATCGATCAACAGCTATTATAAACTGAGATCTTATCAGGCAGAGTTAAAATCCGATCTTAACCTTAGATCATATTTGGAAAGTATGAAATGGAGAAAAAAAGAAAAGAAATTTAAAATTTAAATTGGAAAGTCACGTGGTTGGGACCGTGTAGAATCAAAATCCAAAACATAATAATGTAAAAAAACTAACAAAATATTAATATAAAATATAAAATATAAAATACAATAAAATAAAGTAAAATGAAATAAAATGAAGTGAAAAAAGAGAGAAATAATAAAATAAGATAGATAGATAGATAGATGGATAGATAGATAGATAGATAGATAGATAGATAGATAGATAGATAGATAGATAGATAGATAGAAATAAATACAGATAAAATGAAATAAAATAAAATGGTACGGGATAAAATAAGATCATTTAGGATAGAGACAGAAGTGGGTGATACAGATAGGGGAGGGTATATATATATATATATATATATATATATATATATATATATATATATATATATATATATATATATATATATATATATTTAAAATGACAAAAGGAAAGCCAAAAATTATGTGATTTATCATCAACGTTTCGTCTTTATTGAAAGACATCCTCAGGATGAAGAAAGCAACGTAGAAAATCATACAGAATATTAATTTTGATTTGCCAAAAAGTGTCCAGACTTCGGCATGAATGTTGACGTGAACACGCAGAGAACGAAAAACATGATTTTGGTTGTAGCGTTATCAGCAGTGGCATGTCTCCTTTGAAAGACGCGAAATGAATGGGGTTAATGGCTTCGATTTATTAGTTCATGGCTAGTTTAGCTAGGAAGTTTGTAGGGGTCAAAATATGTCACAGCCAAGCTTGGCTGGTAGTAGAAATGGGGGACGGGGGGGGTATAAATCTGCTGTTTATTCTAAATTGAGAAGGGAGAGTGTAAAAAGAAAACAAAAAAAAATATATATATATATATGTATATATATATATATATATATATATATATATATATATATATATATATATATATATATATATATGCGCGATCCGAACGCCATTTCGTTGATCACTCTATACTGCTTGGTACATAGCCGCCGATTCGCTATTTACATTTAAAATTCCTCTATATTTACTAACTAATTGGCTATGGCCGATGGATAAGATCCTCGACTACGAATCAGTGGCGATTTGTGACCGACCGTTGAGAATTAGTTCCTACACTGAAGATTGCGTTAGCATGAAACATCGATGTCCGTAGGTATTTAAATAATTAATATTTACTTATAAAATATTATTGTATATATATATATATATATATATATATATATATATATATATATATCAAATATTATTTAAAAAAGTATACGTTACAAATTTCAGAGTCGTACCGCGGTTTCATCCAGATAGACTGGCTTTTTAAATTTATGTAAATCGATTATAGCCCATAAGGAATCGTCCGAGTGCTTTTGTTATTGATTTGATTCTTGTGTAAAAACAAGTAAAGGAAACATAAACTATTAACCAGGGATTGGTTTAATATGGTAGTGAGGCCGATAGTGAGGCCGACACTACTTTCGGTGGATCTGTTCACTTACCCCCGTACCTCACTATATAATGCAACTGTTTAGTAGTCATAAATTAACACCGAGGATTGAATCACTGTCCATTAGCGAACCCTCTGATGGACCGGTTGTTTCACGTTGCCACATTTATTTATATTTATTTATTTATTTATTTATTATTTATTATTTATTTATTATTTATTTATTTATTTATTTATTTATCTATTATTTATTTATTTATTTATTTATTTATTATTCATTATTTATTTATTTATTATTTATTTATTATTCATTTATTTATTTATTATTTATTCATTAGTAATTTATTTATTTATTATTTATTTATTTATTTATTATTTATTCATTTATCATTTATTATTTATTTTTTATTCATTTGTTTATCATTTATTATTTATTATTTATTTTTATTTATTTATTGATTTCTTTATTATTTATCATTTATTTATTTATTTATTATTTATTTATTTATTTATTTATTATTTACTTATGTATTTATTTATTATTTATTTATTATTCATCATGTATTATTTATTTATTTATTTATTTTTTATTATTTATTTATTTATTATTTATTTATTTATTATTTCGAATTCGTTAATTACTAGCGGTATTCACTCGGCGTTGCACATGTGGAGAAAATTGCTGAACGTAAATAATTTCAAATATTTCAAGTCATATTTACAATTATTGCCTTGGAGGAAAAGTTCAAAAATAATATGTGAAATATGAGATCAAGTAATAAAAACTGCTAGCGCGGTGGTGTTTTCTACTTGTTTTAACGAATCAAAACGAATTTGCTATTGCTTAATTATTTTAAATCATAGAAATACCAATAAAAATAATAAACTAAATGTTTAACTTTTATTTAGATACATCTTTTGCTTATATATTTTTTTGTTTAATCTATTTAAAAAATCAATTTAATTTCTTTACATTCTACTATTTTTTATTTTATTTAAATTTAGTTATGGAAATCGCTCTAGATAAGGCGTGATGTCAATTGATGTAAGGAGCAGTTCGTTCCCCTTTGTCAGAATTATCGCTCATGAAATGTGAAGATTCAAGGAATAAATAAGTTTCTTTACATTATATTTCAGTTATTTCTTTATTAATTTTTTCATGGAAATCGCTCCATATAAAGCGTGAAGTAATTTGATGTAAGGAGCTTCTTCTTTTGTGTGAATCCCATGATTCTGGTGTTGGCATTAGTTTACCCGATTTGTTTCTAGTTAGAAATCTTTCTTGAAAGAAATCGGGTACTTACGGGAAGGTTGCCAACATCCCTAAGTGAAAGTGGTGCTGTGAAACTGACTGGATTCGAACTTGGAACACTCAGGTCTTCAGTCCGTGTTGATATCCACTTAACCACCGTCCCCTGCCATGTAAGGAGCTAAAAAAATACTACTTCAATGTCAAAACCAACGATGAGAGTTAAATGGATATATTCCGACCCAGAAAACAGCAATTCTTCCCCCTATGTCAGAAATATCACTCATGGAATGTGAGGACTAAAGGACAAAATAAGTGAAGCAATAATTAAGTAAACCCAAATTCCACTTTCTACTCTCCTTATATATATATATATATATATATATATATATATATATATATATATATATATATATATATATATATATATATATATATATTGTGCGTATTTAGGCAGCATATTTTCATTTAGGTAAACATTATTAAATAACACGGAGTGGTTTTGTTTGATGCGACTTTTAAAATTTTTTTTCAATTTTCCGAATTGTCCATCTAACGTTTCGGTCAAATTGATGTAAATATGATCCATGGGTTCATAATCGTAAAGTCATAATTTGTAAAGACACTAAAACTAATACCGCCTGAAGATGATTTGATGATTCAAATCGAAAGTACTTGCAAAAAAGAAAAAAGAATGGAACAAGAAACCCATGGATCATATTTACATCAATTTAACCGAAACATTAGATGGACAATTCGGAAAATTGAAAAAAGAAAAAAAATCGCATCAAACAAAACCACTCCGTGTTATTTAATAATGTTTGCCTAAATATATATATATATATATATATATATACATATATATATATATATATATATATATATATATATATATATATATATATATATATATATATATATATAAAAAGATAAAGATAGAAGAAATAAGAGTGATAAACATGTTCGAATGTCCAAATTTATTTCAAATTTCGATTGTTCAATGCAAGGTGTATTCTGTAATAAACCAGTGTTTTTAATATTTTTCAAATATTTGAACTTTGGCTTTTTTACAGCCAACTTATCTATCTGTATTTCTCCTCTGATAATAAGATTTCGATCTTTGAAAAGCCATTGGCTTAAGGAAAGAATAATAAACATTGGTTTATTAAAGAATACACCTTGCATTGAACAATCGAAATTTGAAATAAATTTGGACATTCGAACATGTTTATCACTCTTATTTCTTCTATCTTTATAATTGCTCTATCTCGTATATTGAGCTTAACCTTTTCACTATAGGGCCTATTTACTTAAAGTTTACTTTTGGTTTATATTTGATTATATATATATATACTGTTGTGAAGTTGTCCAACAGTAAATAATAAATAAAGGAAGTCAAGTCGAGGGTTGTTTTAACAAGTGTATTAAGAAAGTAAGAAAGTGACTAGCACTTGGCTAGACAGTTACAAGACTGTGCTTTGTCTTCTCTGTGTCTCTGGTGACTCTCACTATTTATAGTGACAACCGGTGCAGTTTCTCCTGTGTAAAAACGGCCGGTGTAACATATACCTAATCAATAATTTCCACTAATGATCCCGGATGGAATCGAAGGAAACTTTTAATTGTGTCTTAAGATTGTGTAAAGTATTAACACTTTATTGGAAATTATTTTGTTCTAAACATTAACGTATCGATTTCTACTATACATAAACAAACATTGACTTTTATGTATATGAGATAGAATTGAGGGGACATTTTACTTATATCCGAAGCAGAAAATAACATCTTTAGCATGGCACCTTACTCAAACGCTACATATTTACATAACATAACAAAATATACCACGTATTTTCAAATTGACTATTTCTCAGAAAAACATGTTTACACTTAGACAATCGATTTTCTGACCCCAAAAAGTAAATCCACGCTTTCAATGTGGCAAAGTTAATTTAATCAAAACACGAACAGATATTTTCACTTTAAAAAAAAAAAAAATTATTAAAAGAAATACAAGAAATACGGAGAAACGTCTGAGAATAACAAGTGATCTTTTCCATTAAGAAACATGTATTGTTTTCGAGGGTAATTAAAAAAAAAGAGTGGAAAAACTAATCCAAGCTGATTAGTGCCTTTTTTTTACTGGGGCAGGTGCGTTCACAAATGAAAAGCTTCGTTATTTACCGGCAGGAAATCAGAAATAATGTTTAATTTCCGTAGACAATTTATTTTCTCTTTCATTTTTATACATTCGGAGTGTTACTTAACATAGAGAAACCAGACGGTTTTGAGTAAAAATAATTAATCTTTGTAAATACAATCACAAAAAATAAACACAATAAAGCTACGTTAATTTGCAAATGGACACGTCATAAAAATAACAAATTACAAAGTTTAAAATAATTCTATATTCTGACAAATAAATATACAAAATAATTACATATATAACATATATATATATATATATATATATATATATAGAGAGAGAGAGAGAGAGAGAGAGAAAGAGAGAGAGAGAGAGAGAGAAAGAGAGAGAGAGTCAGGTTGTATATGAAAAGAAATCAAATAAAGTGCTCGATCATATAAGAGAGCTAATATAATTTATTTAGATACTGTATATTACATATTTCAGCAATGTACCGCGGTTTCATCCAAAAGGGCAGATTTAGACATCTTTAGTAAATCTCCGTGCCCAGTGGAATCATCGGCAAGCTGAAATGATTGTAGACACGCCCGACAGGGAATGGCGTCAACAATGACAGAAAAACGGTGCATCTCTGAAAAAATCCGGTGTGGGATAGTGATTAACTAGGGCTCAAGGGAGGCCTTCATTTTATTCCCTAGCAAGTTTTATTTATTATTTATTTATCTGTTAGCAAGTTTTATTTATTTATTTATTTATCTGTTCTTTTGTAATGTTATTATTATATCTGAAAAATACGAAAGGGGTGGCTATATAGTTTACCGTTTGACCCTATTAAACTAGTGTGCTTTTTTGTTGTCGTTTTTGGGAATAAAGTTATGTATCGGATTAATTGTTCGATATAGAGCTGAAAGAGATGATTCAAATATGTTTTTATCGACTTAACGTGTTTGTTTATTTTAGTTTATTGAATTGGTGTTTTCGTATTTTCTGTTCTTTTTGTAATGTTATTGTTATATCTGGTCTGAAAAAATACAAAAGGAGCGGCCATATATTTTGTCGTTTGGTTTGTGGAATTAGGGTGCCCTTTGTCGTTTTTGGGAAAAAAATTATGTATCGGATTAATTGTTCGATATAGTGTTGGAAAGCATGATGCAATGATGTTTTTATGGACTTAACGTGTTTGTTTATTTTTGTTTATTGAATTGGTGTTTTCGTATTTTCTAGATCTCAATGGGAAGCGGTGTTTCGTTGATATGTCCCGTTTATAACCAGTAGTGTTGAAAACAAAAACAAACAAACAAAAAAGAACAAAAAAGAGAGAACAAAAAATGGTTATAAACGGAATGATAGATACTATCTGTTATTTCCGTTTGAGGGGTATAAGTTTAGTTTCTATATTAATGGTGTGTTAATAATATTAATATTTATATTTTTATTTATATTTATATTTAGTGTAATTGATTAAATTCCTTATCTTGTTATTTCACTTGTATCTATGTCCATGCGCACCGGCAAATACACCTATATACACACACGAGCATGGAACCACTTTGAAAAGAAAACTTTGTGGTGTATCTGTATTCCCGTGATAGGAGGGTCACGGGGAGATGGGGTATCTGCTGATAAATGTAAATTCCGCTGTGGATGGGGTTAGTTTTAGTATGGATGATGTGATTATCTGTGGTGAAAGGGTGGGGTGTTTATTGATGAATATTTTACCTGGGTAAGGACTAGGTTGTATCAAGGTAGGCAGGGTTTATCTAGTCGCGCCCGTGGTGTGTTTAACATATATCTTTGGGGTATTTTGTACGTAAATAGAAAGATAGGAATTTTGTTATGGGTTTAGGGAGGTCTTGGGGAGATTAGTTATTTTATATGTTTTTAAGAAATACGTTACTATCCTTTTAGGGGGTATTTGGTTTAAAGGGATAATTGGTGGGTTATGTAATATTGTTATCAGACCATTGGGCTAGCAGGAATTTTCTTCTGTAGGGGCATTTTCTGAAGACCTCGGTTTTTATGTTCATGCAGTTTATGGAAGCGTTGTTGATAGCTTGTATAATTCTGAATTTCTCAGTAGTGCACAAAGGGCATGTCCTGGAGGTGGGGCTGTAGGATTTAGGTTTGTCGGTAATTCTCCATTCTATTTTGTAGGGGGTGTTGGACTTCTTGAGATCCCATACATGGGTTGCCAGTGTGGTTATGTGGTCTTTTTTAGGGTATTTGAAAGTGTTGTTGTGGGCGTAGAGTCTTTGTTTAAAAGATCCTTGGGTCATTCCGATGTATATATCATCCCTTTTGGTATCCACCCCGGATATAACCTTGGCTTCGTAAACAACAGAGCTGACTGTGCATCCCCCGCCCAAGGGGCAGGTCTCACCTCTTTTGTAAGAGCAACGGGGGTTGGGTGTATTAGTTGGTGGTTTGGGGGTCAGAATGGATCCCACGGACTGAAAACATGAATAGCTAGTTTTTACTGTATTTCTGTTAAAAAGTTTATGGAGATTATTTGATGGCGGGTAGTGCTTGTCTATTAGTTTGAGAAATTGATTACCTACGCTATATTTGACGCTGAGGGGAAAAGAGGGGGGGGGGGGTGAACCAGATAATATTTCTTTGTCTCTTGCGTCTGTGTTGGCTGGTGGATTGGTTGGGTATGTAGGATATTTTTTCGTTATAACCGCTCTCAATGAGGGCATATTGTTGGAAAATCTCAGGTGTGGATGAAAGGCTTGAAATTCTTTTTACTAATATTGGGTATAAGGTTCTTAAATATGAGTGGGGGTGGCATGATTTGGTGTGGATGATAATATTTCTTTATCTCTAGACCTGACCAACAATTCAACTAGGCCATACCACAATCCCACCGAACAACTCCGGTACATCCACACCAAATCATGCCACCCCCCACTCATATTTAAGAACCGTATATCCGATATTAGTAAAAGAATTTCAAGCCTTTCATCCACACCTGAGATTTTCCAACAAGCCGCTCCGTATTACAATATGCCCTCATTGAGAGCGGTTATAACGAAAAAATATCCTACATACCCAACCAATCCACCAGCCAACACAGCCAACGCGTCCAAACGAGAGTGACACTTGACTTCACATTTACGAAACAGATGACAACAGAAGCTGAAGAGTGCCGGATGACTTAGTCCTTCTGTGCTTGAAACCGACGGTACGAATGTTGTACTGATTTTTCTTTACCAATATATATATATATATATATATATATATATATATATATATATATATATATATATATAAGAAAATGAAATGCCGTGGTAGACAAAATGTGTGAAAAAAGACAGAGAAAACAGGTTAAAATGCAGGAGAAAAACAAAAACAAGAGATTTGACCGGTTTCGTTCGTATTAACTTGTTCTGAAGACTTTAGTTAATACAAACCAAAAATCTGTTGTTTTTGTTTTTCTACTGCATCTAAACCTGTTTTCCGTTTGTTTGTTTTTCATTCACACACATACACACACACACACACACACACACATATATATATATATATATATTAATATATATATGTATATATATATATATCAATTGATCAAGTTCAAATGTGTTAACAAAGTGAACAAAAACAGGGTTTTCAAGAGTGCTCAATACCAAGTAAAGCATTTATAAAATTACATAAATAATATTATAGCCTTACGTCAATCAACCAACGTTTCAATGCGTATTACAGGATCTTATCAAAGGCAGAGCTAAAATAAATTCAAAATCAAAAATGAGAAATTCGTAGCTTCGCTTTGGAAAATCTCAAAACGAAGCCAGATTTTAAGAGGGAAAGAGAAGGACAAATAAGTATGGGGAAACCGATTAGATTCCATTTTGGTTAACTGTAGGTTATATCGTCCATTAAGTTTGCACCTAATCACCAGTTCAACGCCAGATAGGCCACATGCTTGTCCGTAAGGCTATAATATTGTTTATGTAATTTATATATAGCTTCGTATCCAAATGACCTAAATTAACATCTGAAGTAAAAAATTACTCTCAAGTAAATTAGAATTTTTATAAATAAATTATAGAACTTATTAACTATTTAAAGAAATATTACTGAATTAAAATTTATAAATACTCACACAACTTTTAGGATGTACTAGCTTTGAACGAAAAATTAAAAATGGCGTATTAGTGGGTTCCCTCATGTGTGAGTTGGCTTTTTTCTTTGTTTTTTGTTTGGTTTCACCCAAAAATGAACCATTGTATAGTGTTTTTTTTAAAGACACTTTAATCTAAGAACTTTTTACTCTTTGTGAATTTTTCTGATGATTTTCCAACGATGCAGAGACGATATTGACATAAAAATGTGGTTTGACACAAGACAAATGAAACAGGGTCGTAAAAATATATCTCCAGAAATATTATGTTTTTTGAAATGTGAAAAAATAAAAATAAAAACATGGTTAGTGGGATATAATATGAACCTGTCTTATATATATATATATATATATATATATATATGCAAACCTTGTTAAAAATAACAGAATTCGTCTGTTCAATTATTATTTTTTTTATATTTTTAATTTTTCTGATATTCTTTTTTATTAAAATAAAAAATTAATAAATGTTCTATAGGTTTCACGAATATTTTCAATTCTTCGGCGAATCATCCTAACGTTCTCTGCGCGTTTCTCCGCCGTCTTTTTAAAATTCTCTTCTTTCTCCAGCTTTTTTGCTCCTTTGCTTTTGCGTCATATAAAATTTATATATAAATTATATATAAATGTATACATACATTATGTATACATTTATATATAATTTATATATAAATTTATACATATGTTATATATAAATTTATATATAAATTATATATAAATGTATATATGAATTATATATGAATTTATATATAAATTATATATAAATTTATATATACATTTTATATAAATTTTTATGTAAATTATATATAAATTTATATATAAATTATATATAAATTTATGCATAAGTTATATATAAAGTTATATATAAATTATATATAAATTTATATATAAATTATATATAAATTATATATAAATTTATATATAAATTATATATAAATTATATATAAATTTATATATAAATTATATATAAATTAATGCATAAGTTATATATAAATTTATATATAAATTATATATAAATTATATATAAATTTATATATACATTATATATAAATTATATATAAATTTATATATAAATTATATATAAATTAATGCATAAGTTATATATAAATTTATATATAAATTATATATAAATTTATATATAATTTATATATAAATTATATATAAATTATATATAAATTTACATATAAATTATATATAAATTTATATATAAATTATATATAAATTTATATATAAATTATATATAAATTAATATATAAATTATATATAAATGTATACATAAGTTATATATAAATTTATATATAAATTATATATAAATGTATATATGAATTTATATGAATTTATATATATTTATATAATTTCTCTCTGTATCATATGATTTCTTTGGACAGCCATTTTTTATATTAGATTTATATACAATTTATATATAAATTATATATCAATTCATATATATATGTATATATATATTTATATGATTCTTCTCTGTATCATATGATTTCTTTGGACAGCCATTTTTTATATTAGATTTATATACAATTTATATATAAATTATATATCAATTTATATATATGTATATATATATTTATATGATTCTTCTCTGTATCATATGATTACTTTGGACAGGCAATTTTTTAAAGACATTAAGTAAAAATGAATCGAATAACGCAACTTAAAAAAATATTTCTAATTAAACTTGTCGCTTTGAATCACGTAATTGAATATGGCGTCAATTCTAAATTTGGGTGAAATCGAAAACGTCTCGATTTTTTTATGAATTATTATTGTTTCATATTCATTCACTTGTATTTAATAACGTATGGAGATATTTTTAAGAAGAAATACAAGAAACAGAAAAACGATATTTCGTTTAATAAAAACAAGCAATAGAACTGGGAGAGCGCATACCCCCGCCAAATAATATAGTTGCGAAAATAACTACATCTCTGAATAAAGGTACACAAAACAACAACGTAAATCGAAATTAAAACTTGAAAACCAGTTCTAACCGGATTACTTTTCCACTTGTACTCCCATTCACACGGATATTAAATCCAAGCTCTTTGAAAATGCTCTTAATTGATTTCTGGATCTGTCGAGTTCTTGCTAGTTATTTTTTCGGGATAGTCATAGACCGTCGTCTCTGTAGAGGCCGAACACTTTGTTAGGGAATTTGGTTTGTGGACAGTGTAGTCTTTAATTTGTCGTACCTTTTCTTCTTCGTCGTGGAGGGGTGTCGTCTCGATGTCGTCTAGTGGTTGAGTTCTTTCTTTGCCTCTGTACTGCCGTGAACATCGCCGTCCGCTGTGTCTGCAACAAAAACCTTCATAACACGATTAAGGAGGCACCAATCTTTTAAAATTTTGATAGTTTTATTCAGGCATCAGTTTACTGTCGCTCTTGGAGATGTTTCACTAAACGTTGAGGGAGAGATCAATTTACTATTTTATCGTAGTTAATTCCTAGCTTAAGTCCTTAGCCATTCGAGGAGGGGGGAAAGAAGGAATCTCACGCCTGTATTCTCTTAGGGAAATAAATTCCCTTTTTCATTTCGGACTACATAGAAAAATACGTCTGTTTAGCTTGCTTCCAAAAACAGACTGGCCAAACTCCGTTTGCCAGACAAACGCCCGTGACGTCACAGAACTCCTATGCGCAGGTGCACCTTGACCCTTGACCTGAGGTCTCGTTAACGTGGTGGCCCTGTCAACGCTTGTGAGCTCCGACTTTGAGAACAGCCCTATTTTGCACTCGGTTGTACGGGTTCACCCGCACTAAATCACGCAAGCCAAACCAAACGATCCCCCACACGTACGTCCACTTCAACATGCGTCCGACCTCACAGGGCCATTATCCAACAGTAGGATGAAGAGTCCAATCAGATCGCATATATCTTCACTGTCGTAGGCTCCCAGGGGTACATCGAATCGGTCCTTAGGATTCAATTTTTCAACATGGAAGCCAGTCATCATTTAATTAATTTAATTCTTCTGATACTAATTTGGCTCTGTGGAGTGCGTCGGGCTACGTCTTTGGAGTCCCAGTTTAGAATTTCGCTAGGTTAAACCACGCTGATGAGTCGTAAGAATATGAAACTCATGTCCGTGGATAATTATATTTTTTTAAATGTATGTCGCTTCCTATATGGAGGCATCACATTGGTGAAGCGAAAAAATTGTTTCCAACTAGCATTCAGGTAAAATGCTTTTCCTTCTGAATAGTCGAATTCGTTCGAGTATCGATACTAAAGTACACAAATAAATGACACTTATTAAAAAAGCTCCTTCTGTTGGCGTGGCTTGACTCTGTGGTAGAGCATCGGGCTTCAGCCACTGGGGTACCGAGTTCGAATCTCGCTTGATTCGGCCGCGCCAATGAGTCGTCCAGCGACGAAATAGGTGTCCATGGAAAACTATATTTTAAATATATATATTATATATATACATATATATATACACATATATATATATATATGTATATGTATATATATATATATATAATTGTGAAAAAATAAACATATATATATATATACTAATGATAATAGAATTAACGATAAGTGAAGTATCGTAAAGTGATCTATCGTGATAAAGTAAAGCTCAATACGTTGAGTAGAGCAATCAATTTTTAAGAGGGAAAGATAAAGATAAAAAATTGCATAAAATTACATAAAGTTACATAAAGTTGATACAAATTTTATTACATCGAAAGTTCATGTGCAAGGAGTTACATTAATCCTTAAACCATGGTTTTTCAAAGATAAAACTCTTCTTGTCAGAGAATAACATTCGGTAATGTGGTATTTATAATAAATAAATATAACCTAGTTCCATTTCACTTTGAAAAATTGAAGAATAAAAATAGAAAGGTTGGGGACAAAGAAATTAATGGCCGAGAGGGAAAATAGTAGCAGTATTGAGTAGCAATTTTCGAAGACAAAAGGGGACGCTATGGTGCAGGTAGCAAAATAGCAAAAGTAATGTAATAACATTTGTATCAATTTTCGTTAATTTTTTATCTTCATCTTTCCTTCTTTAATATATATATATATATATATATATATATATATATATATATATATATATATATATATATATATATATATAATATGCAATGCTAAAGAACTAATTTTGTCAATTCTATCTGATAATGATCTCGTGTCGAACATGCAGCTCGAACTACAACACACTTTCTTGGCATTCGGGATAGAAACAAAGGATAGTCCCTGTTCTGTCGAAAGATGGTACAACAATATCGCGGAGCCTGTGATCGCGCCGGATCTTCATAATATTGAAAATATGTCACAAACTCCAACAAGAGTTTCGGAGATAGACTCCCACAACCAGATATATTAAAAAAAAACTATATTAACCAGAGTTTTTGCAAAAAGATGTACTACAATAATATCGTGGTGTCTGTGTTCGCGCCGGGCGTCCATAGAATAGAAATATATCAGAAACAGCAAAGTACAACAGATGAAGGATACATCTGTGGAATTTTCACAGGTCCCACTTGTATCCTTATATTATTAGTAATAATTATTTTATTACTATGAAAACATGTGACTCCCGGGGTCACTCATTAAGTTCAGATTAGATCGTTTGAATTAGCAAAAAATGAGTTTGCAAAGCCAGTTAAATTAGGAAACAATAAAAAGCATGATCCTAATTAGTCTTTTTCTGCTCGCTATATTTCTTATACCTCCCTCTTTCCCTGTTATTCAGCTCTACTTTTCTATCCAACTATGGATAACAATAGTGTTAATATTGTGGTGATATGATATTGTTTATTTTATTTTATTTATAATTTTTCTTTTACTTGAGTGTCACCACTTATCAAGGCCCAAAGACCACTCGAGGATAAGGGTTAATGGGTGTCAGGTGGACGGTGAGACGACACTGTGATGATTGGTAATGATGGTTGGAAGTTTGTCAGAATTTGATTATTTAAGATGGCTGCTCAACAATAATTTGTTTACATTGGACTTGAAAACGATCATGTTGTAGTCAGCTGGGAAGCAGCCCCACTGTATTGTGTTCAACAGACGGATAGTTATAGGAAAAAAAACTTTGCTCATGGAAGTTTCCTTTAGTTTTAGGCAGAGAGAGAGAGAGAAGAGAAAGGAGAGAGAGAAAGAGAGAGAAGAGAGAGGAGAGAGAGCAGAGAGAGAGGAGGGGGTATTTATTGACAGTGGTTGTAGCTAGACGAGTTTTTGTTGTGAATGTTTTACGGGGGAATTATTCTAATCTTCTGTTTAATAGTTAGTTCTATTACCATTCATTGGTTATGAACTCAGAGAGAGAAAGAGAGAGAGAGAGAAGCGAGAGTGATAGAGACTGCATAAAATAATAGGGGTCAAACAACATACAGTGAGAGTGAGTGAGAGTTATAGACAGGAATAGGTGACTTGATGCGCTAATTGTAAAATCTGGTTGATTAGAACAATCAAAAATAGATGTTTTCAAACATAACTCAATCCCCAGACCAAGAAATATTTTTACATGTATTGTGTGTGATTCAAATATCTATGAAAGAAAGACACAGGGAAACAAACGTTGATTAACCCATCTTTGATATAATAATAGATTAAGAGTTTTACATTTTGCAATTATGAATAGCAAATAACTGAAACACCAGAATAAGTAAAAAAATAAATAAATTGTATAAAAGTACACAAACAAGGACATTATTAAAAAATTGACCACCGGACAATATTTGATGAGCTCCCAGAACCCAAACCTTATGATGGTGCACAAGAGCCAGGAGAAGAACCTCCATCACAAAACTGGACAGACATTTTGGACAAGACTGTCTCATAAATGAGACAGAACCACCGAACAAGCCTTCCACGGAAATAGCCGAAAAGAGCTTCCAGAAATACATCAAGACCTTCCATTGCAGAAACCTGGAATAAATGAACCCATCAATAATGTGGCAACTATTTTCTGGATGAAGTATCCCAGGAATATATAGATAAGGAAAGCTCTGTAGGGTGGCTGAAAAGAGGATATTACCACTATGATCAGGAGAGGATGATAATGGCTGCCCAAGATCAAGGCTTGATGACCAAGTCCTTTAAAAAGATGAGTGGTCTCAGCAACGACAACAAGTGCAGGTTCTGCCACACAGAAGTGGAGAGTGTGAGCCACCTAACATCCAGTTGTAAGGTTCGGGGATGGCTACTATACAATGGGACACAAATGTGCTAATATCTTCACTTGACCATCTGAAAAAAGAAATTAATATCTACTGTAGCAGCAAGTCCTAGAACTGTTGAACATAAATCATACACCATCCACTATGACTATGCAATTCCTCCAGCTACATACCTAAAAACGGAGCTATTACACCTGACATAGTGATATGAGATATAGAGAGAAAGTAGCAACCCTAGTAGAAGTCAGTGCCACTAATGATGCAGGCTTAAATAGAGCTGAGTGGGAGTAGATAACGAAAAACAAAGGTCTTATGTACGACATGAAAATAAACTGGAATCTTAGGAAGATCTTCATCATGCCAATAATTGTAAGAGCAACCGGGCCAATTAAATTAATTTAGAAATCTAGCTGGCGAATATACCGGGTAAACCAAGTGCAAGAGAGATATAAATAATGGCGTTTTAAGAGACGGTTAGCACCTTAAAAAATCTCTCGGTGTGAGTCTCTGAAATAGCGGGTGAATGTTTGGCAACCGGTAGGATTCCTAACAAAAAAAATATAAGAAAATAAAATAAAAAAACAACAACAGAACTAGCAGGATGACCGAAAGTTGCTCGGGATAAAATAAGGAGCACGATTATGTTCTTTTTGCTTGTGCTCATTACACAATACTACATTTTTTTTACTGCGCCTCCCCTAACCCTAACCCTAACCCTAACCCTAACCCTTGTCTCGTCCCTTAATATAGTTAGAAAAAAAGAAAAAAAAGTGGAAAACTCTCAGAATTAGTGTCTTTCTTTCGGATATCCGTATTTGAAGTTGTAATGGAGTTCTTCCCACCCACATAGCTTCATTAGAGAGGCACGTAGACATTTAGGACTGTTATGGTATAAGCTGATCTACCTATTTCAGGAATAAATGGACTTACCCAAACTAAATCAATACAGTACTATCTAAGCGTCATGGGTAGCGAATTTTGTCAGTTATGGCCTCAAGCTCATGACGTGTACTTCTGTAACATATTTCTGTAACATATTTCTGTAACCTACTTCTGTAACATATTTCTGTAACCTACTTCTGTAACATATTTCTGTAACCTACTTCTGTAACATATTTCTGTAACATATTTCTGTAACATATTTCTGTAACATACTTCTGTAACATATTTCTGTAACATATTTTTGTAACATATTTCTGTAACATATTTTTGTAACATACTTCTGTAACATATTTCTGTAACATATTTTTGTAACATATTTCTGTAACATATTTCTGTAACATACTTCTGTAACATACTTCTGTAACATACTTCTGTAACATATTTCTGTAACATACTTATGTAACATATTTCTGTAACATATTTCTGTAACATATTTCTGTAACATACTTCTGTAACATATTTTTGTAACATATTTCTGTAACATATTTCTGTAACATACTTCTGTAACATACTTCTGTAACATATTTCTGTAACATACTTCTGTAACATATTTCTGTAACATATTTCTGTAACATATTTCTTTAACATATTTCTGTAACATACTTCTGTAACATACTTCTGTAACATACTTCTGTAACATATTTCTTTAACATACTTCTGTAACATATTTCTGTAACATACTTTTGTAACATATTTCTGTAACACATTTCTGTAACATACTTCTGTAACATACTTCTGTAACATACTTCTATAACATACTTCTGTAACATATTTCTGTAACATATTTCTGTAACATACTTCTGTAACATACTTCTGTAACATATTTCTGTAACATACTTCTGTAACATACTTCTGTAACATATTTTTGTAACATACTTCTGTAACATATTTCTGTAACATACTTTAGTAACATATTTCTGTAACATATTTCTGTTAATACACTTTTGTTATTTACGCCACTGTGTTTGTTTTCATTATTATCGGCCTGCAAGGCCACAACATTAGCATTTCTGATTTCTTGCGGGCAATGTTACCATCTTCCTACATACAACATCCAAGACCTTCCTATATCTGGAACACATTACCACAGGACTGCTTCTCTGCGGGCTACAACATCGTTTTAGGTTAGCTGATCTACCTATTTCAGGAATAAATGGATTTACCAAGACAAAATAAATACAGTGACACCTAAGAATCATGGGAAGCGAAGTGTGACACTTATGGCCCCAAGCGCATGACATATACTTCTGTAACACAGTTTTGTTAAGTATAAACTCTTGTTAATTATACCACTGTGTTTGTCTTCATTATTATCGGCTTGCAAGGCCACAACAGGCACACAGAAGAATTCTTAGAGTTTCGGGTCCACTTCCATTGTCTTTCCCGGATAATTAATACATATGATTTAAATTTCATAAAAATAGGAGTTTTAAGGTAGCTTCCCCACAGAGTTGGATCCCTATGCTTGTTTTTATAAGTTCTTCCACGGAATGTGCTCCGATGAATTTCCTACTGAACTTGTACCCCCTAAACGAAAAAAAAAACCCCGACCAACCCGCTTTGCTTCTAAATCACACTTCTTTATTAAAGAGGCCCCTAGATACTGTTAGATTTTCTACTCTGATTGCTCTTTCTTTGAACCGCTTACTTTTGGAATTCTCTTCCTGCTCCCTGTTTCCCCAACAGTATACACATGCAGAAACATCTTGCTACCCAACTCTCCACTCAGATTGCCCCTTCTATTAATCTGGACGCTATCACAGTAACCCCTTGCGCTTCAGTGGCAATATGCCTTGTTTGGAGTGAATAAAAGTTTTTTTCTTTGTAAATACGCGTCCTTTCTATATAGCACGATTATTACTCATCCCCAAATCAGCTGTTCGTTCTTTAACTCATAGAGATCGAATGGGTTTTTAATTTCCCCCTAATACATCCGATAGTTAGACGTGTCTCATTTGATTGATACAAGGCAATTCGATATATTAAAGCAATCGATTAGCCGGCGTAGACGAGGTCATCGCATGAAATGTATCAGAGGAAATCGATTTAGTTATAAATATTTAAACAATTGACTGTAACTGCCATTGATGCGCCCGTGTCTGCCATGACTCGGATGTTACGTAATAGTTACTCATGCTCTTAAATTCCAGACAAGGTGGTAGGTATATCGGTCGCTTCTCCCCCTCTTCCGCTACCTCTCTTTTCCTCCTTCTCTCTTTTTCTCTTTCTCTCTCTCTTTTTCTCTCTCTCTCTCTCTCTCCTTCTCTCTCTCTCTCTCGTGATGCAGAGTTGAAACTGTTGTCTTGATAACTTTCTCTCTTTGAGTTGAAAGACCTTCAGGCATGAGAAATGAGACGACTACAAGTTTATATTTCTGAATTTTTTAGATAAGGATTGATAATTTGTATAATTTTGGTTATTCGGACTACTTTTCTCATCTTGAGTGTTATCATCACAACGTTTCGGCCGCTGTAACCTCCTCCAAGGACCTGTGGCGCAGTGGATATAGTGCTAAGTTAAATTCATTTCTAAGTGATAGTCATCTGAAGGTTGAAGGTTCAATCCTTGGTGCGGGCGATACGAAGAATTGCGAATTACTGAAGACTTCTCCCAGTCATAGCTGACGGAGCAAGATAATTCTACCCCAGTGGATTAAATAACCCTAACCCTCTTGCGCTATCTCTCTCTCTCTATATATATATATATATTTTTCTCTCTATATATCTTTCTCTCTATTTCTCTCTCGTGATGCGGAGTTGAAACTGTTGTCTTGATAACTTTCTCTTTTTTAGTTGAAAGACCATCATACATGAGAAATGAGACGACTACAAGTTCATATTTCTGAATTTTTGAGATAAGGATTGATAATTTGTAACTTAGTACTATATCCACTGATTTTAATCCCTATCGAATTTCACGAAGACTGTCTGCTATATCTGCTGAACATTCATGATATCCTGGATGTACCGTTTTTGCGACATGTTAGATTTTTCCATCGATTAACTTATATATATATATATATATATATATATATATATATATATATATATATATATATATATATATAGATATATATATATATATATATATATATATATATATATATAGAGAGAGAGAGAGAGAGAGAGAGAGAGCTCATTTGCCAGGATATCGTCAACTGCGATTAGCTTTAAAACATAGCTCATTGGGTAAAACTAATTCGAGCTCCTTGCACCTGCCAATGTTAACATTGAGATATCACTTACATTCAGTCAGTGTTGTCCGCACTGAAGAGCTGTGATACAGCGAAACAGTCTTCATGTGACTAACTATATATATATATATATATATATATATATAATCTTTATATAAAATGCACACAAGTACATACATAAACACACATATACATATATATGTATATATATATATATATATATATATATATATATATACATATATATAAACATATACACATACATATATAAACAACCCCCCCAAAAAACTATATATACGCATATATCCATACACAGATATACATATATATACAAATATATACATATTTTAAAGCATAAATATCTGGTCTTAATATAACATACATTATATATATATATATATATATATATATATGTATTTATATGTGTACTTGTATCTCTTAATTTGTACACACGTGTGTATTTTATATAAAGATCAGGTATTTATGCTTGAATAGGTTTGTAAATAGATTACAACTTTGAAGTGTTAAATAGAGAAGAAAGGAATCCAGGCTAAGTAGGTAATAAAACAATGGAAAAAGAAATAAATTAGAAGGCAGGTAATAAAAAAGAATAAAAAAGATAAAAACTAATTGAAAGAGTTAACAAGTAAAGAATGTAACCCGTTCTAATTCATAAAAAATAACTTATCACCCAAAAAGATTTATTCAAACGGAAAGTTTTCCAAATCCATCTCACTGTTTTGTATGTTTTGGTCTGAAGAGGTTGACTCCCCATGAAGAGTACAACCGAAACATGTATGCACATATGTAACCAATAATGTTTGTATAAATGAACATTTATATTTAGAACTGCTCTGCTTGTTATTGAGCACTTTTTATAAACACCCCAGTTTCCAAGGATATACATTTACATAACCTAATACAATACATGTACTATATATATATATATATATATATATATATATATATATATATCGCTATTTGCATTTAAATTCCTCGCTATTTACTAACTTATTGGCTATGGCCAATGGGATAAGACCCTCGACTACGAATCAGGAGCGATTTGTGATCGGGGTTCGCGCCCACCGACCGTTGAGAATTAGTGTCTACACTGAAGATTGCGTTAGGTATTAAAATATTTAATAAATATATATATATATAAAATAAAGTTAAATAAAATATTAAACTAAAAGTATACTTTTAGAGGATAGAACCTATAGTGAAATAGTTTAAGCTCAATATACGAGATAGAGCAATTATAATGATGAATGAAGGAAGAGTTATCTCTCTTTCTTCAGATGTACGAATGACACATCTATTTCATCTTCGATTGTTCAATGCAAGGTGTACTCGGTAAAAACATGTTTATTTTTCTTTCCTTAAGCCAAGGCTTTTCAAAGATTACAATCTTATCATCATAGATGGATAAGTTGCCATCCGAATAAGTGCGCTCCATCTACGATTGAAGTAAACATCTTTCTTTTGGATTTACTTCATTTTGAACATTGTCAACGCTGCTTTCATTCATAACTTTATTGTAAACCCGAAACAAAATATTACCCATTTATTCGTATAGATAGACATTAGCATTTCAGTAATTTCGATACAAATTTATTGATCTTACCCTAAAGAAAGGATAAGAAAAAATCAATTTGCCTTTTCACTTGCAATTTAGAAATAGATCGCCACTTGTATAAAATAAAGTCAGTCCCCCCCCCCCATAGAAAAGAACTATTTGAATACAAATGCTAAATATTGGTCCAGGAAATGAAACAATATTGCGAAACAAAAGTATTTGTTGCATTAAAATCATAATAAGCACCGAATTAAAAACAAACAATAACAAATGATAGTTAATTAATAAAATGTCCTTTTTTTCCGAATTAAAAACAAACAATAACAAATGATAGTTAATTAATAAAATGTCCTTTTGCAAAACCAATATGCAAACTAGTTAATTATACAATTGATATAGCATATACATAAAAAGTGTTGAAAAAAGTATTTGTTGTATTAAAATCATAATAAGCACCGAATTAAAAACAAACAATAACAAATGATAGTTAATTAATAAAATGTCCTTTTGCAAAACCAATATACAAACTAGTTAATTATACAATTGATATAGCATATACATAAAAAGTGTTGAAAAAAGTATTTGTTGTATTAAAATCATAATAAGCACCGAATTAAAAACAAACAATAACAAATGATAGTTAATTAATAAAATGTCCTTTTGCAAAACCAATATACAAACTAGTTAATTATACAATTGATATAGCATATACATAAAAAGTGTTGAAAAAAGTATTTGTTGTATTAAAATCATAATAAGCACCGAATTAAAAACAAACAATAACAAATGATAGTTAATTAATAAAATGTCCTTTTGCAAAACCAATATACAAACTAGTTAATTATACAATTGATATAGCATATACATAAAAAGTGTTGAAAAAAGTATTTGTTGTATTAAAATCATAATAAGCACCGAATTAAAAACAAACAATAACAAATGATAGTTAATTAATAAAATGTCCTTTTGCAAAACCAATATGCAAACTAGTTAATTATACAATTGATATAGCATATACATAAAAAGTGTTGAAAAAAGTATTTGTTGTATTAAAATCATAATAAGCACCGATTTAAAAACAAACAATAACAAATGATAGTTAATTAATAAAATGTCCTTTTGCAAAACCAATATGCAAACTAGTTAATTATACAATCGATATAGCATATACATAACAAGTGTTGAAAAAAGTATTTGTTGTATTAAAATCATAATAAGCACCGAATTAAAAACAAACAATAACAAATGATAGTTAATTAATAAAATGTCCTTTTGCAAAACCAATATGCAAACTAGTTAATTATACAATCGATATAGCATATACATAACAAGTGTTGAAAAAAGTATTTGTTGTATTAAAATCATAATAAGCACCGAATTAAAAAAAAACAATAACAAATGATAGTTAATTAATAAAATGTCCTTTTGCAAAACCAATATGCAAACTAGTTAATTATACAATTGATATCGCATATACATAAAAAGTGTCGAATTAACTTGAAAAAGGACGTTTAGATTTTACCGTTAGTGCAAGACATTTTCGCGTTGATTGATTTAGAAGCTATAAAGCTAGACAATGTCAGCTTTTCCCTCTTTCCCCCTATTGCTCTCATAGCACGCAGCAAACACAGTTACTTACTTTTTAGACCCACCTCAAATATCTTATTAATAGATTCAGTTTTAAAACTGTAAATAAATATTTGACTCTGACTTCCATCCGATATGCACGTGTCTGTCATAAATTCGATTATCATAACACACCATTAAGTGAGTCCAGGGCCTGTCATACAGATTGCGCCTGTAATAAATAATGTATAGGATTTTTATAAAATACTAGCCTTCAAATGGCACGGGTAAAAATCGGAGCCAAATCGGATTAGTAGTTTATCGTTTCAAATTTTCAAAATCTCAATTTCGTGTGTTTATAAAGCATTACTTTCTGATATAATAAAATACTCTTCAAGAAAAGCATAGGCCTGGTAAGTGTTAGTCGAAATCTTCTTTATTAGAAGAAAAGGTTAATGGGTTAAGAGCTGGTTTGCTGACTTTGAACTCGGTCGTGCAGACAAAAATGATTACAAATGCTCAGGTCGCCAAAATTCCGCAGGTGTTGTTGAATTAAAAAAAAAATCCACAAACTTGTAGATCGTAAGTTGAAGTTGTGTGAGATAGCAGAGGAGTTTAAGATACCAGAAAGCAGTGCATTCGCCATTTTCCATGAACGTTTTTCATTGAGAAAGCAGCGTTCAAAGTGGGTGCCGCGTTTGTTCGCAGTCGATCAAAAACGACAACACGTCGACGATTCAGAGCGTTGTTCACAACGGTTTCAACTTAATAAAAATGGGCGACAATTGGTGATACATGGATCCACCACTTTACCTCGGAGTCGAATTATAAGTCATGGACAGTGAGGAAACGCGGCACCCACTTTGAACACAGCTTATCACAGAATCAGTGGATCAGCATCAAAAGGAGACTCTGATGATAAATAACGTCGAGTTTTGCCTAAAAGCTGTTTCATTAAATAGGCCAGAACTTATTTGGTAATGCGTTCAAAAACCTGTAGGGTAAGGAAGGGTTAGGGTTAGGGCTAGGGTTAAAAACCGTGGATGGTGGGGTAGTGTTAAAAAAGCCGTGGATTGTGGGGTAAGCAGAAACGGGTCGCGAAGTCTCTGTCAAGTTTAGATTTGGGGTTAAGGTTAAAAAGCCCGTGGGTGGTGGGGTGAGCAGAAACGGGTCGTGAACTCTAAGTTAAGTTTAGGGTTAGTGTTAGGGTTAGAGTTAAAAAAAAACTGTGGGTGGTTGGATGAGCAGAAACGGGTCGTGAACTCTAAGTTAAGTTTAGGGTTAAGG
>OY744526.1:6067199-6072199 GCA_963556195.1 Sepiola atlantica
CGCTTCCATTTTGAATCTGACTTTGCCAACTTTTCAGTTTCATTACTGTTTGAAGTAAAACGTTCCACAGAGCGAGACTTCTCCGGACATGCATAAATACTTTCAAATTCCAGAGTAGCTCCGCCATGTCATCTATTAATACACCAGTCATATTATCTATTAATACATCAGTCAGGCGTTTTTTCCTGGTATCTGTGGTCACCAGAGACACTATACGTTTTTGGAGCTCGTCATCTGTTCCTGGTAGTAGCTTCGGCGCGCTACCTTCGGTGTAGACAGTATATTTGTTCTTGAAGAGCTCTTTATAAACTTACAAACTGAGACTGGGGGCCCCATATTGCTCGTTATGTTGCGAGTACGGCTGTTGCTGAAACATCTGCTGATACCTGTTGCCCAGCCGGGATAGAGGCGTCGATGTGGACACTATGTAACCATTCCAGCTGTTATGAATTGCTGGACTGTGTAATGGGCGACCAACGACGTACATTCACTAGACCAGCTCGACAATCTGCCAAATCCCATCCATTCACTGTATAGGTTCCCAGATGCCGAAGAGCTTTCTACACCAAAAGCTTCTTTCCTCGTGCTGCTGGACTCTGGAACTCCCTCCCTGTTCCCTGTTTTCCTGACGGTACTGAATGCAATAATCTAAAACTAATGTAAACAGACATCTCGCTCCACAGCTGACAATTTAGGTTGAACTCCCCTAAAAAAAATCTCACCCTTTTTCTCAGTAACCCCTTACGTCTACAGTGGCGGTCTGCCTTGTTTGGGGTGAACTATGTTAAAAAACAAAATCAAGTTTGTGAAAACGCTATCCCGCTACTTGTTGGACTGTTGTTGATGGCAGACCCCGAATCTCTTTTCCTGAACGGCGTGGAAGAACAAGAAAAACGGAATAAAAAAAAGTATTGAACAAATAACTGTTACCAAACGCAAGAAAAGTTACTTTTCTACCAACCTGCATATCTTTTTCTGTGTTTTAAAGTGTTTAAAAACGTTTTTTTTTAAATATATAATACGACATCGTGAGAGTTAGACTTCGCAATATCGGACGAACAGTTTTCCAGAAATAATCGAAGTTGGATTGATGGGGGTTCGTCTTTAGTGGTGTAAAACAAACAAATATACAACAGCTAACTCTTCCAAATGCAATAAAATGAACCTTTCTGCCTAATTGAAAGGAGAAAATGACGAAAACAAATAAGTAATCAGGCTTCGGTTATTTCCGGAAAGCCGCCGGTGGCCATTGCAAAATCTAACTCGAACGACATCGTATTTTAACGAAATCTGATATTGAAATAAATAAGTTTTCAAACACTTTAAAACGCAAAAACAAAACATTATGCAGGTAGGTAGAAACGTAACTTTTCTTGCGTTTGGTACAAGTAACTTGTTTAATATTTGATATTTCACCCCCCTTTCTTTTTATTAACTATACTGCACAATCGGCGAAAATACGTTCTACGTCATTATTTGTTGATGTTATATTTTTGTTTAATTCCTCTTGTAACCATATCGGCCGAAACGACTGTATATCCTGGTTTCAAAGTAACTTGGCTCTGATGTGGATCAAGTTGACTTTGGAGACGAAATGTCTCCAACGAGCCAATTAAGAGGGAATTAAGATATTAGAATTCTAAGTTCGGTGTCTGTTTACAGATAATTTCAACCTCAGGGTCGATAGAAAAGGCAGATATGGGAATCAAATTTAGGATGTTGGACTCAAAATCGAGGAGGGAAATAAACCTGTGACGAAAAACGAAAAATCCTCAATAATTTGTGTGATAAAAAAAAGATGACATTTATTTAGAAAAACGAAAACGTTATATTCCTTGGCCATTTTGGCTAGGAGCAAAGTGTAGTATCTGTTCTGATACAACACTTAATCTTTTCTGTCATCGGTCAGTGAAGGAGAAATACTTCTAGACTGAGACAATTTATTTTTTTGCCTCTTTTGGAGAGCTGGATTTTTCTCCACTTTAACAACTGACCTTGTGCCTTACCCTGTCTTCCTGGCGAGTCAAGTAAATAGGGACGTTTTAAAATCTATCTAACGTTATGATTAGACTTCATATTTTAAACAAAAAGCATTTTTCTAAATGCTGTTTTTATTTTTATTATTCAGCATTTTTTTATTAAAAAAAGTTAGCTGCACTTACCCTGCATGTCCGGTGTGCAGCAGTGAAATCATTTTAGTTTTAATTTCTATTCTTTTGCACAGCATGAACACTTATGCAGAAACAGAAATAGAATTTCAGTTGTAAAGTAAACACATCTTATTATATATTTTTCAATTAAAATATGAGTTATTACCTTTGCTGATTTAAATTTTTCGGTGATAATTCAAAAATAGTTCATATTATCAGTCATTCTAGGCTGAATTAAGTAGTTTGTAAATAAATTGTTGTGAGGTACATTATTACATTGCCAATCACATGGTGCAACAATAACAACTGAAAAGTGGCTAGTCAAAATCAAAGTTTGATATGTCAGCTTAAATGCTATTTAGGTCCAACTTTTAAAATCTCATAAGATAACTTTATATGTTATGCCAATAACATGGTACAACAATAACAAATGAAAATTGGCTAGTCAAAATCAAAGTTTGATTTGTCAGATTAAATGCTATTTAGGTCCAACTTTTAAAATCTCACAAGATAACCTTATATGTTATGCCAATCACATGGTACAACAATAACAAATGAAAATTGGCTAGTCAAAATCAAAGTTTCATTTGTCAGATTAAATGCTATTTGAGTTCGACTTTTGAAACCCACCAAAATACATACATACATACATACATACATACATACATACATACATACATACATACACACACACACACACATATATATATATATATATATATATATATATATATATATATATAGAGAGAGAGAGAGAGAGAGAGAGAGAGAGAAAGAAAAGAAGGAAGAGAGATAAAGATGTGCGAATGACAAATCTATTTCATCTTCGATTGTTAAATGCAAGGTGTGCTCGATACAAACATGTTTATTTTTTCTTTCCTTAAGCCAAGGCTTTTCAAAAATAAAAATCTTATCATCAGAGGAATTACATGGATTACAGTTTTAATTTTAATTCGTTTGCACATTTAAAAAACTTATACAGAAAAGTGACATAGAATTTTTGTTGTGGGGAGACAACTTTTTTATATTATTCTATAATGTAATGGGTTATTCCTCTTGCTGTTCTTCATTTTTCAGTCATAATTTTTAAAAATGTTTACACATTACCAGTTATTCGAACCGGACTCAATAATTATTTGTAAATAAACTATAGCGGGTTACATTATTATAGTTCTGAAAATAGCTCTCTTAATATCACTGTAAATGCGATAAATGGAGTACTGTTGCCACATCTGGGGAGGTGCTGCTCGGAGCACTCCTTCCTGTCTTGACAGAGTATAAAACCGACTTCTCTTCCCTACAGTCTTTTGCTCAGAGAATAACCGTTGCTACTCATTCTCTGCTCTATCGTAATTTTTATGGCCGGTGCTCGACTAAGCTTCAATCTCTGTTCTCTTCCTGTAAACCATTCACAATAAAAATAGGGCTTCCCGGCGTTGCCCGGGGTCATAAAAACACAAAGTAGAAGAAAAATAGCTTGTGTAAGATCTTTATATTCAAACTTCGATTTCTTTCCCTCTCTCTTTATCTTTCTACCTTTCTATTCCCTGCTCAACAATAAAAACTCGTCTAGCTACAACCACTGTCAATAATTTCCCTTCTCCCTCTGTGTACCTAGAACTAAACGGAATTTCTATGAGTACATTTTTTCCCCTAGAACTGCCAGTTTGTGGAAAACAATACACTGGGGCTGCTTCCCGGCTGACAGCAACATTGTTGTTTTCAAGTCAAATGTAAACAAATTCTTGTTGACCCGACCTTTTAAATAATGAATTTCTGACCAGTTTCAACCATAGTTATTACTCCCCTCGATGTTTCACCGTCCACCTGTCAAACTTAATAAAGCTTATCCTTGAGTGGCCTGCGGGCCTTGATAAGGTGACTAGTTTGTAAAGAAAAAAAAGATGTTTACCTTATGATTTAGATAATTTAATTAAGATCAAAGAACAAAAACTATGAATAAAAATAGATATTTCCTTCTAAAAACTCATCAACGCTTATCCTCGAGTGGCCTTTGGGCCTTAAGAAGTAACTCGTTGTCTCTTCGCGAGTCTATCGTTCTATATGTCAGCTGTATCGTTGATAAAGAGGTTCGATAGACAATGTCTTTCCCGAGTGCAAAGAACAACTAACACGTTTGTATAAGGAAGAAAGATACGTTGATTGCAATAAAATGCAGTCAAGCAGGAAACAGACGTTAGTAAAATAATACGGCGCTTCATCTGTTTCACAATGTCATGTTAGCCATCTCTTTAAAATATAGCTAAAGAAATGCATAAACTTTGTTATGTACTTATGTGGTAGCCGAGAAAGAGAACGTACACCAAAAATTACGCAAATTCATCCAGTATTAAATTTAAAAAAAAAAAAAAAAACGATTACGATCGGTCGTCGCCATATTGTATCTTCGCCCGATTTTATCAATGAGTTATCTCCCTTGTTACAAAATCTCTGGTTACAAAGTCTCTACCGATACGTAAAATCGTTTTTTCTTTCTTTTTCTTATAATTTAATAAATACTGGATGAATCTGCATTATTTTTTTGTGTACAATCTCATGTTCAGCTAACACGTATGTACATAACAACGTTTATACAATTCTTTAAACATTTTAATACCATTGTGAAACAGCAGAAGCACCAATATTACTAATGTCATTATCTTATTCTGTTATTCCGTTTATCTCCTATTCCGTTACTCCGTTATTCCGTTCTCTATAGTCCTATTTCTTCATCCCCTTATTATGTATTCCCTTACACCGTTATTACGTTATTCGTTTATTCCATTATTCTATATTCCGTTATTCCGTTACTTATTCTTATTCATTATCCTCTCATTTTTTTATTCCTTT
>OY744526.1:6074699-6182199 GCA_963556195.1 Sepiola atlantica
TATATATATATATATAGAGAGAGAGAGAGAGAGAGAGAGAGAGAGAGAGGGGCTTCACGGTTTCAATTGAGGTCGAAGTTCATCTGGTGAAAAATAGAAAGAAAATACAAACTGTCTTTGTTGGTTTCATTTACAAAGAGTGTCAGTTTCAAACAGACAGGAATGTAATGTATTTAAAGGTCAATTTCTAAACCGCATGGCTAGTTACATTTCCTGTACACAAAAATAAAACGTTTTTTACTGTAAAATTTGTTTATTACAGTTATTTATGCATATTAGCATGCGTGGTTAGGATTAGGGTTAGGGGTAGTGTTAGGGTTAGAGTTAGGGTTAGAGTTAGAGTTAGGGTTAGAGTTAGGATTAGGGTTAGGGTTAGGATTAGAATTAGGGTAAGAGTTAAGGTTAAAGTTAGGGTTGGGGTTAGTGTTAGTGTTAGTGTTAGGGTTATGGTTAGTGTTAGGGTTAGGGTTAGTGTTAGAGTTAGAGTTAGAGTTAGGGTTGGGGTTAGGGTTAGGGTTAGGTCAGGTTATGAAATTGAAAAGAAAACCACTATGTAACAGCTTCACGCTGTGGCAATGTTAGACATGAAGTTAGTTTAAGATGAACTCTGGAAGAGTATAAAATAGCTGATATAATACCCCCTCAACGACTGGCAATAAACCAACACCTTCTCCCGAACTAGAAGGTTATTCCTGCGAAAGTGCACTTCCTAACCCTAAGTCGAACCATCTATTATACGAAAGGCAGTTGGCTTCGTGTGTATGTGTGTACGTATGTCCAGCTAAAAGCAACAAAAAACGAAGTATAATACAAACACCCACAAAGTTGGTATATTCTTGATCGGCATTGCTCTGAAAGAATAGTATCTAAAATTTAAAAAAAATATTTATTCATTCTTTGAGGATCAACTGGGTCAGTTTTCGTCAGGGGGTGCAGTTTTTTTTTCAGCCATTTTATGTACTAAAGGGAATTAACTCCGATTTTTTATCAAGGAGTTACTTTCCTTATGTCTACACATTCATCTTAGACTCTATATAAAGGAGAGTTATCCGTGTGTTTGTGTGTGTATGTCCAGAGAGAGGAATTGGCTGGGCGGAGGAGAAAGAGTGGGTAGGGAAAGGGGATATGGGGGAGGGAAAAAGAGAGAAACATAAAGTGACGGATAGAGAAAGGTAAAAAGATATAAGTTTTAATACAAATGTTACACTTTTGCCCCGGGCAACGCCGGGTATCCCTGCTAGTACATCATAAAGAAAAACTATATATCAAATTCAAACACAGGTTCCCTCGACTACAATCTTAGGAGAAGTCGAAAACCGTCTAACATATGAAGTTATCCTGTTGGATTTTAGAACTTAGATAAAATAGCATCGTATCTGACATATCAATATTTGATACTTTCTAGCCATTGTCTCTCTTTTCTTCTCAACATATAATTGGCTGTAGTATGTTAGAAAAATTATTCCGGTAAGGAAGATTGTTATGACATCAACAATCTTAAATAATGAATCACATAATAAAAGCGTAAAAAGTAAAATGTACTGGATTAGAACTTGGCACACCTAGGTTGTCAGTCCGTGCCGTTAACAACTGAGCCACCTTAATCGAAAACCACGTTGACGCTGGTTTGGATTTAAAAGTTTTATTTACCTGAACAAATACAGAAACTCAAATGTGCATGTACGAGAGAGAGAGAGAGAGAGAGAGAGAGAGAGAGAGAGAGAGAGAGTGAATGAATAAATTAATTGGATGGCGATATACCGTTAACATATACGGACAGGCCGTCTTTCAGCTACACTGTACACCACCCATCCCCCCTCACCAGACCCGGGCTAGACGGAACCGTGACGTTTCTCTGTCCATTCTGTGTCGGCAGGTTAAGTGACAGAACCGCTCTCCGCTTTTAGCCCCCCCCCTACATTCTAGAGCTCCCTCCATCCGCCCCCTTCGTTATCTAACACGATGTGGAAACGCAATTTAAAATATGTTTGTTACGAGGCGAATATTTGTTCGCTTTGTTACACATATGCGCATACAGTAATGACGATTAAAAAAAAAATCTAATTTGGGCAATTTTCTTCTCAAATACTTTCTGGAAACACTGAGTGCATTTCTGTCGCAAATCACAATCAAACCCAAATGATGTTTTAACGAAAGGGCGATCCAATATTGTTTTTGCATATTTCTACTTTAGAAATCAACGTCTGATTTAAGACGTGAATCCTTTTGGATAACTTGTATAAGATAACGGATCTCTGTAAAATCGTTCTTTAGCTTTCTTGTAGGGAATCGAAATCGGTGCGACATTTTGTTGCTAAACATTGTCGTTTGTTTCGTACGCTGCACTTCATGTGTTGTTGTTGCAGTTTCCGGTTAGGGTTAAAGTTTGGGTTAGGGTTAGGGTTAGGGTTAGGGGTTAGGGTTTAAAGTTACGGTTTAGGGTAAGGATTAGGGTTAAGTTAAGGTTATGGTTAAGTTAGAGTTAGATTAATGTTAAGTTAGGTTTAGGGTTAGGGTTAACTTAGGGTTAGATTAATGTTAGGTTACGGTTAGGGTTAGGGTTAAGTTAGGGTTAGATTAATGTTAGGTTAGGGTTAGGGTTAGGGTTAGGGTTAGATTAATGTTAGGTTAGGGTTAGGGTAAGGGTTAAGTTAGGGTTAGGGTTAGATTAATGTTAGGTTAGGGTTGGGGTTAGGGTTAGGGTTAGGGTTAGGGTTAGGGTTAGGGTTAGATTAATGTTAGGTTAGGGTTGGGGTTAGGGTTAGAGTTAGGGTTAAGTTAGGGTTAGATTAATGTTAGGTTAGGGTTAGGGTAAGGATTAAGTTAGGGTTAGGGTTAGGGTTAGATTAATGTTAGGTTAGGGTTGGGTTAGGGTAAGGTTAAGTTAGGGTTAGATTAATGTTAGATTAGGGTTAGGGTTAAGTTAGGGTTAGGGTTAGATTAATGTTAGATTAAGGTTGGGGTTAGGGATAGGTTAAGTTAGGGTCAGATTAATGTTAGATTAGGGTTAGGATTAACTAAGGGTTAGGGTTAGAGTTAGGGTTATATTAATGTTAGGTTAGGGTTAAGTTTGGGTTAGGGTTAGAGTTAGGGTTAGATTAATGTTAGGTTAGGGTTAGGGTTAAGTTAGGGTTAGATTAATGTTAGGTTAGGGTTAGGGTTAGGGTTAGTGTTATGTTAGGGTTAGGGTTAGGGTTACATTAATGTTAGGTTAGGGTTGGGGTTAGGGTTAGGGTTAAGTTAGGGTTAAATTAATGTTAGGTTAGAGTTAGGGTTAAGTAAGTGTTAGATTAATGTTAGGTTAGGGTTAGGGTTAGGGTTAAGTTAGGGTTAGATTAATATTAGGTTAGGGTTAGGGTTAGTAACATACAAGACACAGAGTAAACATGTACGTTTTGTGTGTTAATTGTTCTTCTTTGTTTTTTAATGATGGCGTAACACGATAAAAAAGTTCGATCTTGTGTTCATCGCTGCTTTTGTAGAACGTATGCAACATTTCGACAATGGGATATAGACTGAAGCTTGGCAGACACTGTTGGAACCTATTAGATTATAGTTTCTTTACACTGTCTAAAATGAAGATACAAGTGGTTGGTGCACCAACCCAGATATTGCAACACTACTCCATGCATAGGTGAATGGTGGCTTTGTAGATATATAAGATACTGACAGGTGTGAGAAGTTTTCTAGCCTGGGAGAGGGAGTCTACCTTCTTTGCAGCAGACTTGGTAGTATCTTCTATGTATTTGTTCCAATTCATGTTACCTGTGAATGTTAAACAAAGAACAGACTCAGCTTTGCTTTACAAAAATTCGCAATGTAATCACAAACATTGGCTGCTATAGCAAAAACTATTTAAAAATGGCTAAAGTTGTTTGTTTTAGGAGGCTTTTTATTTTATGAAGTTAAACGGTGCCACATCTAGTGAGGTGCCACCCAGAGCCGCTTTTGTTACCTAGACAAAGTTCAAAACCCATTTCTATTCCCTACAGCACACTGTTTTTCTACCAGACGCAATAAAAACCTTTCCTTTCTTTCAGATGGGGCAACAATACTCTACGTATGAGCGGATGGTGGCTTTATAGATGTATAGGATACTGGCAGGTGTGAGAAGTTTTCTAGACCGGTAGAGGGAGACTACTTTCTTGTCAGCGGACTTGGCAGTATCTTCTATGCATTTATTCTAATTCATGTTATCTGTGACTATTAGGCCGAAGAGTTTGAATGTTAAAAGTGATCATAGAATATAATTTGGAAGATAATTGATAAAGAGTACGATAAGTGCTGGGTCAAGAATAAATCTTTTTAGATCATATTTTTTTGGTTTTTATAGACACACACACACGATTTCCATTATAGTAAGCCGAATAGATCATAGACATACGCACACAACTTCTATTATAGTAAACAGCATGATAATAGGCATATACACACATAATTTCCATTATAGTAAGCCGAATAGATAATAGGCATACCGAATAGATAATAGACATACACACACACAATTTCAATTATAGTAAGCCGAATAGATAATAGACATACCGAATAGATAATAGACATACACACACACAATTTCAATTATAGTAAGCTGAATAGATAATAGGCATACCGAATAGATAATAGGCATACCGAATAGATAATAGGCATATACACACACACACAATTTCAATTATAGTAAGCCGAATAGATAATAGGCATACCGAATAGATAATAGACATACCGAATAGATAATAGACATACACACACACACAATTTCAATTATAGTAAGCTGAATAGATAATAGACATACACACACACACAATTTCAATTATAGTAAGCTGAATAGATAATAGGCATACCGAATAGATAATAGACATACACACACACACCATTTCCATTATAGTAAGCCGAATAGATAATAGGCATACCGAATAGATAATAGACATACCGAATAGATAATAGACATACACACACACACAATTTCAATTATAGTAAGCTGAATAGATAATAGACATACACACACACACAATTTCAATTATAGTAAGCCGAATAGATAATAGGCATACCGAATAGATAATAGACATACCGAATAGATAATAGACATACACACACACACAATTTCAATTATAGTAAGCTGAATAGATAATAGACATACACACACACACAATTTCAATTATAGTAAGCTGAATAGATAATAGGCATACCGAATAGATAATAGACATACACACACACACCATTTCCATTATAGTAAGCCGAATAGATAATAGGCATACCGAATAGATAATAGACATACACACACACACCATTTCCATTATAGTAAGCCGAATAGATAATAGACATACCGAAAAGATACAATAAAAAAGAAGATAACTTGAAAAAATATGAGAAAGTTTATTAAATTGTATTAAAAAGAGAAACTCAATTTAGTTGAGGAATTTTCTGATAAAATATTGAATTAATCGTTTGCAACCTGTCTGTTAGATTTTCGCGATTTTTGCACACACAGCAAATCCTTAATCATATAAAAATTATGAACTGTGAACTGACATGTCTTTGAGATGGTCTGTAGACTCAATTATTAAGCAACTTTATTCTACTGAAAACAGCTAATATATATATATATATATATATATATATATATATATATATATATATTTATATATATTTATAAAATTACAAGATGCGGTAATACGCATTGAAACTTTGATTGATTGACGTAAGGCTATAACATTGTAAGGTTATAAATGTGCTACTTGGGATCGAGGACTCTTTAAAAACTTGGTTTTATGTTCACTTTATTAACACATTTGAACTTTATTAATTAATATATATATATATATATATATATATATACATATATATATATGATTATTTTTATTTACACAGACATGTAAAACATCTGCGAAATCTGCGAGACTGGCATGTCGATGTTATCGATCAACAGCTATCATAAACTAAGATCTCATCAGGCAGAGTTAGAATCCGATCTTCACCTAAGATCATATTTGGAAAGAATATATATATATATATATATATATATATATATATATATATATATATATATATATATATATATTATTACTATCTATTAAGTTCACCGACTCTTTTCGTTCTCGTCGAACTTCGCTGTTGCCTCAAAGTGGACGATATGTCGTATTTACTTAAATCGTTTTTTTTCAATCGCCGTCGCTGCCACGCCAATCACTCGTGTATGCTTCTCAGTCTCTGTGGTCGCTAATATTCGTACTGCCTTTTCTCGCCTGGAAACCATTGTCGCATTACTTGTTCCTGCCGCTGTGACTATTTGCGCTTCCTTTTCTTCTGCAACTATTTTTTTGTCACGACTGCTATAGTTCGCCGTTCGTCCCCACCGGCGCCGCCGCGTGTCAACATTTTCGGACTGTTGTCTTCGCTCTCTGAAATCAATTTCTTAATGTATAACAAGCCTTTTTCTGTTTTAAAGAACCGCTTTATTTAATTACTTTAGTTGGCCGACCTGAACGAGTCGTTTATTGAGAGAGAGTTTACGCTAACTAACTTCAGTAGTTAATATTCCTAATTGCCCGAGAGAGAGAGAGAGAGAGGAGTATTGAGATTTACTAATTGGCTCTTAGATTTCTGTCATTCGGAATCTTTCTCGTACAGTTACATTTTTGGTGATTTTGACTTTCTCGCTTCCAAGTCAAATCTCATTCAATCTCGATTTAATTCTCCCACGCCGAACTCTCGCTATCAAATCTCGCGACCAACACGCAGGTGCGATCTCAACTCTGACCTCTCGTAACCCTAAGGTTACGTCAGTTGTCATCGCGATCGTGGAAAAACACATCGAACCAAACCGCACGGAATGACTCCACCACAATTCGCGCAAGTCAAACCCGTCTCAAACAGATGCGTCCAAGCCATTATATAACATATAGAGTGTTATCAAGTTATATTGCAAAGACATCAATAAAGTGCTCGATCGCAGAAAAGCGTAAGCTTATATAAACTATTTGAAAACAATATGTTACATATTTCAGAAACGTACCGCGGTTTCATCCAGATGGGTTGACTTTTTATATTTAAAAAATTATATGCCCAGTGGAATCGTCAGCGTTTTGAATGTCGTCAAATAATGATGAGAAATGGCAGTCGAGTGATGACGGCGGTCACAAGTTTGGCGACCAGTGGTTAAAGAACATTGTTGAGCATCAAAGCCTGGGTCGTATTCGCCTTGTATGCAGGAGCAAAGTCCTGCTGGAGACGTTTCATCCTGTAGGGAATCGTCAGGCTAAAAAATAATATATGTATATATATACAGCAACGGTTGGAACTAGCGCGAGATATATTCACTAAATTCAACTTATATCAGTTATTAGTTCATCGTCGCCATTTTGATTTCGATGCATCTCAACTGAATGGAAATAATTGAATAATTTGAGATACACGCAACTCCAATTGCTGATGACGAAATAAATAAATTATAAAGTCAGTTAATAATAAATAAAATATTTATTAAATCATTTTTTTTAATCCAAATTTTCGGTTTCATAAAATATATACAGAAAATATTTTCTTTTTTTTTCTCCTTTTCTTTTCCTTTTCATTGTTTATGGTCGAAGTCTTACGGCGTAGTCTAAGATCAACGAACTTCTGATGTTATCGAAGATACTATTTTTTTAAATCTGCACGTGTGTACAATAATGAAATGGGTGTCACTACAGTTAGAGACGTCGTTGAAATGATAAACTTTGAAATATATGCCCCTGAGACTTTCGCCGTCAAACGGCCTTAACAAAGAGTTATTTACTTTCTTTTTTGCTGGTGTTAAAATCGCAAGTAAATCAACACGTGGTTCCAAGAGGAAAAGTTTCGCGTGATTTCGTTGAAAATAAAAAATAACGCTTCTTGTTTTTTTTTAGAAAATTCTATAATACATTTCAAAAAACGTTTTCTTGAAGATGTGTACACTTCAAATTCATATAAACATTGCCACGCTAATACACACATAAAAATGTTCACTTTCTTCAGGATCGTCAACAAATTATACAAATTATCATTCCCCATCTAAAAATATTCAGAAACCTAACAGTGAGGAATTAAAAAATCATAACCTTCTAAGGTTATGATTGACCAAAACATTGACCAAAAAGGACGAAAAAGACAGTTTGAACCCAAAATGCTAGGTATTTATCACGATATAAAAATTAAGAAAAAAAAAGAAGGATATTATAAATGATATTTGTTGGGGAGGATCGTACTCACTTGTTTTTTTTGCTTTCTCGCTATCAATTACAAACTCCAAGAATAAGATTGGCGTTATTGTATATATTAGAAGTTTTTGGGTTCGTTTGTTTTACGGCAAATCAACACCTTCGTGGGTCATTTAATGTCGAAAAGTAGTAGTTATTGGCAGCGGTTAATTGTATACGCTCTATTGAACACAAATTACTATTTTTACTTATGAGTGGGAATTACGGGTGCATACCTTTCTCAGCGGTATTAGGAGGTAATTCATTGTATGCCAATGAATGACTACTCACCAAGGCCAAATGCTACCCGAGGATAATTGCTAGTCGAATGATGAAATAGTATTATGCGATGATTGAAAATGATAGACAAACTGGACAAAATTTGATAACTTAAAAATACGGCTCGATAAGTATTTGTTCACATTGCACTTGAAGATTAAAACGTTGTAGTATGTAAGGAAGCAATCCAACAGTAACGTGTTCAACATATCGGGGGTTCTTGTAAAGAAACTCTGTTCATGGAAGTTATATATATATATTTTTTAAATATACAGAGGAAGAAAGGAAAGTTCTTTGCTGTGGTGGGTTAGGGTTAGCGTTAAGGTTAGGGTTAGGCTGTGTTTGCAGTGCAGAGGGTTAGGGTTAGGGATAAGTTCTTGCTGTTAATGCTTTATAGAGGGTAACCAGAGAGGATGGCTTAGTCAAGCAACTAACATTGAAATAGCGATCGAGTAGAGAAAGACTAGCAACGTCTTTTTTATGAGAAAGGGGCTGTAAGAGAAGCGAAGAAATCATCTTCCACTTGATTGCAAATACATTCTGTACTCTGTAAAGGCAAGAACACCCCTCTCCCTAGTTATGACAACAGTACTCGATCTTGGGGCGTATCTTGATCTAATGCATCAGGAGTCAATTGCGTTTTACAGGTGTACAATGATCCAACTACTTTGCCAGTGATTTTAGCAACAGCTTTAATGTAACTCTCCCATATTAGGTGTAGTGGTGAAAGTCATACCTGATGATGCTCGTCCATCGCCTGCGAAGATGACCGTCATCAGGTAGTTGTTCTGTAGGGCTCGTCAGTCCGATCCGACCCCTGGAGTATCTCCTGCATGTAGAGCACCCGTGGGATTATTCTGTCGCATAGGTGCTGACTGCCTTTTCTTTTAGAATAGCACGTTTCCTCTTGTGTTTAACAATGCGTGCTGATTCAGCAACCGTAGCCCCATTGTTGCTTGCAGTGCACGAGGAAGATCTGATTTGAGCTAGGGTTTCCCACGAGTCGGAATACAGACCGAACAATTTACGAGACACTTTCAAGATTTCTTTGAACCATTTCCGTGGTCCTCCTGCACTCAATTTGCTTTTGGCCAGCTCACTGTAAAGGAGCTGATTTGGAAGTCTTGGATCTGACCTGGCATATATGACCCGCCCAATAACCTCGGGAGACCAACTAAGTGCCTATCAAAGCAGAAATATTTCTCTAAAAGAGAGAGGGAGAGAGAGTGAGAGCTATTCATTTCAACTGAGACAAAATGAAAATCCGAGCGTTGGCGATGAAAGGAGAGCTCTTTTGTTTTAGAGGTGTTAAAGGTAACAAGACACCTTTTCTTCCATGGGAACACATGCGTTTGCGCCAAGAACAAAGTGTAGTATCTGTTTTGATGCTACGCTTTGTCTTTTCTGATCTAAGTCAGTGAAGGAAAAGTCCTTCTAGACTCAGGCAAATTTTATTTTGGTCCTAATCCGGAATGCCCCGTTTTGGGGAGCTGGATTTCCCCCCACATTAAAAACCTACCGTGTGTCTAACTTTGGGAGTCAAGTAAATAGGAACACGTGCCACAGACCGGAAGAGAGCGAATTGTCAAGATGTGGATCAATTGAATACACTAGAGTCGAAAAGATTTGAACTCCGCATGTTCCTTTCCCATAGTCACTGACGGTATCTATTAGGACAATCACGCACCTGCTTTAATAATTACAATTAATAATTTTATTATTTATTAGCCTCTTATTAATTTGTTTCTATTGATGCGCGTCCTGGATAAGTCCTCTATTCCGGTAGACAATATCTCATTTGGTTATTTTGAGCCGCTATCATCATTTTATCGCCGCAACAATGCGAAAAAGGACGGGACTAAGCGATCTAAATCAGTTGTTTTGAAGATCTGTCCTTGAGCCTTACATGACAAATGACAACTTGCATGCAAAATGGAAACGCCTAAACTTGAAGGGTTTTGGACTACATCCGTCGAAAACGGAAGGAACTGCGCGCTGACGAATACAGAAATCTTTATCATCTTTCAACCAGAAACTGCCGAAGAAACAGTCGGATTTGCGAAATATGGTTTCCCCACCGCACATCAAAATCTCTCACACACCCTCTTACAATATAAGATAGCTGCTGTATTCTTCTTCTTCTTCTTCTTCTTCTTCTTCTTCTTCTTATTATTATTATTATTATTATTATTATTATTATTATTATTATTATTATTATTATTATTATTATTATTATTATTATTATTTGTACTCAGTAGGAGTTCTTACACAAGTCATCGTCAGTGATTGTTCACTGATAATCATGGGTGGTATTTCCTGGAGTCTGAGTGACACCAAGTCTCCCCAAATTTCTAGTACTATCCACGTTGTTCGATAACAGTTGCAAATGAATTTGCGTTGTCAGAACAGACGCTTAAAATCGATTTCTCGCTGGCAACGACCATTGGTCTTCTCTGGTGTTTGGGTGGCAATAAGCACTCTTTCAGTGGAGGTCTGGTTAGTGCTCTACCTCCTCGGTATTTCCATCCTTCTTGGACCTTCACGTCTATTTTTTTTCTTTCAGTTACTTTTGGTTCATACGCTGGTGTTCTTTCTATGTTATTGTTCTCTTTCTGTTGCATGTTTTCAAAATTATTTAAAACAAATCGTCTTTTGGTTATTTCATTAAGAAGACAGAAAACAAGTTACTATTAGCCGGCGTCGCTAAAGTAAGGGGAAATTTCAGATTAACACCGGCGGCAAAATGCCGACGACACATCGATGCCCCATTATACTGTCACGCTGAGTGCGAAGTTTGAGTATTCGAATCTGTTCGTATTCGCTATTATAGGGATTAAGATTGTTTTAGCAAATTATTTTCTTCTGACAACATTTGCTCGATAATATGTACATTTTAATCGGCTAGATTGCATGTGTTTTACATCATCATCATCATCATCATCATCATCATCATCATCATCATCATCATCATCATCTTATCCTCCTCCTCCTATGTCATCATCATCATCATCATCATCATCATCATCATCATCATCATCATCATCATCATCATCATCATCATCATCATCATCATCATCATCACCAAAGAGAAAAAGAGAGAAAGAAGGAGAGAGAGAAAGAGAGCGAGAAAGAAAAAGAGAGAGAGACAGAGAGAGAAAGATAGAGAAAGAGAAGAGAAAGAGAAAGAGAAAGAGAAAGAGAAAGAGAAAGAGAGAGACTTTTAATCAACTTAGACTTTCCACAGCCACTTTCCATGGAACCAGCCGATGTTTGTGCCTCTTTTTTCAGCTCCCTTTATAACCTTTACCCCCCGTGGTCTTTGTGGACTCTTCTGAGCTTTTCTTCAGTAACATGTCCTAATTCTGCTTGATAGTCGTTGAACGAACGGTCACTTGTCTGCCACGTTGGGCTTTTGATCACAGACAAAGATCGAACGGACACCGACACTCTGGACTGATGTATTAATCCAATATGGAGCTGGTTCATAAAATAAGAACTAGTTCCTGCTTGAAGTATCTATATAATAATACGCTAAAGCAATTTCATGTCCGTACGTACGTTATCACCCTCCACCCCTTTTTAAAAACATAGGATCGCCTGATCGCCGAACATGCACTGCAGGAATAGTAATTTGAAAATTCCATCTGATTACGCTTTCCTTGCCTTCGGGCTAGGATAAAAATGTTTTTGTTTTTTTCTGTCTGATGGTACAATAATATTGTGGGGTTTCCGTTCACGCCGGGCGTCCATAGAATCGATATATGTTGTGGCACAATGCGTACTCTTTTGGAGAGCTAAGTGCTTCCCGTTATATTCGAAACCCTTGCGCCAGACTTGAGTTGCAAATAAATTGAATTCGCTGCGCTGAAAATATCAGCTCACTGATCGGGGTATTCGGTGTAATCCGATGTCAGCTAAAATGCCAACAATGCTGGAGAAACCTGTCAGGTTCAGGACGTCAAAGAAAACCTGTCACCGAGATTTGTTGAAACACTGATGACGGCTGTATTCCCCCTCTCTATCTCTCTCTCTGATTCTCTTTCTCTATCGCTCTGTCTCTCTCTCTCTCCTTCTCTCTCACTTTTCCCCCTTCTCTCTCTCTCTCTCTGGTAAAGAGATTGAAAATGGAGAGACTGGTTTGAATTCTGACAGAGACGCACGCGTCTTGTCGCGCGCTCTGAGATGTTTCTTTTCAAAATATAATATATTTTTATATAAAAAGTAAAATGGTTTGTTCCATTATTACATAATGTTGGATTTGCAGCACGATGGCCCCGACCAAACAGCCGGCTAGCCAGTCCCAGAAGCAGACGACAGTGACTATCGTCAGACGATGATTGCTCACTGACCATAACAAGATGAGACATTGCACATACGTGCACATGTTGTCACACATCGTCCCGTCGTCACATAAAGACCGGCATCATTGTGGCACCATGGCTTTGGACAGCCATGGTGCCACATTGATGCCGGTCCCAAGAGATACCCTTCGGCCAAAGCGAACTTTTACACGTCACAAACTCAGACAGACCGTCTTAAAAAGAAATAGTCTGAAACCACATTAATTAGAGAACTTAGATATGTTTACGTTTGAAAAAAAAGCGATAGAATAATATTGCAGCGTCTGTGTTCGCACCGGAACCGGAAGTCCATAGAAGGGGAAGCTTTTAAATCTGACAGCAATATAAAACAGATCGAGAACACAACTGTAGGATTTACACAAATAGTACAAGGGACAATATCTTCACGATATTCTAGGCAAGTGACCTTGGGGAAAGCATTTCAAGTCGAACAACTTATTAACACCTACATTTTTCGATCGGAAATCTTGCGCAAGTCGTTAGTTCAGATGTTGCTAAGATTTTTCACTTAATAGCGTCGACTTCTTCTATGCTCCTCACAAAAAATGTCTGCTTATATGGAAAATGCCTTCTAAATCAAATGATATTTAAAGAAAAGTTTAATTATTTATTAACCATCTCTTCCTTCTCATCGCCAATTCTTAAATTTTATTTTTCAATTTTATAATTCAAATTTCAAATCGTTTTACACCCGACTTTTTGTGGTCAAATACTTTTCTACTACTGCTTTAATTAATATCTCTCTAACCCTAACCCTAATCCTAACCCTAATCCTAGCCCTCACCCTAACCCTAACCATAACCCTAATCCTAGCCCTCACCCTAACCCTAACCATAACCCTAACCCTAACACTAATCCTAATCCTAACCCTAACCCTAACCCTAACCATAACCCTAATCCTAACCCTAACCCTAACCCTAACCCTAATCCTAGCCCTAACCCTAACGATAACCCGAACACTAATCCTAACCCTAACCCTAACCCTAACCCTAACCATAACCCTAACACTAATCCTAAACCCAACCCTAACCCTAATCCTAATTCTAACCATAACCTTTACTCTAACCCTAACCCGAACCCTAACCCTTACTCTAACCCTAATCCTCATCCTTCCCCTTCCCCTTACCCTAACCCTTACCTAATCCTAAACTCAACCCTAACCCTAATCCTAATCCTAATCATAACCTTTACCCTAACCCTAACCCTAACCCTAACCCTAACTTTAACCCTAACCATAACCCTAACCCTAACCATAACCCTAACCCTAACCCTTACTCTAACTCTAATCCACATCCTTACCCTTACCCTTACCCTAAACCCAACCCTAACCCCAACCCTAACACTGACCCTAACACTGACCCTAAACCCAACCCTAACCCTAACCCTAACCCTAAACCTAACCCTAACCCTAATCCTGATCCTAACCATAACCTTTACCCTAACCCTAACCCTAATCTTAACCCTAACCCTAACCCTTACTCTAACTCTAATCCTCAACTTTACCCTTACTCTAAACCCAACCCTAATCCTAACCCTAACCCTTACTCTAACTCTAATCCTCATCCTTACCCTTACCTTAAACCCAACCCTAACCCTAACCCGACTGACCCTACCCCTAACATCTTTTTACGGTCGTTCCAAGACTCACTTATTTCCCTGACGTTATCTGTCTTCAGTGTAACCCTTTTCCGGGGACGATCGTTTTAATCTCTGATAAATCTAATCTTTGTTTATGCGAAGGCAAAAGTCGGATCCTGAAATGATATAATTGATTCGTTTTTCTTATCGCGTCTCCCAGCTTAACAGGAAGGAACTTTCATTTTTTTTCTTTCGAAATAAGTCAAGTGCTTCTTTTATTTGATGTTCGATTCAAAAGTGATTCGCACTGTAGAGACCTGCTTATACTATAGCCACCCGTTCTTTTCAGTCTAATTTCTCATTAATTAATTTTCTCGGATACAGATTCACCGAAAAAATATTCTCAAGCTGTTTATAAAATCTCCTTATCCCTGCATTGATTCGACTGATTAAAAGGTTCGTACTTTCTCGCCAACTTAAACTCAAAATCTGTTTTTTAGCACATAATGCCTCCATAGGAGAGCACAGTTAGACGCAAGGTCAGTTTTTAATGTGGGGTGTATCCAGAGGCACTGGATTGGAACTAAAATAAAAATTGCCTTCGTCTGACTGAAGACAGAAAAAATGAAGCATAGTATCAGAACAGATACAACACTTTGCCCCTATCTCAATGCAAAGTAAGTCTGTAATGGACGAATAGAGAGTTATGTCCTTTTTCTAAAAACTGGCGGCTATAAGAAAATAAATCCGACCAGATAAATTCTTTTCTGGAAGGAATTAGCGTGAATTACATATTTATTGTTTTTAAAAACATGACCCAACGTTCACGAAAATTATATTTTATATAGACGAGTCACCGCTTATCAAGACCCAAAAGCCACTTGAGGATAAGGGTTAATTACACTTGACAGGTGGACGGTAAGACATCAAGCGAATTAGTAACGATTGTTTTAGCTGGTCAGAATTGATTATTTAAGAAGACGTCTAAACAAGAATTTGTTTACATTGGACTTGAAAACGACAATGTTGTAGTCAGCCGGGAAGCAGCCCCGTGGTACTGTGTTCCACCAACGGGCAGTTCTAATAAAGAAACTTTGCTCATAGAAGTTCCGTTTAGTTTTAGGTTCACATACGGAGAAAGGGAAATTATTGACAGTGTTTGAAGTTAAACAGGTTTTTGTTGGGAATTTTATACAGGAAGTCGGCCTAGATTGAAGCTCAGTCGAGCACCTGCCATAAAAGTAACGATAGAGCAGAGAAAGACTAGCAACATCTCTTCCGTGTGAAAGAGGCTGTGTAGAGGGATCATGGGGACATCGTTCACTAGATTTCGAAGTCGGTTTTGTACTGTGCCAAGGCAGGAAAGCGTGCTCTGATCAGAGCCTCTCCCAAAAGAGCTATTCAAAATGAAAGATTGATTTTGTAGAAATGTCTTGTTATCAATTCATTTTTAAGTATTTTTTTCTTTTTATTTCCCACCTGGCCAAACCCATATTATCACACTTGTGTTGATTTTAATATGCTTCGTCGAACTTTTAGCATTACCATTGATTTGTCTACTAGCTATAGATCTGTTGTTATAGGTGTCATCAGTAAACAGCTGTGTTTTGTTTACACGCAGTAGTAGTAGTAGTAGTAGTAGTAGTAGTAGTAGTAGTAGTAGTAGTAGGTCTAATCAGTTGTGACGCTTCTCTTCTTCTTACTGTGATAATAGCAGTGGAGTCATCCTGTGTTATTTTTTTGATTGGTATGAATACGGCTGTTAAGAGAGGAGATACATAACAACTATTTCGGCTGCTGGCTACACCGTAGAAGGAAGTATATTCTCACGAAAACATAAACCGTCATCAGAGGTTCACTAGAGACTAATGATATTTCATTTGCAGCCGGATTTGCAGATTATGTCTTTCCACCATATGCGGTTTTAAATAGTTATAATAAACAGCAACCATCTTATGTTGGAAGAGATAGAGAGAGTGAGACAAAGATAGATAGATAGATAGATAGATAGAGAGAGAGAAAGATATATATATATATATATAGATAGATAAATGGAGAGAGAGAAAGAGAGAAAGATATATATACATATATATATATATATATATAGAGAGAGAGAGAGAGAGAGAAAGAAATATAGATAGATAGATAGATAAAGAGAGATGGAGAAGATAGATCAATAGATAGATACAGAGTGAGAGAGACAACGATAGATAGATAGAAAGATATATAGAGAAATATATATATATATATATACATATATAGATAGATAGATAAAGAGAGAGAAAATAGATAGATAGATAAAGAGAGAGTAAAATAGACAGATAGATAGAGAGAGAGAGAGAGAAAGAAAGAGATAGATAGAGAGAGAGAAAGAGAGAGGAAAACAGATAGATCAATAGATAGATAAAGAGAGTGAGAGAGAAGGAAAGATAGATAGATAGATGGATAGATAGATAGATAGAGAGAGAGAGAGAGAGAGAGAGAGAGAGAGTATTTTTTCGTATGGTGGTGAGAAACCTTTTTCTGCAAATCCGCAGTTGACATGTGATGACGTAATTTCTTTCTATGATGTTATCAGCAACTGTACACATCGTTATTTTTCCCTTTTAACAACATCATCACAACAATTAAAAAACAACAACAACACATTCATTTTGCTCTGGGCTTTTCATATTCATCTGTTGATATATTTTTCGCTTTATAAATACATTAGTTCTTAGCACATAGCAAGTTCATCCGGCATAGTATAAGTCTTAGTGAGAGTGGGTACAAGAGTCCGAAAAAAAGACGTCAATGCGATTCGATAACCAACACCCAAAATAAGATCCTACTGGCTTCTTTGCCACGTTGACTTCCTGCCATGATACAACTTCCTGAACACGTTACCAGAAATTCCTAACTTTTAAATTCAGGTGGAAAATTTCGTCTTTACCTAATCTAGTTACAAAAATGGAATATTCGTGTAATATTATTAGATACGTTTGTTGTGTTTAGCCCAATGCCATTTCAAAAATCGTAAAACCATTTAAAAATTAATTAGACATCTTAGCAGAACCCTTAACATTATTATTTAGAAATGTTAGAAACGAATGTGTCGCGTAGATAGGTATAACATTAGGTAGAGTGGAATTTTCCATTCAGGATTAGAAACAGAATATATGTTCTGGCTGTGACGTCACACGTACAGGAAGCGGGTATTTTATTAAGACTTGGCTTTAGTTTATGTGTTGTACATATTTCAAGATTTTCAATATTTAACTAAATCTTGACTTTAAATCGTAGGAAACAAAAATAATAATCGTCGCAAAACGGTTAAAAATAATTTCCAAATACAGAGCAGTTATGCACCACTTTTATCTCATCGGACGAAGATTAAAATCAATATATAATGATAATACACTTCATGTCTAGAATTCTTATTCAACAACTTGATCAAAATCCATTACAGGATTTTCATTCTCGAACATAATATATTATTGGAGCATTTTTGGGTAAAAACAAAATCCTTTTTAAAGGAGAAACAATAATTTTAGCGAAAGCCTGCTAAAAGATGAATATTATAACCATTTAATCGAAAGTCTGCTAAAAGATAAATATTATAACAATTTTATCGAAAGTCCTATAAAATATAAATATTATAACCATTTTATCGAAAGTCTGATTAAAGATGAATATTATAACCATTTTATCGAAAGTCCTATAAAAGATGTATATTATAACCATTTTATCGAAAGTCTGATAAAAGATGAATATAATAACCATTTCATCGAAAGTCTGATAAAAGATGAATATTATAACCATTTTATCGAAAGTTTGATAAAAGATGAATATTATAACGATTTTATCGAAAGTCTGATAAAAGATTAATATTATAACCATTTTATCAAAAGTCCTTTAAAAGATGAATATTATAACCATTTTATCGAAAGTCTGATAAAAGATGAATATTATAACGATTTTATCGAAAGTCTGATAAAAGATCAATATTATAACCATTTTATCGAAAGTCTTATAAAAGATGTATATTATAACCAATTTATCGAAAGTCTGATAAAAGAGGAATATTATAACCATTTTATCGAAAGTCCTATAAAAGATGAATATTATAACCATTTTATCGAAAGTCTGATAAAAGATGTATATTATAACAATTTTATCTATAGTCCTATAAAAGATGAATATTATAACCATTTTATCGAAAGTCCTATAAAAGATGAATATTATAACCATTTTATCGAAAGTCTGATAAAAGATGTATATTATAACAATTTTATCTATAGTCCTATAAAAGATGAATATTATAACCATTTTATCGAAGGTCAGATATAAGATGGATATTATAACTATATTATCGAAAGTCCTATAAAAGATGAATATTATAACCATTTTATCGAAAGTCTGATGAAAGATGAATATTATAACCATTTTATCGAAAGTCTGATAAAAGATGAATATTATAACCATTTTATCGAAAGTCTGATAAAGCATTAATATTATAACCATTTTATCGAAAGTCCTATAAAAGATGAATATTATAACCATTTTATCGAAAGTCTGATGAAAGATGAATATTATAACCATTTTATCGAAAGTCATATAAAAAATGAATATTATAACCATTTTATCGAAAGTCTGATGAAAGATGAATATTATAACCATTTTATCGAAAGTCTGATGAAAGATGAATATTATAACTATTTTATAGAAAGTCTGATAAAAGATGAATATTATAACTATTTTATAGAAAGTCTGATAAAAGATGAATATTATAACCATTTTATCGAAAGTCCTATGAAAGATGAATATTATAACCATTTTATCATAAGTCTGATAAAAGATGAATATTATAACCATTAATAAAAAAAATTAATATTATATCACCAAGGAAAAGGAAAATACAATAAAAAGTTTTTAATTGTATAATTTTTGTAATTCGGACTACATTTCTAATCTTGAGTGTTATCATCACAACGTTCTGGCCGCTGTAACCTCCGGTCTTATTCAGGTGTATCTTTTTGAACTCGCGAATATTTCTGTCGAACTCGAGAATCTGGACGGAATTTCGAACGGAACCCTTTATTTTTTCAATAGGGGTAGCATGCCTTTGTTTTGTCAGCCATGACTGGGAGAGTCTTCAGTAATTCGCAAAGACTCGTTGCGCAGTGGATATAGTACTAAGTAACATTCAGTTCTAAATGACATTCATCTGAAGGTTGAAGGTGCAATCCTCAGTGTTGGCGATATGAAATATTTTCACCGTTTAGTGACGGAGAGGCAGTGTATAGATGGCGTCTTGCTGTTTTGAATTTTTAAAAAGCGGCGTCTATGTAAGATTATTCAATATCGCCGCAAAAGTATACGACCGGGGGAAGCGTATGTTTGCTAGTATATATAACGTGGCAAGTTAAACTCTTAAAAACTTATTTTGAAAAGCGAAAACTGCCAAAAAGTGTAATTGGAACTCTATCCAATTTCCTTGCGACGAAACCTCATTTTCCATTCACTCAAATACAAAGCGTCGAAATGGGGAGGAAGCCTTAGGCCGTCGGCCATTAATAACATTTAGAAAAAAATCAAGAGAAACTTCACTGAATGAATCGCTTAAAGACTTAAATAGTAATCGATTTACAAACCGCCAAATCTAGCTTCACCCCTTTACTCTTGCGATAATAGGTTGATGCTGTTTCGATTTCCAGTGTTTTGACCACGAAAAGACTTATATTCCACTTCGAAGAATAGCTCAATTCTGATTGGTCAATATTAAAAAAAGAATGCTAGGAGATTGGACCTCTGCATACTTCAAATCAATCAAAAACATGAGAACTGTGTGAAAATGCAGTTTACATAATTGTAGTTACGGGCTAAGAAAAGTGTTAGTGTTAGGGTAAGGGTTGGGTTTATGGAATTAAGCCTCAATAAGTGTAGTGTAACCTATATTTTGTTACGCGCGTTACGAGTTGAAAGCTGTGTTTTGTTGACACACAGTAATAGTAAGCAGCAGCTTAGTAAGTAGTAAGCTCAATCAGCTGTGACGTCTCTCCGTTGTAATAAGAACGATAACTGTCGCAGTGTGTAGATTTGATTTGTCCGCATCTTCCCACTCTTTCTTCCTCTCCTGGTGTTGTCAGCAGTTGAAATAGTAGTTTTTCTTCTCTCTTAATAGCAGTCTTCATAGCAATGAACACAAAAACAATAGATAAATTTTGCTCTGTGAATTTTCATATTTGTATTGATTTATTTTACTTTTTACAAATATAGTAGTTTGTATTAAATAGAAAGTTTATCGGTTACATTTTAAGTGGGCACGTTTGCTAGTATTCATCTCGTGACTTTAATTCACCGGCCGATGTCGACACGACACATGTCATTGGGTGAGTGAGTGCCTTCAAATAGGCATGTTGTTGGAATACGTCATATTTGAAACAAAAAGCATTCAAAGGTTAAGATATTCATTAATTTTGGGATGGAGTTATGTTTTGAAAAAAAGCGTTTAAGGGTAAAATTTTATGTGAATTTGAATGAGAATTTAGAATTTATAAAATTTAATTTAGAGTTAGATTTTATGAGAATTTAATTTTAATTCTGGCATATCTAATCACACCTCCTCTCTCATGTATTTGGTTCACCTCACTATCTGCCTCCTATCCTTTCCCTGCCGTATATCTTTATCTGTCCCCTCCTCACATAATCAATCGACTACACACACCATCTACTTTGGACTTAAAAAAGTCTGCTTGAATTCTTTTCGAAAATAATATATTATTGGAGCATTTATTTAGAAAACAAAAAAAAATTTAAAGGAGAAACAACCATTTTATCTAAAGTCTGATAAAAGATTAATATTATAACCATTTTATCGAATATCTGATAAAAGATGAATATTATAACCATTTTATCGAATATCTGATAAAAGATGAATATTATAACCATTTTATCGAAAGTCTGATAAACGATCAATATTATAACCATTTTATCGAATATCTGATAAAAGATGAATATTATAACCATTTTATCGAATATCTGATAAAAGATCAATATTATAACCATTTTATTCAAAGCGTGATGAAAGATCAATATTATAACCATTTTATCGAAAGTGTGATGAAAGATCAATATTATAACCATTTTATCGAAAGTCTGATGAAAGATGAATATTATAACCATTGGGTGAGCGAGTGCCTTAAAATTTCATCTCGACCTTGGGCCTCCCTTACGAGGGGAGGTATGCTACATGTCTAGATGATTACATATTATTAACCTATTTGAGGCTTTTTAAGTAGAAGAGCCCAAAATATACCTTCGCTCGATTCGACGTACAACACCCAAGTAAAACAATTTGAACTGGTTTCTTTGCCACATTGACTTCGTATCAAAGCATCTTTTTGACACGTTGGATTAATTTTCTATACCTACATCATTTTGAACGTACTCACGTCCGTATATTTCTACAGTACATTGTTCATAAAATGTGGTGTAATTCTGTGCACTAGTTTTTGATTTACAAGTGTTTATTATTATATTTCTTAATTTTTGAGATGAGGATTAGTAATTTGTATAATTTTGGTTATACGAACTACATTCCTCATCTTCAGTGTTATCATCACAACGTTTCGGCCGCTGTAATCTCCGCAAGGACCCGAGGCGCAGTGGATATAGTACTAAGTAAAATTCATTGATAGTCATCTGAAGGTTGAAGGTTCAATCCTCGGTGCGGACGATACAAAGAATTGCGAATTACTGAAGACTTCTCCCAGTCATGGCTGATGGAACAAGAATATGCTACCCCCGCGGATTAAATAAAGGGTTCCGTTCGAAATTCCGTTCAGATTCCCGAGTTCTAGATAAATATTCCCGAGTCTGAAGAGATACATCTGAAGAAAGCCCTGGGGTTAGAGCGGCCGAAACGTTGTGATGATAACACCTAAGATGAGAAATGTTTATTATTAGTTGTTATTAGATTTGTTATTGTTATGGTACTTATACTACCCGTAAGGGCCTCATCTATGGGTCGAATAGAACCTACTGGCGCTACCAGATCAAGCTGTCTGAAGTTATTGATTTCCTGACTCAAAATGCACCAAACATTGATGTTTTATTGTTTCTTATTTTTATTTGAAAAACTCAATCATGTTCTGAAAAATCCAAAACAAAAAACAAAAATGTAAACCCTTCCTCTTTTTTCACATCCTCAGCTCGTCCTACCCTTTCACTCAACTAAACACCATGAAAAAATATTTTAATATATAAAGAATTTAAAGTATAAAGACTTTTACCAAAAAGAAAAAAATAAATAACCTGAAAAAGGTTGATATGTCGTAAAATAAAACAACCAAACCAAACCAAACAACATGAATGCATCCTTGAACATATCAAATATTTGAAGCATAAAAACCTTCACCAAAATGAACGGATTCGGCATTAAATAACCTGAAAAGGGTTGATATGCCGTAAAAAATAACAAAAAAACAAACACCATGAATGAATACTTGAACATATAAAGAACTTAAAGCATAACATTTTTTACAAAAATCACAGTATTTGGCATTAAATCACTCGAAAAGGGTTGATATGCCGTAAAACAGAACAACGAAACTAAACGAACCAGTAGTAATATTGTACACATTTATCTATTCTTATATCATTACTTTACATAACTTTACAGTCAGTTATTCTTATTGCAGCATATCTTTTATTACACGCGTAACAAGTTAACAGCTGTGTTTTGTTGACAAGCAGCAACAGTAAGCTCAACCTATTGTGACGTTTCTCTTTTACTTTCCGTTCAGTTATGTTGTTGTTAACAGCTTTAGCTAAGTTTCGAAACTAAACAGTCAACCAATTTTTGCTTTGCGACTTTCTTGTTCTCTGTGCAGATGTCTTTCCTTTTTATGAATATAATCGTAGGGCGTACAGTATACTGCAGAGTTGCATTAGTATTACATAAAGTTATTGTCGCCTACTTACCCTACGGAGAAATAGAGCATCGAACAAAACATCTGAATCCGTTTAGTCCGCTAGCGAAATGGAATGATTTATCTATCTTCTTTGCTACGTGTCATTCGATACTTCCTATCCGTGACACAACTTTCTGAACACGTCAGCTTAAATTCGACTCTCAGATTTTTTGTTGGATTTTACTCATTCTACTTTAAATACATGTGTAAAATTAGTTTTTTAACACGACTTTGTCCCAATATTCCTACCTTCTTTAGCCTTATAATGATAACAATTTGCTCCAATTCTCCTACCATGACCGATGGAAAGATTTTTGCTGCACGCTTCTCGTTTCTGTTTACGTTTATTGTGGGAATCGGAGAGCTGAAATCGGACACCCTTTCCTCTTAAAAGACCGGCAAAAAAATCAACACGCATCATGTCGTGAGAACAATAGGTTTATTATGTCGCGCGAGGTTTTATTAACCTATTGTTTGTTCAGTTAAACGAGGTTGCGTAACAGCATGATTTCTGGCTTGTTGTATTAGAGTTGTGATCGCAGAATGCACCGTAAGGGAGATGATTATTAGGCTTTTAAAGTTACATATTCCTCAGCCCTAACGAACATGTGCGTCTTCCGATTGCTTTTTTCGATATTGTAGACAGTTAAATTCGGCCAGAATCTCCTGATTTTCCTTATACATTATTCCTCTTGTCTGTATCCTTACTTCTGGTCCGACGATTTTGATTCCGAGTCCTTATCGACCTTGTGATCTCGATATAAAATTTCCTGTCCTTAAGTCCCATATAAAGAAGTTGAAAGAGTATTAGTTTCAGTAAGATTCTTAACGCGTTTTCTGTTCGAATCGCAGTCTCGTCTTGAAATTTCTTTCTACTTTATTTAATGTTATTTAATGCTGTTTAATGTTATTTAATATAAATTAAATAATTAATAGTTTCTCAACGTAATTCTAAGGTATACACAGATTATGAACGCTGACTTGAAAAAATTAATTAATTAGATAGTAATTACCCGCCCCACCCCTCTCTTACGTTTACAAAAATTATCGCCGACGGACGGACAGACAGAGAGACAGAGAGACAGACAGACAGAGAACCTGCTTGTTATATTATATTATATTAGCCGCAAATATATGTACTTAATGACACGCTTACCCGAATATTTAACACGTTCCATCCGCTACTTTCCTCTACGTCTCTACCCGTATATCCTTCTCCTACTCTCCTCCGTCTGAATCCTTTCAGCCTACTGCTATCACTTGCCTACCCCGACCTCCTCCTACTTTTCACCCCCGTCTTATTATTTACATGGTAGGTGTTCGACTAAGCTATAATCTCTGGCTCTTCCTTGTAAGACATTCACAACAAGAACTCGGCGTTTTAGCACAACTGCAAATAATGTTCCTTTCTTTAACGATGTGTCTAATACCGAACGGAATTTCCATTAACAGAGTTTATTTCCAAGAACTTACCATTTTTCTAACACAGTTCTGCGGAACTGTTTCCATATAACCTACAACATGATCGTCTTAAAATCCAATGCCAACAAACACTTGCAAAAATGTGAGTAATCAAATTTAGTCTATTCCATTTGAAATCCTCTCATAATATTATTTATCATTTAACTGGTAATCTATCCATCTCTTCACCTCTTATCTTCGAGTTGTTTTTAGCCTTAATAAGTGGTGACTTATTAGTAACAAAAAGCATGCTATAAAAATGAGTCTCACCCATTTATAAGTTATAAACCCTAACCATAACCATAATCCTAACCCTAACCCTAACCCTAATCCTAATACTAACCCTAACCCTAATCTTAATCCTAACCCTAACCCTAATCCTAACCCTAACCCTAATCTTAACCCTAACCCTAACCCTAATCCTAATCCTAACCCTAACTCTAATCCTAATCCTTACCCTAACCCTAACCCTATTCCTAATCCTAACTCTAACCTAATCCTAACCCTAATCCTAATCCTAATCCTAACTCTGACCCTAACCCTAATCCTAACCCTGACCCTGACCCTGACCCTGACCCTGACCCTGACCCTGACCCTAATCCTAACCCTAACCCTAACCCTAACCCTAACCCTAACCCTAACCCTTACCCTTACCCTAACCCTAATCCTAACCCTAACACTAACCCTAACCCTAACCCTTACCCTTACCCTAACCCTAACCCTAATCCTAACCCTAACCCTAACCCTTACCCTTACCCTAATCCTAACCCTAACCCTAACACTAACCCTTACCCTTACCCTAACCCAAATCCTAACCCTAACTCTAACTCTAACACTTTCTTTTCTTCCATCACTCCCATCTTCTTTATCGTCTCACTCCCTTAGTATCTTTCGGCTTTAAATACCACTGAAAAGGGTTGATATTCCGTAGAACATACAAGCCACAACAAAATCAACAATGGTACATTATAGTTAACAAGAAAAAAGTTGAAAACAAAAATTTAACAAGTAACTGTTACCAAAGGCAATGTAAGTTACTTTCCTACATACCTTCATATTCCTTTTATGTTTTAAAGTCTTTGAAAAAGTTTTTATTTCAATTTAAGAGTTTGTTCAAATGCGATATCGTAAGTATTACATTTTTATTTGCGGGACACTTATGGAGGACATCACTTATGGAGGACATCGCTTATGGAGGACATCACTCATGGAGGACATCGCTTATGGAGGACATCACTTATGGAGGACATCACTTATGGAGGACATCGCTTATGGAGGACATCGATTATGGAGGACATCGCTTATGGAGGACATCGCTGAAGTTGGATTGATGGGTTGTTCGTGTTTCTTTATTTGGGGCGTGAAACTAGCAAAATAAAAACTAACTGTTCAAATGCAATAAATTTTATTTATCTACCTAATTGAAAATGGGGGAAATAACGTAAACGAAATAGCAATCAGACTTCGGTGATTTCCGAAAAGAAAAGGAAGTCAGTCGTTTTGGATTCTAACTATAACGATATCGGATTTAAATGAAATATTAAATTGAAATAAAAACGTTTGCAAAGACTTTGAACACGGACAAAAATGCAGGTAGGTAGAAAGTAACCTTTTAGCCTTTTGCTAACAATCATTGGTTGAATATTTGGTTTATTTTTCACTCTTTTCTCTTCATAACTATAATGGACGATTGGCAGCAAAACTCTTAATTATTTATTACGATATAACTTTGTAAATAACATTTTTATTGTTCTCTTCTCTGCATAATTTTGCAATTGTGTATGTGCATATGCACTTCTGGTCACATTTATCTATCTATCTATCTATCTATCTATCTATCTATCTATCTATCTATCTATCTATCTATCTTCATGTTTGTTGAAGGAGAACATTGATTCCCATGTCTCTGACTGCACATGCGCAACTCCTATTTGATTGGTTTTTACAAATGTGCATCTCTTTTGCATCGCTTTCATGTCAACAGCACTCAAGAAATGCGCCTTGAGCTTTCATAGGACCCAATTAATTTTATTCGGAGCACTTCACTTGCAATCCCGGAACTTCTTTCTGAGGAGAGCGCGCATGACATGCGATCGTGGGTCGAGGAGATCCAGAATCCAGAGACGACTTTGTAAAAGAAACAGCACGAGAAATGCTCAGACGAGTGCAGAGAGAGAGAGAGAGAGAGAGAGAGAGAGAGAGAGAGAGAGAGAAAGAGAGAGCGAGAGAGAGAGAGAGAGAAGAAGAAGAAGAATAAGAAGAATAAGAATAAGAAGAAGAAGAAGAAGAAGAAAAAAATGATTGCGATAGGGGGATGAAGAAAAACAGTGTGAGAGAGTTAAAATACAGAGATAAAGATACATAAGGTAGAAAGAAGGAGAGAGAGAAAGAGACGGAGAAGGAGAGGGAGAGAAAGAAAGAGAGAGAGAAAGAGAGAGAAGGAGAGGGAGAGAAAGAAGAAGAGAGAGACAGAGAGAAGGAGAGGGAGAGAAAGAAGGAGAGAGAGAAAGAGAGAGAAGGAGAGGGAGAGAAAGAATGAGAGAGAGAAAGAGAGAGAAGGAGAGGGAGAGAAAGAAGGAGAGAGAGATAGAGAAAGAAGGAGAGAGAGATAGAGAAAGAAGGAGAGAGAGAAAGAGAGAATAAGAACGATTCTTCGTTGCACTAAAACGCTAAATTCTATAACACATACATACAGACAGGAACAATACACTGACACAAACGCACCGATGATTGCACGCGCACAAGCGCAAACTTAACCCCCTCCCCGTATACGCACACATACACACACGTGTTTTCACATATACTAAAATACATGCACACATAATCAGATACGTTAGCAGACGCACATGAACACAAAACACACGTACATGAAGTTAGACATAGTTTCACATACTACACAGATGCTCACAAATAACCAGAAAAATATAAATTGTATATTTAGCATGTCCTCGTCTTTTCTATAGTGAGGAGACAGAGTTTTATGTTTAATGGCTTTCATCGTCAAGACGCACCACCGAACATTAAAACGATATTGCGTCGCATCTGGTCTATCATCAGACGATTACGAACTATATATTAAGTGATAAACATATTGCATTTTTTTATATTGTGGGGAAGGGGGGGGAGTGTCACCATTTATAAATTCCAAAAGACACTCAAGGATAAGACTTAATTTTATTAAGTTAAAATATATATTCTATTAGATTTATTTAAATCTAAATTCAATTTAATTAGATTATATGAACTGTAATTAGATTAAGCTTAATTAAAATTTGATTAGATAAACTTTAATTAAAATTAAGTTAGATTAAGCTTAATTAAAATTTGATTAGATTTAGCTAAATAAAAATTTAATTAGATTAAATTTTTATTTAAAATTTAGTTAGATTAAGCTCAATTAAAATTTGATTAGATTTAGCTAAATAAAAAGTTAATTAGATTAACTTTAATTAAAATTTAGTTAGATTAAGCTTAATTAAAATTTGATTAGATTTAGCTAAATTAAAATTCAATTAGATAAACTTTAATTAAAATTTAGTTAGATTAAGCTTAATTAAAATTTGATTAGATTCAGCTAAATAAAAATTTAATTAGATTAACTTTAATTAAAATTTAGTTAGATTAAGCTTAATTAAAATTTGATTAGATTCAACTAAATAAAAATTTAATTAGATTAACTTTAATTAAAATTTAGTTAGATTAAGCTTAATTAAAATTTGATTAGATTCAGCTAAATAAAAATTTAATTAGATAAACTTTAATTAAAATTTAGTTAGATTAAGCTTAATTAAAATTTGATTAGATTCAGCTGAATAAAAATTTAATTAGATTAACTTTAATTAAAATTTAGTTAGATTAAGCTTAATTAAAATTTGATTAGATTCAGCTAAATAAAAATTTAATTAGATAAACTTTAATTAAAATTTAGTTAGATTAAGCTTAATTAAAATTTGATTAGATTCAGCTGAATAAAAATTTAATTAGATTAACTTTAATTAAAATTTAGTTAGATTAAGCTTAATTAAAATTTGATTAGATTTAGCTAAATAAGAATTTAATTAGATAAACTTTAATTAAAATTTAGTTAGATTAAGCTTAATTAAAATTTGATTAGATTCAGCTAAATAAAAATTTAATTAGATAAACTTTAATTAAAATTTAGTTAGATTAAGCTTAATTAAAATTTGATTAGATTTAGCTAAATAAAAATTTAATTAGATTAACTTTAATTAAAAACTAGTCCTTATTTCATTTAACTTAATTTGCTTCTCTCCATTCCTCTCTCTCTCAACGACGTGATGCTGCTAGTCTCATTTCTATTATGACACGTGTTCTTCAGAACTGTGTGCTCTTTTTCTTGCTCTTTTTGTTCCACATCGTTTGATTCGTTGATTTACTTGTCTCAATCAATTCGCTGTTTTGATACCTCATTGTAATACAGCTTCCTATTCAAGTAGTTTTTCTTACGAACTGCAGGTTTGCGGAACTCCCTTCCTTCTAATTGTTTTCTTCATACATATAGCCCTGGTCTTTTCAAGACTAAGGCTACTAGGCATTTCCTGTTTCTGTGATGATCATCCTTTGTTCTTGTTAGCTCCTTACGTCAAATGGCTTCATGCCTTGTCAGAAGCTATTACCATAAAAAAACGTAAAAGACAGCACAAAAATCGCCCAAACTAAAAAACAAACAAACAAAAACAAAACACATGTGCAGTTACATAAACAGGTGCGCAGATGCACATATATACGCTTTCATACATGCACTCAAACATAATTAGCTTTGTGGTAATAATTTATTTCATTTGCATGCCGCAGTTTCATCAGTCTTCTACCAACTCATAACCCTAACCCTTACTCTAACACTAACTCTAACCCTAACCCTAACCCTAACACTAACTCTAACCTTAACACCGACTCATAACCTAAAACTTAACTCTAACCCTAACACTGACACTAACTCATAACCCTAACCCTAACACTAACTCAAACCCTAACCCTAACCCTAACACTAACCGTAACGCTAATCCTAACCCTAACTCTAACCCTATCCCTAATCCTAACCCTGACACTAACCGTAACTCTAACCCTAACCCAAACCCTAATTCTAACCTTAATCCTAACCCTAACTCTAATCCTAACCCTAACACTAACTCTAATCCTAACCCTAACACTAACTCTAACTCTAACCTCAACCCTAACCCTTACTCTAACTCTAACTCTAACCCTAACCCGAACCCTAACTCTAACTCTAACCCTAACCTTAAACCTAACACGAACTTCAACCCTAACCCTAACCCTGATCCTAAGCCTAACCCTAACCCTAACCCTAACCCTAATCGAACCCTAAATCTAACCCTAACTCTAACCCAAACCCTAACCCTAACCCTAACCCTAATTGTAACCATAACACTAACGTTAACCTTACCCCTACCCCTAACTCTAACCCTAACCCTAAACGTAACACTAATTTCAACCCTAACCCTAACACTAACTCTAACCATAACCCTAACCGAACCTTAAATCTAACCCTAACCCTAACCCTAACCCTAATTCTAACCATAACACTAACCGTAACCCTACCCCTACCCCTTACCCTAACCCTAACCCTAAATTTAACCCCAACCCTACCCTTAACCCTTACTCTAACCCTAACCCTCACCCTAACCTTTAGGTGGGGCGTCTTGTATTACACTGAATCATTTTAAAGTCAAAATGTAATTCGTTTCTTCATTACTTTAATGTTATCTTTAGTTGTTTACTGGCACCACGCCCGGTGGTAGGGTAGACAATGGAGTTGTAAACACGACAAAGGCAATAACCGATTTCTTAATGCCAACATGACGAGTTAAATACAAGGTCGCCACTAGAAAAGATGGAAATTTGAGCAGGAGCTCCAACTCAATTGATCCCAACGCTTGTGTGCCGTGTCTTTTTATCCTTCATTTTCTGTTCTGGCTGTGTCGTGTGACGATCGCCGAGGACACAGGCATTGGGTAACAATACACACACATAAAAAAAACGCAGACTCACAAGAAAAACGCATCAAATACATTGTGTATAGGTTAGTTGAGCTCTGGTTGTGTGTGTGTTATACCTCTCAGAAAGTAACCCCCAAACGCTAAAGTCCGCATTTTAGTTAAGTTCAAGCTAAGTGAGTTTGCTAACTGAGATAATTTGTCTGTCGAAGCAATCATTGCCGTTCGTTCGTCAACTCATCTAATCGTCTGCTCGACCCCATCTGCTGGTCTACTCCGATCTGCCGGTCTACTCCGATCTGCTCTAACCTCGCCCTAGCCAAACTCTGACAGCTAAATTTATTTAGTGTCGACCAGAAATCTTTTACGTCCAGTCTTTGTCTCAGTCACCCCCAGCTGATTAGCGAAAATGACTACTTCTGCTCGCAATCTCAGCCGCTTCCAGCTGACTATCTCGAAACTATCAAACAACCTGTATAGAGTGAAGATTTCGACGGCCACTCTGTCGTTTTCAACTCATCACACTTTTGATTGCTTTTCTTTTTTTGTGGATTATTTCTTCAATATTCTCCAGGGTCATGGCAGTTGGAAGGGGCAGTCCATAGTATCACGGTAGTATACATACTAGAGAAAACACCCACAGGGTTATTACACAACAGAAGAATGAGAAGACGTCATGTCCAGTTAACATTCCAATAGAAATGCTGAAATCGAATGTACCACCGTACAAGCGCTCTATTTTAACATATGAGAAAAGGAGTATCATCAGAATGGGTGGAGGATTATCCGTGACGATAGATATTTACAGTTTTTTTGTGATAGTTGCTCCAGAAAAAGTACGAATCGACTTGATGTAAAGATGCTAAAAAAATACCCCTTCAAGGTCAAAAGCTAGCCAACAATAAATTTGATATATATATATATATATATATAGATTCGTACCCAGAAAACAGCAAGTCTTCCCCCTTTGTCAGAAACATCGCTTATGGAATGCGAGGACTAATGAACAAAATAAAGGAAGCGAGAGTTACGAGGCTGCTGAAAGTAAATCCATGGTCAACTTTTTACTCTCTACTTTTAACGAATCCGAAGCGCTCTTGCCTGTCGAGTATCATTTGCAACAGGTACAACGCGCATGCTCAGTGTATGAGTTATCTGTGGGTGTCAGAAATTTACAATAATGGGACAAAATGCAACGACAGTGAAGTAGAAAAAAATGGCGATAGACGTGAACAGACGAATAAGGAACTCATGCAGTTTGATTAACATACTTTTATTTTTGTTTTTGGGGAAGTTCATTTTTTAAAACATCAATGGATTTAAAACGTACAGAAAGAGGCAAAATGCCTTCAGAAACCATTTGTTAGATGCGTACATTATTTTATTAAAATCAAAACAATTATTTTCATTTTGAATTTTTTTTTACTAATATTAAACTCGATATAAAGAGCATCATCAGAGCTTTAAACAAATATAAGGTATTTCCCTTTTTAATGTATACGTAAGAATCCTTCTTTGTGGTGATGAAAGATTGGCGTCCGGATGTTGTATGGATAAACGGTTAAATCTTAACTTAAAAAGATAGATGGCTCGCAAGTAGATATAAATTTGAGAAATTTCATTCATTAAGCATCAATGAAATTTAAAACGTACAGAAAGAGGCAAAATGCCTTCAGAAACCATTTGCTAGATGCGTACATTATTTTATTAAAATCAAAACAAATATTTTCATTTTGACTTTTTTTTTACTAATATTTAACTGGATATAACGAGTATCATCAGAGCTTTAAACAAAAAAGGTATTAATCTTATTTTATTTTCATGTATATGTAAGAATCATTCTTGGTGGTGATCAAAGATTGGCGTCCGGATGTTGTATGGACAAACGGTTAAAATGTCTCTTTTTAAATCTGAACGATTGGAGCCCGGAGTTGTAGTGTTTTACTCAACAAGAGTTCGTCCTGAGTTTGAGAATGTCGTTGAGATTTTACTGTGCCACAAAAGATATTTCTACCTCTTACATAATCTAATTAATATATGAAACAGTGCCATCAGTTTCTGTTCAAAGTGAAGAGGCATTAAACCGCCTGAAATCCTAGACACGGTCTTCAACAATCTTATTATACGTAAATATAAAGAATGCTGTTGATTTGGAACTCTGATACTGAAATGCTATTATCTGTGAAAATAGATCATGAACTGACTAAATCACAGTGCGTCGATTCGTCCTGGAGCAATCGATGGAGTTGAAACTTTCTCGTTTCCTTTGATTGTGGCCATCTGGAAATTGTAAAGCCATCATAAAGGCGGTACACCATTACCAGCACATCTAGCAATGCCATTACGAAACGCCTTTGAAGTGATGACGCGAAAGGATTTCTTTCTCCAAGAAATTTAGTTTGTACGTAAATTATTGGTGGGCATTGAAGACATTCTTACAAGTATAGTTAGCTTTGATACGGTAATTCTTCATTTTTACAATAGGAAGATGCGGTTCCACGAAATAAGCCTGAAGTCTTTGGTATGCAGATAATCCATGGTTCTAGATTATTTCACTCACAGACATGAAGCGAAAATATTCATATAATCCGATCACAAAGAAACAATTCCGGATTATTACAATACAGTTGCGATTGCGACTTCTCCGTAATGCCTATGTGTAAAAAAGTAAGCTCGTATGATCAGCACGATACGCCTTTTTAGATAGGCTTGATTATGTTGTTGGTATCTTTCTTCTGAGTCCCACGGCTTATAACGTTATTATGTAGCATTATTCGGATTTTGGTGTATGTGGCAACACCAAGCCCAGGCTTAGTAAATCTGTGATCCTGTCACAGGGATAGTGTTTATCTATTATTTTATGAGGGACAAGGTATATATATATATATATATATATATATATATATATATATATATATATATATATATATATATATATATATATGTTACATAACTACTTAGTATGCTTTCCCCGATCCTTATCTTGTTAGAATTCTTTCTAGAAAGGTTGCCAACATCCTGAGTTAAAGTGTTTCTGGATTCAAACTGGATTCGAAATTAGCACAACCAGGTTGCATATCCGTGTCGTTAACTACTTAGAACAAGGGGTTAGTTTATTGCTAATCGCCCGAGACGCCTCTACCGGGGAATGCCGACGAGGTTGCTTAGAGTGCGCTTATCCTAGTTCGCTGGCTTCTTTAAATAACACTTGACCTTGTGTCGACCCACCCATGGAGAAGAGGTAAATAATACGTTATTTGCCGTCGTGAGTAACGCCCAAACTATTTTCTTTAATCTATAGATGCGGCTCTGACTGATATTCTTATCTCAGGTAACCATTGACCGTGACGTAATTGCTACTACCCATAGCTTTCTGCAATTTTATGTTACATCCGTAAAAAAAATATATTTAATTACTAGACGAGTACAAACTAAAATTGCAAAATATTGCGTCTGAGTGACACCTTGGAGTCAGAGGTGACACCAGAACGGAAGTTGCCGAAATCGCGTAACTTCCGAACGGAGATAATTCTGTATTTTTTCTTGGCTAGACTTCAAACAGAAAAGATATGTAATAAGGCGCCGTCCTTGATTAGGCGCACATAATGTAGCTTTGTGTAGCGAGGCAAGCTATCCGTCTATATCTCTTATCTATTCTTATTCACTCCAAACAAAACATATTGCCACTGAGACGTAAGGGGCTACTGTGAATTAAGGACCATGTATACAGGGACACTCTAAGAAGGGAGTTGAGCAGCGAGATGTCTGTTCACATTACATTTAAATTTGTGCATGTTAGTACAGACAGGGAAGCAGGAAACAGAGAGGGATTTCCAAAGTCTAGCAGTTCGAAGGGAAGAAACTGTTAGAGTAGAAGGCTTTCCGACGTCTGGGGAACTCTATACAATTGTTACATAACGAACTCCGTTACTTGAATACAAAAGTTTAAGTGACACCTAGGAGTCAGAGGTGACCCCAGAACGGAAGTGGCTGAAATCACGTAACTTGCAAACGGTTATCATTCTGTGTTATTTCTTGGTCACACTTCAAGCAGAGAAGATATGTAAAAAGGCACCGATTGTTCGCATTCCATTTAAATTTCTGCATGTTAGTGCAGCCAGGGAAGCAGGAAAGAGGGATGGAATTCAAAAGTCTAGCAGTTTGAGGAAATAAACTATTAGAGAAGAAGGTTTTCCGGCAACTCTACAGTGAAGGGGTGGGAATTTGCTGAACTTGTCTTGACACGCACGCAATGTCTTTCTGTTTTTTTCTGTGACTGGTCTTCTTTTTGATTCATTAACCTTATAAATAAACATCGGCGTCCGAGCAATTTCGTCAACAAGCGATCCACAACCTGAGATCCTGTTGGCAAGGGGGTGTATAATTGTTTATACACCCCTCGGTAAGTGATAGCGTATCACAATGCACATAAATCACTCATACGCGATGCTGCTGATTCACTGGGATAAACAATGTTAGCTGATACTCTTCGTAATACAGATGTGCAGAAAGAATGCGCTGGTATGTTACAAAGTGCCTCTTAACCGATAAGTACCGTTTCGTAGTCAGCTTTCGTGATAGATGTTTTAATAAGTGCGTTAGTTGATATCAACATAGCGAAACATGTCAAAGAATAGTTCGCTGTTTTGTTTAGTAAAGATATTCATTATAATGTAATGATGCTACAATTCAACACATTCTCGGGAAATTGTAACAGATTTTTATGTGCTATAATTGTGATTAACGCGAAGACAGACATTGACAAATTTCAAAGCCGTGAACATCGAAACTGGATATCCTTGAAACATGTAAAAATAAAGACGCTTGTATCTATCTTTAATAAGTTTGGTTTGTGCACCATCTTATTAAGGATGTGCTGACAGGTCTGTTTAGTTTTGGAACGGTGATTATTTATTGTTTCAAAAAAGAAGATTCTCTTCTATGAAATCTGTGTAAAGTCTTTGATATTCTGGTTATTAATGGTTCCGGGTTCTTCACTCACAGGCGTAAAGTTGAAATATTCATTTAATCAGGCCAAGAAACACTCCCAGATGATTGAAATACACTTACTACTGTGACTCTTATATATATATATATATATATAATAATATTTTTTTAAATAAATATTAAATATTTAAAATATACCTAGAGACATCGATGTTTCATGCTAACGCAATCTTCAGTCTAGGAACTAATTCTCAACGGTCGGTGGGCGCGAACCTCGAACACAAATCGCCACTGATTCGTAGTCGAAGATCTTACCCGCAGGCAATTGCAAACCAGTTAGTAAATAGAGAGGAATTTTAACTGTAAATAGCAGAATTACTACTACCCACCAAGTAGATAAGAGTGATCTACGAAACGTCAGACCATGCATATATATATATATATATATATATATATATATATATATATATATATATATATATATATATATATATATATATATATATATATATATATATATATATTTCGAATCGCATGACCGGTAGTGAATAGTCATATCTCTATGCTGATGAGTCCCGATTAAAAAGGGCGAAACGTATACGTACATAAATAATAAACAATAACAAATATTTATTATTATTTGTCGCTCCTCGAAAAAGTAGAGCACTGTACGTGTAGTATTTACACAGCATGACGTCACTAGCTTCATAATGCATCGCTCCTTCCCTTAAAAAGAAGTAGAACGCTTTGGACGTTAAGCCCGCCGATAAAGTGTTAAAATTATCACAGTTTAATCGCTATTCAAAATTGGCCGAGTGGTTAAGGCTTCAGATTTGAGTTGAAAAATACTTGTGATCCGGGGGTAGTGAATAGTCATATCTATATGCTGATGAGTCCTGATTAAAAAGGACGAAACGTATACGTACATAGATAATAAACAATAACAAATATTTATCATTATATATATATATATATATATATATATATATATATATATATATAATGAGATATAAGTGTTGCTACAGTTTTGAAACACCGTTCAAATGATGAACTTTGAAATTTTACAATAAGCCAACATGACGCGAGATTTTGTCAAATAAATGAAATATTTATTAAATAATTATTTTAAATCCAAATTTTCGGTTTCAAAACACCTTATTCATGGTAATACAGGCAATATTTTCCTTTTTTTTTCTTTTTTTTTTCATAGTCGAAGTCTTACGGGGGTGGCCGAAGATCGACGATCTTCTGATGTTATCGAAGAGACTGTTGTTTTTAATGTCCGATCTGTAGTGAAGCGTGCTGAAACGCGTGTGTACAATAATGAGATTTAAATTTTACTACAGCTTTGAAACGTCGTTGAAATGATAAACTTTGAAATTTAAGAATCAGCCAACATGACACGAGATTTTGTGAAATAAATAAAATATTTATTAATCATTTGTTTAATCCAAATTTTCGTTTCTTTTAATATATATATATATATATATATATATATATATATATATATATATATATATATATATATATATATATGAAAGAAGGGGGATACACATGTACGAATGACAAATTTATTTCAACTTCGATTTTTCAATGCAAGGTATACTCGGTAAAAAATATGTTTATTAATCTTTCCTTAAGCCAAGGCTTTTCAAAGATTAAAATCTTATCATCAGAGGAATTACATAGATAGATAAGTTGGCAGTGGAATAGCCAAAATTAAAAAAATATATATTAAGTAATGGAGAGTTAGAATGTGCGTGTAAAAACATACGGTGTCTGTCCAGTTGGTAAATGTCCGTTTATGAGGTGTCCAATGAAAGGAGATTTACAGATGGAAAAGAAGGGTTTTCGTGAAGGCAGCATAGAAAAAATTCAAGAATGAAATAAATCCAATATGAAGATGTTCAGTTCAGTCGTAGGTGGAGTGCTCTTATTCGGAAGTAATTTTGAGGATTCGGGCCATTTAAAAAATACTTCCGTGAACCGAGAGTGGAATTAGAGTTGAATAATTTACACTAAACGCTGGCAATATATATATATATATATATATATATATATATATATATATATATATATATATATATATATTTAATTTCACTAATTTACAAGTTTGGTGTCAGTTCTTTTCATATTAAGTCTAGACGGTCGAGCGTATACTTTCCTACGCTTCATGTCAACTTAGTTGCGCATAGACTAGTTACTTGTTCGTTGGTTGAATCAACGTTAATTACCAATGACCAAGAGAATTATACCGGAAATATCACTCTACTTTGTTAACCTTGATTTGAAAGTTTTTTAGGCTAGAAATTCAGATGATTTAACTTAAAAAAAAATTAATGGTTGATTGGATTCTAAAATATTTTGAATTAATCAACTGTACTTTTCAAGGTAGATCTGCGCAATTCCACAAAATATAAAAGCTTCGGCTTGATAAAGTCTATCATTTTTTAACTGTGACTGAAGCATATTTCGCAAATGTGTAGCAAAATTATATTTGTATGAATAAATATCTTTTTAACATATATATATATATATATATATATATATATATATATGCATTCATATGAAGACAAAATACACGATATATCATGAAATGAAAAGTTGTGAAGACAGAATGTATGAAAAATAGAATATATAAACAATTAAACACAGGAATAATAAAAGCAAACAAACTGCAGATTTTACCGGTTTCGTTCAGATCGCTTTTTCTGAAAACGTTCGTTGACCCGAACGAAACTAGTCCAACATCCCGTGTGTTCTTTCTATTCTTCCCGTGTTTAATTGTTTTTCCACTTTTCCATTCTGTCATTCATACATATAAACAGACTCCCCACATATATACATATACATATATATATATATATATATATATATATATATATATATATATATATATATATGAATAGATTTTTGTAGGTACAAAGTTTTAATAAACAATCAAATAATATTAGACGATTTGCCATTAGTATCTATAGTGAGGATTTTTTTAATGATTTATATTATAAGAGAGGAATAAAGAACCACGAGAAGGGGAACAAAGATGAATCACTTCGTAACTTTTTTCTATGAGGATGTTTTTTTAAACGAGTATTGAGAAAAAGAGGTAAAAAAAATAAATAAAATTACCGAGACGTCTCTCAATCGACATTTTTTATAATTACACACACACACATATTGATATATATATATATATATATATATATATATATATATATATATATATATATAGCATATTCTTAAAAATAAGCAAACTGCTCAGGGTATCGAAAAATAATAATAATAACTCCCCCCCCCCAAAAAAAAACGCACTAGTAAACACCGGTCGACTGTCGCCAAAAACAATTTAAAAAATCAGTGTAACATTATAGTCAACATGTGGCAGGTCATTCTAGTCTAGGCGTAAAGCGTTAGACTACGAATATTTACTTCAAGGGTTAGATCACGCAAAAATTAATTAATTAAGGATTGAAAATAAAATCTGTATACAAAAAATTAAATTATATATTAATTAATAACATATATATATATATATATATATATATATATATATATATATATATCAAATATTATTATCCACAGACGTATACGTTTCATCTTAGCGGAATCATCAGTGTGAAGATAACTGTTCTGCCGGTCGCGTGATTCGAACTCCGAACATGAACTTCATCTTACAGACACACAGCATATTAAGCAATTGCAACAGTGAGCAATACGGGGCAACCCAAATTAAATACCACCCACTAATGCAATCGCTAACAATTCACAATCCTTTCTACAACCATACCATATTGGGTAGAAATGAACTTCAGTCTATGCCTGGCTTGTCCACTAAGTTACACTCATGCACGCCCAACAGTCTTTGTTTTATATATCGGAATTTTTTAGACTAGGATTGACAATTTATATTATTTCAATTATTCAGACTACTGTTCTCATCTTTGATGTTATTCTCACAACGTTTCAGCCGATGTACCATCCGACCTGCTTCAATGCATTTTGTCGAACTCGGGAATCGTTATGTTGAACTCGGGAATCTGCAGTGAATTCTTAACCACACCCTTTTTTTAATCCACGTTGCGTCACATAGGACATGTGGCGCAACAGATATAAGTCCTAAGTGTAATCAGTTCTAAGTGATAGTCTTCTGGAGGTTGAAGGTTCAATCCTCAGTGAGGGTGATACTAAGAATGCAATTACGAATTACTTAAGACTTCTACCTGGTCATCGCTGACGGAACAAGAGCAAGCGACCCCTTCCCCGTGAATCAATTCCGTACAGATTCCCGAGTTCGACAAAAAATATCTTTGTGTTCTTTTTTGAACGAAATATAGACGTTAGAATTCAAAATATGTGATGCGTCTATGACGTAAAAGAATATCTTTGTGGTTTTTTTTCGAACGAAATATAGATGTTAGAATTCAAAATATGCGATGCGTCCATGACGTTAAAAAGAATGTCTTTGGTCTTTGTTTCAAACAAAACATAGACGTTAGTATTAAAAAAAAACGTGGTGAGTTTATAAATATGTTTTTAAAAAAAAGTTTGTATTCATATCAATGTTGTGTAAATTGTTCTGTTGGGAATGTAGTGTAAAATAGCTAGCCAAGATCTAAATTCAAGTTCTGTTCGGTAAGTTTCAATTGGATTATTAGAGGCTATACATTTTAGAAGCAATCAAGTATATACTGGTGAAACTCAACACGAACTTAAAAAAAGGATGGGTGAAGATAAAAGAATTTAAAAATAGCAATCCCATGCATGTACTATTCTCTTATGCGTAACGCCTTCTTGTACTCGCACTCATTGTAAAATTTGACACAATTAAACAAGGTAACAAATCAGCAACGTACATAGTTAGATAGATAGAGATAGATTAGTATATATATATATATATATATATATATATATATATATATATATATATATATATATATATATATATATATATATATATATATTTGAGCTTTTTCTTCTATTTTGGAGAATTCCTTTCGCTCTCCCGCTCTCAGATTTTTCTGCTATTTGTAACATGTTCATCAAGGAATTCCTCTCGCTCTCAGCAAAAAACATACCCATCCCTTCAAACGAAGCTTACATTTGAATGCTCATACAGTCCGTGAAAGAAATTATTACCAACGTAAGATGGAAAGCCTTCCACCATGACTTAAACCTCAAATCTAACAACTACTCTCTATTACTTTATATTTTTTCTAAATTTTGAATTTTGACTTTTCCACTACCAACTTATCAATATATGAAATTCCTCTGATGATAAGATTTTAATCTTTGAAAAGCCTTGGCTTAAGGAAAGAAAAATAAACATGTTTCTATTGAGTACATCTTGCATTGAATAATCGAAGTTCAAATAGATTTGTCATTCGCACATCTTTATCTCTCTTCCTTCATTTATCTTATATATATATATATATATATATATATATATATATATATATATATATACATAGATATAGATAGATATATTTAGATAGAGAGTGATAAATAAACAGATAGGTAGTGATAGATAGATACATATAGAGAGATAATTAAATAGATAGATAAATAAATAATTCGATAAATAGGTAGATGGATAGAGGAAGATAAATAAATATATATACATAGATAGATAGATAGATAGATAGATAGATAAATAGAACTAGCACTCATTAATAAGTTTGACACAATTAAATAACGTTAAATATAAATAGGTAAGATAGATAGATAGAGATGGATATATAGATATATATATATATATATATATATATATATATATATATATATATATATATATATATATATATATATATATATAACAAAACATAAATCAGTTATAGTTTTAGTTTTATTAAATTTGCTGCGGATATTAATATTTACTGCGTTATAAGCAATATTGCAATCTACACGTTTTTTTAGATTTGAAACACCTACCATTTGACAACATATATTATGGAACACGGTCACACACATTCCATCACAGTGTTGAACTCTTGCCTCATCAAGTAAGATTTGCTATATAGGAAAAAAAATTATTAAAAAAAAGTTGTTTTTTAAATATATAAATTAAAATCACTTGTTTTTGTCTTACTTCTCAACGCCGACATATTTCCATTTCTTGCATTGTGATAGCCTTCTAATACTTTTCTATATACGTATTACCCACAATGCTTCAAGCAAACTACCTCTCCTTATATATATATATATATATATATATATATATATATATATATATATATATATATATATATATTATGTAAAATTTTCAAAGGTAAATGTTGCCGATAATATTTACAATTACATTGTCGGCTTTTCCCTATCCTCTGATGAAAAGAGTTTATCTTTGAAAATCCATGGATTAAGGACATGAAGCTCCTTGCTCTGAACTTTGGATGTTCTAATAAATATTGTATCTTTACAATTTTTATTTTCATCTTTCATCTCTAGAATTGATTGCTCTATTCAATATATTGAGCTTCATTTTATCACGATAGATTATTATTAAACGATAGATTATTATTAATTCAATTATCTTTAATTTAATTCAACATTTAAATATTATATATATATATATATATATATATATATATATATATATCTATATATACATATTTATATATAATGTATCTATATATTACTATTTTTATTGGTGATTGCAGCGTCCGTAGTTTTTTCTCACTACTACTTCGATTGTCTCAATAAATATAGATAAATACACACACACACACACACACACACACACACACACACACACACACACACACACACACACACACATATATATATATATATATATATATATATATATATAGAGAGAGAGAGAGAGAGATAGATAGATAGATAGATAGATAGATAGTGATAAATATATAGACAGAGATAATTAGATAAATAGGTAGATCGATAGAGATAGATAGATAGACAGATAGATAAATTGATAGATAGACAAATATATATAATAATAATATATATATATATATATATATATATTGAGATAGATAGATAGATAGATAGATAGATAGATGGATAGATATAGAGATAGATAGATAGATAGATAGATAGATAGATAGATAGATAGATATAGCCAGCGACAGGTCGAAAGGTAAAGAAACGAAGAGTGTAAAAAGCCATCGATTAAATTTCGTTAGGAAACGAGTTTCTTTTTCGTAAGAGAAAATCGAATTTAATTTCCTTTCGCTTGTCACTCTGACATGAAGATACTGGAAAAAGCTGTCGATATTCCCCAGAGATAACCTTTCAAATGACCATAGGTAATCAGGTGATTTACATACCTACATGTACGCAAACACCATCAAGTTTCTATATACATGCAGTTTAACCCTATCATTCTAAGCTTATATGTGTCTTAACCCTAATCCTCTATTCTTTTCTCTATTTCTCCTTCTCTATATATCAGGTTGGAAATAAAGTAATGTTGTGTGTTTTACTTCATCACTTTGCAGCCTCCTAAGTTGTACACAGTTCTTTAGATATTTTGGTAATTAGTGTTTTAATATCCTGCTTTGTCTTTCAGATATAGTAATTAGTTGGAAAATATTAAGTTTAACGGTCTCTGCCGGCAACAAATTGATATTATTGAGGAGTATCTGAGACCTTGTATGCTCTATGAATTCAAAAAAGGAAACTCAGCTGCAGAAGCTACAAGGAATATTGGAACTGTCAATGGGATAAATGTTCTGAATTATCGAAAATGTCAACGGTGATTTGCAAAATTTTCTTCTGGAGACTTTAACCTGTCAGATGGGCGACGTTCGGGAAGGCCAAAATCAATTGATAAAGACGCCATTAAAGACGCTGTGGAGGACAATCCAAAGTTAACCAGCAGAGAATTAGCTCAACAATTGATAACAACCCATACCACAATTATTTCCTAGCTTCACGAGTAAGAAAAAGTTTCAAAACTTAGACTCTGTGGTTGCTCACGATTTGAACGACGCTCAACGAAATCAAAGATTGACTGTTTGCACATCTTTGCTTTCCAGGAATCATCGAGAACCATTTTTGTAAAGAATTGTGACTGGAGATTAAAAATGGGTCCTTTACAAGAATACCCAACGCAAAAGATAATGGTTAGACCGAAACAAAAGTCCACAGCCTGTTCCAAAACAAGGACTACACCCAAAGAATGTTATGCTCTCCTTATGGTGGGACATTGGAGGACTGATTCAAGTTACTAGAGCCTAATCAAACAATCGCAGCAGTGAAATATTGTTCGCAGCTGGATGATCTAAGAATTGCTCTATCAAAAAAAAACAAACGATCAGCATTACTTAATAGGAAAAGTGCAGTGCTTCAGCATGATAACGTGAAACCTTACACAGAAAAACTACCCCAGGAAAAGGTCATGAGTTTCAATTGGGAAGTTATACCTCATCCGCTTTATTCATCTGGCATTGTTCCATCCGACTACCATCTTTTCCGGTCGTTGCAGCATCACTTAAACAATAAAATTTATGAAAATGACGACCAACTCAAAAATGACCTAAATTTGTTTTTCTCTAAAAACCAGAGAAATTCTTTGAAGAAGGCATCAAGAAGCTAGTTGATCGTTGGACAAAAGTCAAAGAAAATGAGAGAAATTATTGTAAAGATTAACAATGCCCTACTGTGAATGTTTCAGATGAAATAAATGTGTTGGACAAAAGGACATTACTTTCTTTCCAACCTGATAGTATCATACAATTTACATTAAATGTTCGAATTGATATCCAACTTTTTCCAAACCCTTTTTTACACATTTTTTATCATAGTTTTTATTCATGATTTAAAAAATTATTACAGTTTTTAAAAAAATTATTACAGTTTTTTTTATTATTACAGTTTTTTAAAAATTATTACAGTTTTTAAAAATTTATTATGATTTTAACTTTTGATAGTTTCAAGGTCATGCTATTATTCTAAGTTCATATGTGTCTTGCCTCCTATTCTCGCTCTTTCTCTTCATATATACACAGTGTGGTGCAAAAGTCTGGACCCATAAACAATATACTATAATATCAATATCAAATTTACAATATGTTATGGTCCTAAAGGGTCAGAAAAATAGCGCGAACAGAAGGTAATTAACAAGAAATGTTATTAACGTAAAGTACAGAAGTAATGGGTTGACTGAGGCTGTTTCCTCACTTCTCTTCTCACTTCTACTGATTGGTCATAACGTTTTCTCTATTCACAGTCAGGATGAGTCCATACAGTGACAGAATAGGGTAGATCACCAGAACACAATATCCACCAGTGACAAAATAGGGTAGAACACAATATCCACCTTCTTCCAAACACTTTCTTATTCCAGAAACACGTGATCTTTGCACAAGTTGAGCATAGTTTTAATTTCTTATGGTTTTTGTTTAATTTATTAAAGTTTTAATTTCTTACGGTTTTCATTTCTTGTGTTAGGCTAATCGCATTGACACACCGGTTAGATCACCGAAGTTAAGCAACGTTGGGCCTGGTTAGTATCAGATGGGTGACCATTTGGGAATGCTAGGCGCTGTATGTCATCTTCCTATGACCGAGATATACTTGCGGCTGGAGGTAGCTTGTGAATTTGATATTCCCTATAAACTTCCTCCTTTGGAGGAAGCGGCATAGGCCAGCCAAGGCTAATACCACACCAGATATGACCGGTTCGTTGTTAGGCTATCTTCTAGTGTTTGTAATAAGTTCTTGGTTTTCTAGCATGAACTAATGTATTTAAGATGTCCTTACAAGAAAAAGTGCAAATGACTCAAATTCTTAGATTTTGGTGGTATTTGACCCGTCTTTGATGCTCCATCTATTTCCAGGTCTTTGATGCTCCATCTAATTCCAGGTCTTTGATGCTCCATCTATTTCCAGGTCTTTGATGCTCCATCTATTTCCAGGGAGATGTGTTACCTGAATATCTGCATACATCTTTCGTAAAATGGGATGGAGTTTCAATCCTGTTGAAAGCACATACTATGCAGAATTGCTAATGCTATATTACCTAGCCGAGATGATAGGTGCAATTATTAATCTACTTATATAAAAAAACGGTTAAAAATAGAAATCATATCTATTAGTAGCTTGTCTCTGAATCCAGCCTTTTGTACCAAGTATAACAATAACTCTTTTAGTTACAGTATATAAAAGATTTGAAAGAGTAATATATTTAGTAAGATACTTAACACGTTGTGGGTTCGAATCGCAGTCTCGTCTTGAAATTTGTTTATACTTTATTTATATGTTATTTAATGTTATTTAATCCAAATTAAGTGATACATACTTTCCCAACCTATGTCTAAGGTATACAAAGATTATCGCTGACTTGAAAAATTAAGTAAATAGTAATTACCCACGATCCTATTAATTTACCAAAATTCTGGCCGACAGACAGACAGACAGACAGATAGACAGACAGAGGAAGTGCTCGTTATTGCACCAAGTATAACTATACGTACTAAGTATACATTTTTACTAATAGAAATATTTAGGCTACTTGGCCTATTGGCTAAGATCAAAGTGTAGTATCTGTTCCGATGGATACTGCACCCCATAAATTGTTATTGTCTTGGCCTTCGGGGCTTGATTTACGCCGGTCTATGGGTCTGCCCTGTGCAGTTCTAGGAGGTCCACCCTCCCAGGCTTCGCCTCCCCTCTTTGGGGAGGAGTAAGTTTATTGCTTACTGTCTGAGGCGCCCCTACCGGGGAATGCCGACGGGGCTGCCCAGGCAATTTTTAAACCCCACTTTCCCGACCCGACCTTGGGTCACATCTTACTTATGGGAGTAAGATAAAAACTGGTCTTGTGCCTAACTCCTGGAGAGGAGTAAATCAATACACATTTGTAATATGCCCTGCCTCTAGCAAGAAATCAGCTCAGCCTCTTCAGGCCAAGTTCTTAGTATGAAAGCGGAGAGCAGATGTGAACAGATCTCTTTTTCTATCACTTGACGTAAGATCAGTTGCAGTTTTAGTGTTAGAGGAAGAGCCACGTGATATATAATCCTGCGAGACGTTAGATCCATTATCGTCCATTCCAAAAGTAGTCAGTACTATTTACTTGAAACAGTTCTTGCCGAAGGTGGGTTTAAATGGCCCCCATGGAGTACAGAACATCTCGGATCGGTGATACTTTGGAGCCAGTGCCGTACGTAGCGTCGGAGAACGTAGACTCGACAGCTGGACATAATTACTGTGTTGATCCTCGTGCTTGTCCGCCAACCGTTTCTACGCTTTTGTCATCCGCATTTGCCACAGCTTTACACATGCGATCACTTTCAGCCAACGAAAACATCTAGTTGCAAGCAATTAGTAGACCCAACGTGTATGAGAACGACGTCAGATTTCGACATTGAGGAGTCTGTCCAGTGGTCTGATACGAGCTAGTCGATGCAAATAGTTGTGATCAAAGACCGGTAGTCTGTGCAGATCCTCCTGTCGCAGTAACCAAGTTTCACCTCCTTAAATATAGTCAGTAGCAACGGATAGTGAATAAAAAATCATAGTGAAGGAAAATGGATCCATATTTAAGCGAATCATATATATTTTAAGATAAAATGGTTGCTCCATCTTCATCGCTGACGAGTTTCAGCTGTCTTTCAAAGAGAGGTATGCAAACCGAATGGTAATTCACAGACCCGTACGGTAGAAACACATACATCCCCCCATTAAAACCTATAGAAGACGTGTAATTAACTATCTGTAGTTTTTACTTTACCACAAACCCCGCCTATTTCGCAAACTCAACCCTGGATTGTTGGATACAATCTCGCTTATTCGGTTTGGTTTGGTTGTTTTGTTTTACGGCATATCAATCCTTTTGACGTTAGTTAATGCCGAATCCGACCATTTTGGTAAAAGATTTGATGCTTCAAGTTTTTTATATGTTCAAATATTTATTCAAAGCGTTTGGTTGAGCGAAAGGAGGAAATTGTTGTTTTTTGTTTTGGATTTTGCAGAATATGATTGAGCTTTTCAAAAAAAACCCCAAAAAAAACAAAACAATAAAACATCCTTTGAACTGTCTTCGTCTAGATCGTAGGCCAGGGATGGGCAAACTTTTCAGAGCAAGAGCCACATTAAAAAGAAATCAAATTTTACTGGGCCGCATAGTATATTTTCCAATATAATTAATATCTGAAATAGCCGAAATAAATGGATTTCAAAGCGAAAATGAAATCATTTTCCATTTATTAGCATTTTAAAGTACTCTAGAGGATTCACATGAAACGCATTTGAAAAAAAAACATTTATTTGAAAAAAAAGAAAAGTAATTCTGTTTAATATTCAATACTTTGGAGGGCCGCATAAACTCCGTAGGCGGGCCGCATGCGGCCCGCGGGCCGTAGTTTGCCCACCCCTGTCGTAGGCGCACTAGGTGTGGCTTTGTATGATTATGCGATCTGCTTGGATTATAGTACTAATTACTGTCCAGAAATTAATAATCTCACTACAGGTACAAAAAAAAATTAAAAAATTAAAAAATTAAAAACAAATCTTCGCGATAATTAATAGAATGGATAAAGTATCCGCCTACGGCAGGTCAACATTTTTAATTATCACCTCAGCCATCATTTTGCGAACATTGCTTCTTCGTTTTCTATCTAGAATATATGAAAATTAAATCTGTAATTATTCGTCATGAATAATAAAAAAAACATCCTAGCGTCTTCATACTCCCAAGCCTCTCAGATTATGCGTGGTATGGGTGGGTGAGAAAGATACCAATGGCTCTGATTGGTAGAACGACAATATCACGTGATTTGCATAAATTACATTTTAAAAATAATAGTCATGACAGGAGAAACAAACAATAAACGAGAAAATAATTGCAAACAATAACTAATTAAACAAATATTACATTATTATGTCCCGGGCAACGCCAGGTAAGTAAATCTAATATATACCTATGTATATGTAATATAATCATCCACAGACAGCTGTTTCGCCGTCTACAACTCATCAGTGTTGCTATTAGCTAAGAGTAAATGTGGTATCTGTTATGATACTACGCTTTATCTTTTCTGGCCTCAGTCAGTGTAGAACTTCTAAACTGAGTTAATTGATCCCCCGAGGCATTTCCGTCTCTGTGTGTGTCCGTGTGTCCGTGTGTGTGTCCGTCCGGATTTTTTTCTGCAACAATCCATTGAATTTCTCTGAAATTTTGCATGAAGTTGTAACTTTGGTCAGGTTAGAAAGTGACATTCTCCGATTTTTTAAAACAAATCTGGTTATCCCTCCAGGGGGTCAAAAGGCCCCGAAATGGCCGAAAATGACATTTTTTGCCCCATAACTTTTCATCCATCCATTCAATCTGTGAAACCTGGCCAAAATGTGGAGGCAATTGTTCCTAATAGAAACTAAGTATCGCTGACCTTGGAAAAAATCTGGTTCGCGCCGCCAGGGGGTCAAAAGCCCCCATAAATGGCAAAAAATTACCCTTTTTCCCATAACGTTTGATCCATCCATTGAATTTTTCTGAAACTTGGCCAAAATGTAGAGGCAATTGTTTTAGATATAAAATGGGCATCCTTGACATCAGAAAAATTCTGGTTCGCGCTCCCAGGGGGTCAAAGGTGGATCAAAAATGCCCAAAATTGCCCAAATTTATTGCATTTTACACTCGTCACATACAGAGGGGGACCACGCATGCGCCGCTTGTTAAAATTGTTATCCCAATCAAAAGTACATCTTTTTGGTAGTTAGATTTTCTTTAAATTATATTTCAAAAAAATACCTAGCTCTGTTTTTGGGTGGAGGCAAGTAATTAGGGTCTCGTCAGTGTTGCTAGACGCAGTGAGATTCGAAACTGAGACGCTAGTTGTCGGTGATATATGAAAAGAAAGAATACTTTCTTTTGTCAGCCTTCTGTGTTCATCAAATCCGATAATTGCGTTTCTGTTCTTCCCGCGGTTTCAACTATATATATACATATATTGGCGGCTAACGTCCTTGAAGAAAGCTTTCAGTAGAGAAACCATTCTAGTACCTCGTTACATCTTTAGCAGACCGATGTCGCTAGTTTACGAAATCGAAAGATCCAAACTGTTGTGATTGTAAACACTGTGTAAATCCCATTTCCTATCCTAATCTCTTAAGCGCGCAGCCATCTTTCCACGAATCGAACTAATTTTCGTCCTCTAATTCCTATCTTCAATCTCCATAGTTTAACGGCGGCCATCTTTGATTTTGCGGTTCTTCTGGTTTTAACGGAACAAAAGAACTCCTTGTTGGCAATGCTGGCGATTTACAAAAGAACGGCTTCAAAGATTAGTGTCTTACAACCTTGAACTATTTATATGCTCGCTAAATCACAATGTTTTAATAAAAATAATAGCTGTTCCAATCCGGCGTCGCCCGGGATGCGGTGAAGTAATTTTAGATTTCAATTTTTCGTTTTTCTTCACATTTTTAAACTTAAGTTAGACAACTTCTATAATATCCTGCGATTTAAAGTGAGTTATTTTTATTTTCAGGTGATTATTTAAAAAGGTTTCATATTAGCAATCGTCTGGGTCGGACCAACTGATTTTTAAGTTAAATGTAAGGAAGAAAGTTATTATATTGAAACAAACATGGTACGAATATAACGCCATTAACCGTTATGCCACGGTTCATAAATAAATAATTAGATGATAGTAGTAGTCCAAAATAATACTAATTTATCCTTTTCTAAAAATTAATAAAATTTTTATTCGCTTTTTCTTAGGTTTTTGCACTTTTTAATTTTTTATAGATATCGTTTATTATAGATATCATTTATTATATATATCATTTATTATAGATATCATTTATTTCAGATATCATTAATTTTATATATAATTTATTATATATATCATTTATTATAGAAATCATTTTATAAATATATCATTTATTATATATATCATTTATTGTAGATATCATTTATTTTAGATATCATTTATTATATATATCATTTATTGTAGATATCATTTATTTTAGATATCATTTATTATAGATATCGTTTATTATAGATATCATTAATTTTATATATAATTTATTATATTTATCATTTATTATATATACATATAATTTCTTATAGATATCATTTATTATAGAAATCATTTTATAAATATATCATTTATTATATATATCATTTATTGTAGATATCATCTATTTTAGATATCATTTATGATATATATCATTTATTTTAGATATCATTTGTTTTAGATATCATTTATTTTAGATATCATTTATTTTATATATCATTTATTATAGATATCATTTATTTTATATATCATTTATTTTAGATATCATTTATTTTATATATTATTTATTTTATATATCATTTATTTTATATATCATTTATTTTATATATCATTTATTTTATATATCATTTATTTTATATATGCATTTATTTTAGATATCATTTATGATATATATCATTTATTTCAGATATCATTTATGATATATATCATTTATTTTAGATGTCATTTATTTTATATATCATTTATTTTAGATATCATTTATTTTATATATCATTTATTTTATATATAATTTATTTTATATATCATTTATTTTAGATATCATTTATAATAGATATCATTTATTTCAGATATTTATTATATATATTATTTTTTATAGATATCATTTATTATATATATCATTTATGATATATATCATTTATTTTAGATATCATTTATTATAGATATCATTTATTATAGATATCATTTATTTTAGATATCATTTATGATATATATCATTTATTTTAGATATAATTTATTTTAGATATCATTTATTTTAGATATCATTTATTATATATATTATTTATGATATATATCATTTATTTTAGATATCATTTATTATAGATATCATTTATTATAGATATCATTTATTATATATATTATTTATTATAGATATCATTTATTTTAGATATCATTTATTTTATATATCATTTATTTTAGATATCATTTATTTTAGATATCATTTATTTTATATATCATTTATTTTATATATCATTTATTTTAGATATCATTTATTTTAGATATCATTTATTATAGATATCATTTAATTCAGATATCATTTATTATATATATTATTTTTTATAGATATCATTTATTATATATATTATTTATGATATATATCATTTATTTTAGATATCATTTATTATAGATATCATTTATTATAGATATCATTTATTATATATATTATTTATGATATATATCATTTATTTTAGATATCATTTATGATATATATCATTTATTTTAGATATCATTTATTATAGATATCATTTATTATAGATATCATTTATTTCAGATATCATTTATTATATATATTATTTTTTATAGATATCATTTATTATATACATATATACTTTAATATATATATCATTTATTATAGATATAATTTATTATATATATATATAATTTATTATAGATATCATTTATTATATATATAATTTATGATAGATACAATTTAATATGTATATATATAATTTAATATAGATATCATTTATTATATATATAATTTATTATAGACATCATTTATTATAGATATCACTTATTATATATATCATTTATTATAGATATCATTTATTATATATATATATATATATATATATATATATATATATATATATATACATATATCAGTAATTATAGATACTACTTATTATATACATAACCAACTTAATTTCTAACTTCAAAATCATATTTGATATTCAAAATTATTTTGCTTATATATTTTTTCTAACTGATATTTTACATCCATTATGTTGATTCCCCAACTTTATATCAATAGCGTCTTCAAAAACAAAACTTATACATTTTTGTTTAAAATTTCTAAAATTTTCAATATTTTAAATTATTTGTAAATTCAAAACGTTTCTTTTATCATTCAGTATTACATTCTTTTTTTATTGTTTTTTTGTTTGTTTTTGTTTTTTCACTTTTTTTTTTTCGTTATTCTTTTTCTGCTCCCTATAATATCTAGGAGGTCCACCCTAAATCATCAATTTACCATATCACATTTAAAATAACTGCCATCGCACAAACTGTATTCATCTCTCTCTCTCTTTCTCTCTCTCTCTCTCTCTCTCTCTCTCTCTCTCTCTCTCTCTATATATATATATATATATATATATATATATATACATGAATAGATGAAAGAATAAAACAATCCGACGGTATAAAACTAAAATGGAATAAGCGGAAGACCTAAACAGCTCAACGTTTCGCCCAAATGTTATATGAGCTTTGTCAAGAGCGAACGAAAAAAAACATACGGAATTTTTCCCCCTCTATGCCTCATTTCCTACTTTAACCACTCTCCGAACGCTTTTTATTATTCTTTTTTTTTTCAAATAGTAAAACACGTGCCAATTACGTCTCTTTGTGCGTTCTTATCTTTCCTACAGTTTTACCGTTATAGAATAAATTTTAAATCTACACTTTTTCTGAAGACGTTCGTTGATCCGAACGAAACCGGTAAAATCTCTCGTTTCTTGATGTTTTTTCCTGTATTTAAATTAGATTTTTTAGTTTGTCTGTTTTAACACATCTTGTCTTTCACGGCATTTCATTTTATGATATATCGTGAATTTTATCATCATATATATACATATATATATATATATATATATAGGGTGGGCAAAAATAAGGGTCCTATTTTTAAAAATTCATAACTTTTTTATTTATTAATTTTTTTTTTTTTTTTTTAGAATAAGTAAAGGACCCCTTCCGAAGCAAGCATGAGCCGTATTAGCCCTAAGGAACGTACCCTCATTTAGAAAACATTATTTTTGCTTAAAAAACTCAAAACAGTGTAAAAAACAATACTTTAGTTTTTGTAAGTTTTAAGAAGTGTTTTTCGGCTAAAATTTGTTTTGTTTATTTCAAAAAATCTCGGAAGGGTCAGTCTACACACACATAAAGTTTGGTGAGTTTAACTTTTATTTTGTGGAAGTTATTCAAATTCAAGTTATTCAAATTTAAAGATAGGACCCTTATTTTGGCCCACCCTGTATATATATATATATATATATACATATATATATATATATATATATATATATATATATATATATATATATATATATATATATATATATATATATAAAAAGATCGTGTTTAATATTTCAAAGGACTCTGATAGCGTTAGAAAATGTCAGACAAGTCGAACTTAAGGAAAGAAATGGCAAACAAAAGCGAATCGACTTGAAGTTGGAATAAATTCAAACAACATAACGGAAGTAATAGGAAACGGAATGAAAATGTTTAAAAATATTGAAGAAAAAAAAAAAGGAAAAAAATGATAAAAAAGAAGGAAATAATTAGGAAAAAAATAAAAACAAAGTAAAGTAGATACTAAGAAGAACTATATTATCTCTATTATAATAAAGTCTATTCTGTCCGTCCGTCAATTATAGGCTCCAATAATACTCGACAAAATAAGATCACATTTTGTATGAACTATCCTGGAAGTACTGGACATGTCATGGTTCATTAAAATGTTACTACTACTACTACTACTACTACTACTATTACTACTACTACTACTACTAAAATAATCACGGGTTCCAAAACTATTGGGAAGGACGGCACCATATGTGTCATAAACCAACGATGGCAGACAGAATTGAACTACTACTACTACTACAACTACAACTACTACTACTACTACATTATACTACCACCACCACTACTGCTTTTAGATAACCGATGTTTTTATTCGAAGAATGGAAGAAATAGCGGTTAGACAAGCGCGGAACGATTGACAGATTAGTGATCCCAGCGAATAAATGAAAATCAGAAGTCATTTCCCTAGAAGCATATTGTGGTCTCTTTCCTAACAGATTTCGAGGCGAGTTGTCGCAAAAAATCGGTGCTCGCCCCAAAACCCAGATCTATCTTTAACTCTCGAACACGGAGAAGTGACGACAAAAACCTCACCACCCTCCCTTCTCTCTCCCAATCTAAGACAAATTCACAAACACTCCCACCCTCCCCTTTTTCACTCACAGCTGTCCACATTCATTTCACTCTCTGCCACTGATACTCTCAGCCTGGACCTTGGCCCAGCTCTCAGCAGCCACGGCATACTACTTTTTCTCATCAACCCATCATGTCAACCCAATATTTCGATCTACTTGCATGACATTTTTCTTTAAATTATCATCCTAAGGAAGTCTTACAAATAAAGACGAAACGTTGATGAATATATAAGAAAATATCTCTTGGTTTTTCCTTTTTAATTTCCGATTTTGTCGGATTACTCACATCCTTCTTTTCTCATATGTATATATATATATATATATATATATATATATATATATATATATATATATTAGTATTTCATGTATCCACATGAAACTTTATAAGGAGATATAATTTTTTATGTATCAATTTTCAGTATTTACTTCAACAGTGCTCGATACGTAAGTAGAGCTAGGTAGTAAGTCATGAAAATATATTTATAGCAATTAAGCAACACAGAGGCTCCCGCATTTCATCCCCGGGGGAATCTTCAGCCTGTAGATTCCCTCGGGGATGAAACGCGGGTACCCTCGGTGTAGCTTAATTAGCAAAAATATATTTTCATAGCTTACTATACTTTTCATATCTGATGAGAGCGAACCACCGCTTGAAACGCGTTATATAAAATTATGAAATGATAAAATAACAAAATAATATATAAATGTTGAAAAAAACATTTTACAAATGTTGGTAGCTTACTCCTTTACATAAATACTTTTCTCTCGTTGCAACTGCACTAATACTCTTCTCTCTCTCTCTCTCTCTCTCTCTATATATATATATATATATATATATATATATATATATATATATGTGTGTGTGTGTGTATGTGTGTGTGTGTGTGTGGTGCAAAAACAATGGCGTTTTTTGACGTTGAACTTCAAAAGACCATAACTTCTTTTATACCAAACTCTATTAATCAAAATGAACACCATTAGAATCAACACATTTTTGCCAACGGGAAACAAGTTTACTTATTCTATTATCATAAAACTCCGGAGATCTGGAAGCGATTAAGTCATTGAAGGCCGATTCGGCATCCTCTCGGCTTTTGAAGCATTTCTCGCGCAGGAAGTTGTCGAGATGCTTGAAAAAGTGATAATCGGTGGGCGAGAGGTCCAGTGAATATGGCGAATGAGGCACAGTCTTGTAGCCCAATTTGGTCAGTATCTGCAACATGTGGGCGAGCATTGTCATGGAGGAGAATTGGTCTCTGCATATTGATTAATCTCAGGCGCATACGTTGGAGCTTCTGGTGCATTTCGTCAATTTTGTTGGCCGTAATCGTTTCGCCCGAATTCAAGAAGCTGTCATAGATGAGACCGGTCGCAGACCACCAAACAATCACCATGATCTTTTTTTGGTGCAATTTCGGTTTCGGGAAGTGTTTTGGAGCTTCGCCGGAATCCAACCACTATGCTGAACGTCGCTGATTGTCATAGAGGATCCACTTCTCATCCCACGTCACAATTCGCTTGAGAAATGGGCCGTTTCTGTTGCGCAGCAAGAGCGTAGAAGACGCCTCAAAACGACGATTCTTTTGATTATCATTCAATTCGTGCGGCACCCATTCCTCCAGCTTTTTTAACTTTCCTATTTGCTTCAAATCGTGAACGACTGTTGAGTGGTCGACCTCAAGTTCATCAGCAACTCTCGTGTGGTTTTGCGAGGATCGGCTTCAATTAAGGCTTTCAGACCTTCGTTATCAACCACAGTCGGCCGGCCTTGCCCGTCTTCATCTTCGAGGCTCTCGTCACCATTGTGTAATTGCTTGAATCACCTTTGTGCCGTACGTTCGTTCGTGGTTCCTGGGCCAAACGCATCATTGATGTCACGAGCTGTCTCGGCAGCTTTTCGTCCCAGTTCGAACCGGAACAAGAATATCGTGCGCATTTCAATTTTGCCCATGCTGTCGATAAGCCCGAAAAACAATTAATGAAGAGATTAAAAATGGTAACGAATAACACGATTCGATAGAGCCTAATATATATATATATATATATATATATATATATATATATATATATATATATATATATATATATGAAGCACCTCGTAAAAAGTAGAGCACTGTAAATGGTAGTACTAACACAGCATGACGTCACTTGCTTTATATGCATCATCCCTTCCCTTATAGAAGTAGAATGCCTGTACGTCTCGCCGCTTTAAATGTGTTTAAATTATCATTGTTTATAAGCTATTCAGAATTGGCCGATCGGTTGGCGACGTTGGATTTAAAGTGGAAAATACTTGTAATCCAGGGTTTCGAATCGTGCGACCGGTAGTGAATAGTCATACTTCTATGCTGATGAGTCTCGATTGAAAAGAGACGAAACGTATACGTCAATAGATATAAACAATAACAAATAGTTATATATATATATACAATTTCATATTTGCACACACACACACACACACACACACATATATATATATATATATATATATATATATATATATATATATATATATATCGTAATACAAAAGCTAATATAAGAAAAATGAAACAAAGCAAATCGAAAGACATAATATTTGTTTTGTTTTTCGTTTTCTTAGACGAACTCGAAATATTTGAGAAAGCCGAAACGTCGAATAAACAAACAAACAAACAAACAAACAAACAAACAAACAAACCCGCCATATTGAATTGCACAATAAAAATAAACACGAATCATCCACGTCTTCTAGAGCAGGAAGTGAAAGACTAAAAAAGAAAATGGCAATGTCACTTAGTACATTCATGTATTTCTAAAAAAAAAATTCAAAAAAAAAATAGATAAAAATTAATCATACCGCACACACAAAGTGAAAAGTTCAAATAAGTGTGGTTGGTTGATTTCTTGTAACTTGTTCTCATTCAAAGATGATATTTATGTACAATGCCAGTCTGAAAAGTAACAGGATTCCGCTTGGTGTGAGAGTTCTATGTGCTAGATGGATCAGGGGATTGGGATATAATCTAACAGAGTATATTGGTAGTATCTATGGATTTAGAAGAGTAGAAAGGGGACCTTGTATTTACTTCTGGCAGCTCCGTAACTCTCGCTTCCCTTATTTTGTCTTTTAGTCCTCACATTACATGAGCGATACTTCTGACAAAGGAGGAAGTATTGCTGTTTTCTGGGTCGGAATCTACCCATCTAACAAAAGAGAGTAGAAAGTGGACCTAGGGTTTACTTTAGACAGCCTCGTAACCCTCGCTTCCCTTATTTTGTCCTTTAGTCCTCACATTCTATGAGCAATGTTTTTTACAAAGGGGGAAGAATTGCTGTTTTCTGGGTCGGAATCTATCCATCAAACACTTATCGTTGGCTAGTTTTTAACCTTGAACTAGTTTTGTTTAGCTCCTTACATCAAGTGGCTTCGTGCATTGTCTGGATCGACTTCCATAAAAAAACCTACCTTTGCATTAATGGGATTATTCGGACTACTGTTATCACCACGTTCCCGCCGATGTAACTTCAGACTTTCTTCAGGTGCGTCTTGCGTAAAACTCGGGAATCTTTATGTTGAACTCGGGAATCTGTAAACAGTTTCGAACGAAACCCTTCATTTAATCCACGGGGCTAGATTGTTCTCGTTCCGTCAGCCATGACTGGGTAGAAGTCGTAAATAATCCTTAAACGTATTCTAAGTATCGTCTATACATGGGATTGAACCTTCAGCCTCCAGAAGACTGTCACTTAAAATTGATTGTCACTTAGCATTTATTTCCATTGCGGACATCGAAGATGAGAACAGTAGTCCAAATAATACAAATAAAACAAATTATTAATCCTCATCTTAAAAATTCTGAAACTCTGAAAAAAGTAACAGGACTAGGCTTGATAGTTATAGGTGTAAGAGGGAGAAGGAGACAACTAATATAAGCTTTTTGCAGTCATTTTATTTGATGCACGCGATTTTATTTACAACACGTGGTTCATATATGAGAACTGAAGTTATTTATCTACCTCCCACACGGTAAGATGTGACACAAGGTCGGTAAAGTAGGATTAGATAAGCCAGCGCCCGAGAGGTTAGCACTCTGGCCATTTAAAAATTGCCTGGGCAGCCCCGTCGGCATTCCCCGGTAGGGACGCCTCAGACAGTAAGCAATAAACTTACTTCTCCCCAAAGAGGGGAGGGGGCAAAGCCTGGGAGGCTGCACCTCCTAGAACTGCACAGGACCAGACAACCCCCAATAGATCGGCGTAAATCCAGACCCAAAGGTCCGGACGATACCGGTTTATTAGGCGGGGTACTGAAGAATGAATAATAAACACAGCAATGAATAGCTAACGGTAGCACTGTACTGAAACAGCACCCGTAATCATCTGATCTTGTTCCGTGTGACTTTTTTCTGAAGCCCAAATAGATCGTCAAGTTGTGTATGCCATCAAAGGTATAAACCCGTTTACACTTCTCATATCAACAGTCGTATACCCGTTCTGGCATCGGTTATCCTCGTTGGCTGATATGTTGTTGCCGCTGTTGCGTCGTTGGCTGTAACGATGACAGACATTAATTAACTCATTGTCAGCGGGATAACATTCCACTCTCGACGCTGTGATTTGTCTAGTAGTGATATATGTCTCGCAGCGTTCCCGGAAAGCACCGACTGGACGGGTTCGTTTATAAGTAGAAAACAGAGATTGCCTCTTCGTAGTAAATACAATTCCTGTTATATTTCCCTAAAACATTTTCCTTTACTAATGCAGCATACTTGGCCTTTTGGCTAAGATCAAAGTGTAGTATCTGTTCCGATGGATACTGCACCCTATAGACTGGCATTGTCTTGGCCTTCAGGGCTTGATTTACGCCGGTCTATGGGTCTGTCCTGTGCAGTTCTAGGAGGTCCACCTTTCCAGGCTTTGCCTCCCCTCTTTGGGGAGGAGTAAGTTTGTTGCTTACTGCCTGAGGCGCCCCTACCGGGGAATGCCGACGGGGCTGCCCAGGCAATTTTTAATGGCCAGAGTGCTCACCTTCTCGGGCGCTAGCTTTTCAAACCCCACTTTCCCGACCCGAGCTTGGGTCACATCTTACTTGTGGGAGTAAGATAAAACTGGCCTTGTGCCTAACTCCTGTAGCAAAGTAAATAAAATGCATACTTGGCCTTTTGGCTAAGATCAAAGTGTAGTATCTGTTCCGATGGATACTGCACCCTATAGACCGGTATTGTATTGGCCTTCGGGGCTTGATTCCACCGGTCTATGGGTCTGTCCTGTGCAGTTCTAGGAGGTCCACCCTCCTAGGCTTCGCCTCCCCTCTTTGGGGAGGAGTAAGTTTATTGCTTACTGCCTGAGGCGCCCATACCAGGGAATGCTGACGGGGCTGGCCAGGCAATTTTTAATGGCCAGAGTGCTCCCATTCTCGGGCGCTGGCTATTCAAACCCCACTTTCCCGACCCGAGCTTGGGTCACATCTTACTTGTGGAAGTAAGATAAAACTGGCCTTGTGTCTAACTCCTGTAGCGGAGTAAATAAAATGCTTTCTCGGCTTTTTGGCTAAGATCAAAGTGTAGTATCTGTTCTGATGGATACTGCACCCCATACTGGTGTTGTCTTGGACTTCGGGTCTTGATTTACGCCGGTCAATGTGTCTGTCCTGTGCAGTTCTAGGAGGTCCACCTTCCCAGGCTTTGCCTTCCCTCTTTGGGGAGGTGTAAGTTTATTGCTTACTGTCTGAGGCGCCTCTACCGGGGAATGCCGACGAGGCTGCCCAGGCAATTTTTAAACCCCACTTTCCCGACCCGACCCGGGTCACATCTTACTTGTGGGAGTAAGATAAAAACTGACCTTGAGCCTAAATCCAGGAGAGGAGTAAATCAATACTCATGCGAATTGTAAATGCATAATTCTTTGTTTTTGGTGTGCATTGCTGGCACATCAGTATTTTTTTATAAACTTTACCTTTTGGGGTAATCCATCCATTAAATAATGGACTATTCCAATATTTTAGTTCTTTCATTTCTTTATTATCTTTGACTGTTAATAGAGAAAGAGCGAGAGAGAGAAAGAGAGAAAAATAGAGAGATATAAAGAGAGAAAGGGAGAGAGAGAAAAAAGAGAAAAAAGAGAGAGAGAGATAAGCATAAAAACGTAGCAAATGAGATAAAGAAAGTCAATTAAAAGGTAAACCGTAAAAGTTGTTGTTTGAAATTGAAACTAATTGTTTGTGACGACACCAGTACCGTTACTTTTCAGACACACAATCTACCATATTATTTAATTTGTTGATACTATTACTTGATGAGGTGCTATTTCCGTAAACTTCTTTTACGTATTTATCGTATTTCCATTGTTTTACTGATAACCTCCTTTCCGCATCTGTTTCCGCCATTCTTATCCACAGAATGTATTTGTTTACACCTTATTTGGTTTCCCAGAAACAACTTTTAGAAATCTAAGGAAAAAAGAATCGAAATGGTAAAAAAAAATATCATAAATAAATATCGCATAGGACAAAACAACGAAAGATAATTTTTTTTATCTCTCGACGATAACCGATCATCGTCTGCCTATTCCGATTTCAGCAATATATAATAACTATAGAAAACATTGAGTCAGTTCTTCAGAAATGATTTGCAATTCGCCAACAGATTCAACGTGCAGCCGAGCAGAAAGTCCTCCAGCAAAAGTGACGTTTTCTTTTTTTCCATAATTTTTCCATTTTCATTTTCCAACAATAAAGAACAACGGATATTTCGAAGATGGTTTATACAATCTGCGAATCAATCGACGAAAAATGTTATTTTCGATTAAAGCCTGACAGACCAACGGAAAGCTATTTCATATTTAAAAGTTACAGACCGACGGGTATGCTAATTAAAACTTAAGTGCGACAGACCAACGATAATTGTAACCCAAACTTAAGCGTGACAAACTGTGAAACGCGTTACCGCAGGACTGCTGCCCTTCTGACTAGAATATGGTCGTCTTCAAGTCCAATGTCAACAAATATATGTCGGCCATCTTCTTAAGCAATCAAATCCTGCTTTTTCCACCCATCGTTTCCCATCTTCTCAGAGTATTGTTCATCATCCAATGTGTTGGATAATGGCCCTGTGGGAACGGACGCATCTTGAGGTGGACGTATGTGTGGGGAATCGTTTGGTTTGGCTTGCGCGATTTAGTGCGGGTGGACCCGTACAGTCGAGTGCAGAATAGGGCTGTTCTCACGGTTGGAGCTCACAGACGTGACAGGCCACCATTTTGATGAGACCTTTTAGGTCGAGGATTTCAAACAAGTCAGGCTGTGACGAATGCACCTGCGCATGGGGGTTCTGTAACATCACGGGATTTTGCGTGGGAAGCAGAGTTTTTGCAAGTCTTGGTTTTGGAGGCGAGCCGAACGGACGTGTTTCACGATGTAGTCTGCAACATGATTAGGGGAATTAAATTCCCTAAGAAAATACAGGCGTGAGATCTTTTTTTCTCCCTCCACGAATGGCTAAAGACTTAATTGATAAGTAATTACGATAAAGCACTAATTTGGTCTCTCTCTCGACGTTAGTGGATATCTCCAAGCCGACGGATAACTAACGCCTGAAATAAAACAGAACTTAAAAGTTTAAAATATTGCTTGTCTCCTGAGTCGGTCATGAAGCTTTTTGTTGCAGCGGCGTGGTTCACGGCAGAAAGAAAGAAGAAAGAATTCAACCACTAGACGACACCCCTCCACGCGACGAGGAAAGATTGATGGGGCGACAAATTTAAAGGTATGCAACATATATGATTTTTGCTGTTAAAAATGACGAGTTGTTTAAACGAGAATTTCCACGGCCCGTTCCGGGACGGGTATACAAAACGAGAACTGCCACGGCCCATTCCCGGGACGATATGCAACATTTGTTTATCATCGAATTGACAATCTCATTATTCGCTTATCCTCGCGTTGTCTTTGGGTCTTGATAAGTGATGACACATCAGTATTAAAAAAAACTAGCAAATATGTTATTTCAAATTAAAACGTGACCGATCAACTAACATACCATATCAAACTTAAGCGTGACAGACAAACGAATATGCTGTCTTAAACGTAAGCGTGAAAGTCTAACAGAATGCTATTTCAAATTTAAATGTGACAGACCAACGAATATACTATGTTAAGCGTAAGCGTTACAAGTAGACAAAGATGTTATTTCAAACCTGACAGACCAACGAACATGTAAATTTGTACTTATAAGTGTCAAACTCGAGAGTCTGATATTCAAAATTTAAGCGTGACAGACCAAGAAATATGCTATTCTAAACTCAAGCGTGACAGACTGAACATTTCTATTTGAAATTTAAACGTGACAGATGGACGAATGTTTTATTCTAAATTTAAGACCGTCGAATAGTCTGTTTCACAGCTAAGCATTATAATCTTATAAGAATACTATTTCGGACTTAAGCGTCCACTATTTCTTATTGAGGTGTTTGAACGCATTAACGGTGGTTAAATGGATATCGACACGGACTAAAGACCTAGGTGTTCTAAGTTCGAATCCAGTCGGTTCCATAGTACTACTTTCACTTAGGGATGTTGGCAACCTTCTAGTGGTCCTTCCCGTAGGTACCCGATGTCTTTCCAGAAAGATTTCTAGCTAGAAAAACATCAGGGAATATGATATGCGTGTTATTAAGAAATATTATTGTGATACATACAATTGATTAATACAGAGGGCATATTGACAGCAATGAGCGCCTCTTTGGGAGGTGACGGTGGTTAAGACCTGGGTGTTCCGATTTCGAATCCAGTCGGTTCCACAGTAACACTTTCACTCATGGTTCTTCCCGTAAGTACCCGATGTCTTTCCAGAAAGATTTCTAGCTAGAAAAACATCCGGCGAATAAATGCCAACACCAGAATCATCTGATTCACACGAAAGAAGAAGAACGCATCAAAATTGAGATGCGTCCATTTAGCATTTAGCTTATAATGATCTATAAAACTAGAGCGTGACAGAAAAACAAAAATGCTATTTTAAACTTAAGCTTGACAGAGCTTATGTTATAAACGCTTGTTTTTTTAGTAGTGAGTTCGGCACTTATCAAGGCAAAACGCCACTCAAGATTAAATGTTTATTAGACGCGAATAATTGCCAGTCGAAAGATGAGGAACACTATGAAAGTACTAAAAGCGATCAATGTTATGAACTGTGTTTGGTTATTTATGGGGCCGTCCGTGACAAAAACAATATTGACATTGGATTTTTAGAGGACAAAGTTGTAGTCAGCAGGGAGGCAGTCCCGAAAAAACGTGTTCCACCGATGGGAAATCTTTGCAAAGAAGCCCTGTTTATAGAAATTCAGACTGACGCCATGCACATTGAAATAGAAAAGAAAAGTTTTTTTTTGTTGTGGTAGCAAGACAAGGATGAACCAAATACTGGTGCTCAGTCGAGGCCCTTCCATATAAACAGTGGATGAGTAGAAAGAGACGAGCAACTTCTCTTCCGTGAGAAACGGGTTCTAGAGAAGAGAAGAGATCGACCCCACTATATTTCGAATTCGATTCTATACTCTGTCAATGCTAGAAAGAGAACTTTGTGTGACCCCTCAACAGATGTGACCTCTGAACAGATGTGGCCCCTCAACAGATGTAGCCCCTCCACAGATGTGGCCCCTCCACAGATGTGTCCCCTCAACATATGTGTCCCCTCCACAGATGTCACCCCTCAACAGATGTGGCCCCTCAACAGATGTGGCCCCTCCACAGATGTGGCCCCTCAACAGATGTAGCCCCTCCACAGATGTGGCCCCTCCACAGATGTGGCCCCTCAACAGATGTGTCCCCTCCACAGATGTGACCCCTCCACAGATGTGGCCCCTCAACAGATGTAGCCCCTCCACAGATGTGGCCCCTCAACAGATGTAGCCCCTCCACAGATGTGGCCCCTCCACAGATGTGGCCCCTCAACATATGTGTCCCCTCCACAGATGTCACCCCTCAACAGATGTGGCCCCTCAACAGATGTGGCCCCTCCACAGATGTGGCCCCTCAACAGATGTAGCCCCTCCACAGATGTGGCCCCTCCACAGATGTGGCCCCTCAACAGATGTAGCCCCTCCACAGATGTGGCCCCTCCACAGATGTGGCCCCTCAACAGATGTGGCCCCTCCACAGATGTGGCCCCTCCACAGATGTGGCAGCAATTGCATCTGGAGGCTGGTACTGTCTAGAGCGATAGATGTAAATACGATATATCAATTGAATCATGAAAATGATATTCGAAAACGAAGCGTGACCGACCGATTAATTAAGGAGAGTAGAAAGTGACTAACATTTGGTTCACTTTCGGCAGCCTCGTAACTCTCGCTTCCCTTATTTTGTCCTTTAGTCCTCACATTCCATGAGCGATGTTTCTGACAAAGAGAGAATAATTGCTGTTTTCTGGGTCGGAATCTATCTATATAAAACTTATCGTTGAAGTAGTTTTTTTTTTGTTAGCTCCTTACATCAAGTGGCTACATGTTTTGTCTGGAGCGATTTTTCATAACAAAGATACAGAATAAAAATAAAACATCTTGTTGAGTTTCTAGTACTCGTTGGACAAAGAAAAAAGAGCAAAAATGCAAACGTTGTTTACAATATGACTTCGATATGAATATACACTAAAGTGAACTGTCTGATCTATCTCCTGCTTCTTTTTTCCAGCTCGTTTACCGTAGTCTAGTGTTCTTCATCAATTCGCTTTTCCAGTAGGTTCTTTCAAAGAACTGCAGGCTTGTGGAACTCTCTTCCTGCTGACTGTTTTCTGCCTACCTTTTCCGCCTAGATTTTTTAAAGCTCTTGTCTTTGCGATAATCATCTTTTATTCTTGTTAGCTCCTTACATCAAGTGGCTTCATGCCTTGTCTGGAGCGATTTCTGTAAAAAAAGAATATGTTCGTTTGATGTCGACTGTCAATTTCTGAATATAGTGTAATCTATGCATTTATTGATAAATATATGTTTTCAATCCAACGAAAAGCGTGGTAGAATCTAAAAAAATGCTATTTCAGAGTTAAACATGACAGGTCAACGAACATGCCATTCCCTACTTACAGTGACAGACTATATTGTCTAGTATATAAAACTTAAGCGTGACAGACCACTGGATATGCCATCCCAACCTTAAGTGTGACAGTTTGACAAAAATGCTATTTCAAATTGACTTATGACAAATCACCAAAGATACTATTTCAAACCTAAACGTGACAGATCAACGATATGGTATTTCAAACCTAAACGTGACAGATCAACGATATGGCATTTCAAACCTAAACGTGACAGATCAACGATATGGCATTTCGTACTTATACGTGACAGATCAACGATATGGTATTTCAAACCTAAACGTGACAGATCAACGATATGACATTTCCAACCTAAACGTGACAGATCAACGATATGGCATTTCCAACCTAAACGTGACAGATCAACGATATGGCATTTCCAACCTAAACGTGACAGATCAACGATATGGCATTTCCAACCTAAACGTGACAGATCAACGATATGGTATTTCGTACTTATACGTGACAGACTGACGAATCTGATATTTCAAAGTTAAGCATTGCAGACCGAACAATATCCTATTTCAAACTTTCTTTTTAAAAAACTTTTATTCACTGAGACAAAAGGGAGTAACCGTGAATTAGGGGCCAGATTTATAGGGGGCATCCTTAGTAGGGAGTTGTGCAGCGAGATGTTTGTTCACATTACATCGAAATTTCTGCATGTTGGTACAGTCGGGGAAACAGGGAGCAGGGGGGGGAATTCCAAAAGCAAGCGATCAGAATAAAGAAACTATTCGAGTACAGTCGGGGAAACAGGGAAATAATTCTTATATCGTGTGGTTCGAGGAATTAAGTTATTAGATTAGAAAGTTTCCCGGCATCAGTAATAGGTCCCGCACTGTCTGCCAAGCTCCAACCCCTGTCCCATCGCCGCAATGTTCCATGCATGTGTTTGTTTTACAAGTACTACAGTGGAATGTAATTCAATGAACTTACTGCAGCTGTCTCCCCTCGACGTAAATACTCCTCACCAACCTGACTAGCAGCCAATTCTTTCTAGATGACCCCAGATACCGGAAAACTTTAAGATTAACGTAACGACTGATTGACAGAACTTATTCCTTAAAAATGCTTGTAATATATATATATATATATATATATATATATATATGGGAAGAGAAGGATGAAGGTAATCCAGCGTGATGGGAAAATGAAAAAGGAAAAACAAAAAATGGATGTTTTTTATGTGTACATCAACGTTTCGTCTTTATTTATAAGACTTCATCAGGATGATAAAATAGAGAAAAAATGTTATGCAAGTACAGATACATGTAGGGTAGACATATTGGGAGGAAAAATAGAATTAAATAATGGCCACTGCTGGGTGGACGTCCGTATTTGTTGGAGAAATAGAAATGAATATATATATACATATATATATATATATATATATATATATATATATATATATATATATATATATATATATATATATATATATATATGAAACACTGTCTGTGGGTATGTGTGTCTGATGTTTATGTGTTCCTTATAGAAAGAAAGGTTAGAGGATCTACATCAATTCTAAAAGTGTGCTCTTATGTAAAATGTACCGGGGAAGACAATGGAAGTGTTCTTCAATCTCTAATGCCCTTAATTTATTAAATTTATATCAATGAATAACATTTTCTGGAGAAGTACACCGAAAGTGTTCCCGAATCAAAAAGCGCCCTCTATACCTAAGGGAGCTAGAGGGCCAAACTTCAAATATATCCTATTTTGATTTTTTTTTAAATATCATAATTATAACATGTTCTGGAGAAAACAATGGAAGTGTTCCCGAATCGCAAAGTGCCTTCCTTTCCTAATGGAGCTATAGTGGCCGAACTTCCTTTAAAACTTCAAATATATCCTTTTTTTTAAAAATTATATCATATGTATTACATTTTTTGGAGAAGACAATTGAAAGTATTCCCAAATCTCTAAGTGTCCTCCTTACTTAAGGGAGTTATGGTGGCCGAATAAAATTTCGAGGGGAGGGCGAAACGGGAGGATAGGCAGAAAGAAAGTAATATGGTGTTATTAGCATAGTGAATAAATACATAGTAGTAATCCCTATTCAATCCTGAGCAACGTCGGGTGTTCATGCTAGTTGTAAATAAGTTATGCCTATTAAATCGGTGTGTTTATCGATGAACATGCTATTTGAAACGGAAGCAGGGCCGACCGACGGAATGTTGAATCCGCTTGCCGAGATGCAAATTCTTGTCGAACAAAAATGGGAGAAAAAAGACAAATCAAAGGTTGCTTCCAATATGTCTTCTTTATGAAGATGTACTAAAGTGAACATGTTCGTTTGATGTTGACGCGCGATTCATGGCGCGCGACTGTAAAACAGAGACAGCAACGAATTAAAAAAAATAGGGGATGGATGAGTAGTAACGCCGGACAAAAGATAAAAAGGGACAGAAAGATGGAGAGAGAAACTAGAAGTATTAAAAAGCAGCAATACCAAATAGAGTAGCTTCGTTTCATTAGATCTGACCGAATTCTAAGAAAATGACACTTTTTCATACATCACACAGAAAATATGACAACAAACGAAATTGTTTTTACTAGCGTGAACCCCAAGGAAATTCCGCGGTTTTTCTACATCAATCTGTATAACTTACTATAAATAATAATATTCCGTTTGAAACAAAAAATGTCTGTCAGGGTCAATACTATTAAGAAAAAAAGGGACTCGTTATTCTTTCATAAAATAATTGCCATTGTCAGCTAAATATTCTTTAAATAAATAAAACAAATATGTTTCTTTTTTTGTCTATATTTAAAATTATAACAAGTTAATTCTTTTAAAATAAATAAACAGTCTGTCTTCTTACCGTATAAATAATTGTTAGTTGAATAATTTTCAAATAGAATGCAACTTTTTTAATTTATTCAAAATATTAATTATATATATATATATAATATTAATTATATATATATAATTAATATTATACAGGGTGTTTCAAAAGTCTTGGGAACATTACAAATGCGTATATCTCATGAACTATTCCAGGTAGAAAAATGAAACTGGTGCCATTTTAAAGCTTGCTTAATCAAGTTTTTGGTCATACTAATGATTTTCGTGTTATCTTTCCAGGTGCAGTAATGGCGTTCTCTAAACAAGACAAGGCATTTTGCGTCCTCCAATTTGCAAAGACTGAATCGTGGACATGTGTTCAGCGTGCATTTCGCAGGAAATTTAAAAAAGAAGCCCCTGAAAGGAAATCCATTGTCAGATGGCATGCTAAATTTGTGAAAGATGGGTGTTTGTGCCCAAGTAAGCGAACAGGTCGCCCTTCAACTTCAGAAGATGCAGTTGAGCAAGTTCGGACAGCCTTTCAGCGGAACCCCCGTCAATCAGTGAGAAGAGCCAGCAGGGAACTTCAGCTTGCTCCAGCAACTGTCTGGCCTGTCTTAAGGAAACGACTGCAAATGGTACCTTACAAGCTCAAGTTGGTCCAAAAGTTGAAGGACACTGATAAGCCACTTCGCCGTGACTTTTGCATTGCAATGCAAGAGAAGTTGGAAGATAACGGCTTTGATGACCGGCTTGTTTTTAGCGATGAGGCGACCTTCCATCTGAATGGCAAAGCATAACAAGCATAACACTCACATATGGGGTACTGAGAATCCTCATGAACTTCTTGAGCACGAGCGAGATTCACCAAAAGTGAACGTGTTTTGTGCAATTTCCAAGAAAGGTGTCTATGGACCGTTCTTCTTTGAAGAGGCAACTATCACTGGTGAATCCTATCTCAACATGCTGGAAGACTGGTTAATGGCTCAGTTGGAACAAGCAGAATCTGATGACTTCATTTTTCAACAAGATGGTGCACCACCACACTGGAGTCTTAGAGTAAGGCAGTTTCTTAACACAAGGCTGCCTGGTAGATGGATTGGGAGATCTGGGCGAGGTGATGACGTTCTCATGCCCTGGCCTCCTAGGTCTCCAGATCTTACCCCGTGTGACTTTTTCCTTTGGGGCTTTGTCAAGCAACAAGTCTATGTGCCGCCCCTTCCAAGAGATATTGACGAACTAAAGGCTCGAGTAACGGGAGTTGTGGGAACCATTGACGTCAAGATGCTGGAACGCGTTTGGCAGGAAATGGACTATCGACTAGATGTCTGCCGTGTGACGAATGGTACTCATATTGAGCAACTTTGAAGATTCCCCACAAAACTTGAAACTTTAACGTTTCCAACGGTATCAATTTCATTTTTCAACTCCTAATAGTTTTTGAGTTATTAAAAATCGTTATGTTCCCAAGACTTTTGAAACACCCTGTATATATAATTAATATTATATATATATATATATATATATATATATATATATATATATATATATATATATATATATAAGCCCCTTTAATAAGATTAACGTTGACTCATGTTCGGGGAAGTTAAAATAGACTCACAGGTAGCTATAATGCATATTCCGACAACGTTCGTAGAATCTTTCGTCAGTCTTTCTAGATATGCCGCCCTTCGCATATATAGAACTTAAATTCCCTTCTTGAACGTGTTAATGCCCCGTGGCTTAATGGTTACAGCGCTTGCTTACGGAGTCTGGGTTGATTCTGTGGCAGGGGTTCGTCTGAGATTATCACGCTTCACTGAAAGCTTGAAACCTTAGCTTATGTAGGTAAAAATAATTGAATATTATTTATTTAAAATTAATATATATATATATATATATATATATATATATATATATATATATATATATATATATATATATATATATACATATACATATATATCGAGCACTGTTGCCCTAAATACTGAAAATTGATACATAAAAATATATCATACTAATATATATATATATGTATATATTATAATAATAAATAATGTATGTCTTCTTTACCTTGTAGTCAGTCTTTCTTGATATGCCGCCCTTCGCATAAATAGAACTTAAATTCCCTTCTTGAACGTCGTAATGTCCCGTGGTTTGCTTACGGAGTCTGGGTTGATTCTGTGGCAGGGGTTCGAACCGTGTGACCATCTGAGATTATCACCCTACACTGAAAGCTTGAAACCTTAGCTGATGTAGGTAAAACTAATTGAATATTATTTATTTAAAATTAATATATATATATATATATATATATATATATATATATATATATATATATATATATATATATATATATATATGTCTCGGAAGTTCTTTTAACCTTCAAAACTGAAAAAAAAAAAAAATAAATAAAAAAAAAATAAAAAAATAAAAAAATAAAAACATTTTTCTTTGAAAGATTTTAGTCTAGTAAGTCAATCAATCTACTGCAATCACTATTTTAGTTAACTTCCAAGAATTTACTCTAATATAAATATATTTTATATATGTTTTTTTTTTGTTTAATATATAAGGGATCGTCAGTTGTTTACCATGAAATATATATATATATATGTATATATTAAAATGATAAATAGTGTATGTCTTCTTACCATACAAATGTCGCTAAAATATTCTTCAAACTATTTTCAAAAAATGTTTATTAAAATTGTCTACTGGCCGATAAAATTTGATTTGGGAACAATTCATTTTAAAATGGGTAAAGTCTGAATTGTTTAACTTAATACTTTTCAAAAAAAATTTCTCTTTTTTTGTAGTAAAAAAAAATTGTCAGTTAAATACTCTTATAATAAATAAAACTAATGTCACCTTTTGAAATGCAGTTATTTAAAAAATTGTACAGTTTTAGTTAACAGAACAACAGAACAACAGAACAACAGAACAGCAGAATTTGTTTTTGGAACAATTTATTTTAAAAATGGGTAAAGTCGGATTCTTTGTTACCTTAGCGACATCAGATTAATCACCAATAACCTCTAAACGGACGATATCATGTTATTGAAAAAAAATACATGTGAAAGGTAATAACGTACGTACAACATGAAGTTGCTTAGCGTAATATTGTATTGATTATTTTTACTTTTTTTTTTTAATCAGCATCGTTTTTTTGCGACGTTTATCTCGCATCTGCACTGTGTTTGTTGGCTTACGACAGTTCTATCTGACTACTGGGTCACATCACCTGCCATCAAAGCTCCGAAAAGGTCACCCGTTGTTTGCCGTTAAAAATTAAGCAGACGTTGAGAGCGAATCGGAGTTTTCTGTTAGGGTTCCCCCACCCTGAGCCTTAGATTATTCCTATATACACGTAAAAAGTGAGGCTTCTTCCTGTGTTACCTACGTTTTGAACCTCGGCTATCCGTAGCGAAACTTGAAAAGCATCTGTTGGGGTTTCCTTACTCTTCGCCGTTAGCTAACCCTAGCGAATCCTGAAAGGCAACAAGGACGTTTCTGTCGGTGTTACCTCATTTAAGGCAACAGTGAAGTTTCTCACGGGGGTTTTAAATAATTATTTATACCTTGAGTCTCCGTTACAAAACCTACAAAGCAGCAAGGAGATTTCTGTTAGGGTTAGTCAATTCCTATACTTTTGTTTCACACAGTTCACCCCAAACAAGGCAAGTTGCCAATGTAGACGTAAGGGACTACTGAGAATTATGGCGAAAGTTTTGAGGGTCATCCAAAATTGGGAGCGGTGCAGCGAGATGCTTGTTAACATTAGTTTTAAATTTCTGCATGTCGGTAAAGTCAGGGAAACAGGGAGCAGAGAGGGAGTTCCAAAAGTCAGCAACATGAGGAAAGAAGCTATTAGAGTAGAAGGCTCTCCGGCATCTGGGGACCTCCACAGTGAATAGATGGGATTTAGCTGATTGTCGGGTTGGTCAAGTGTATTTATGTCGGCACCAGAGCAGCCAGTTCATCGGAGCACATTCCATTATAGTACTCGTAAAACAAGCATAAGGATGCAACATCGCGGTGATGGGACAGGGGACGAAGCTTGGTGGATAGTAAGGGACATATTAGATGAGAGACACTTTTTGGGGATATTGTCTAAGAGGGAATAGTGCACTAGCCCTGATGTGACAACAATACTTTTTGCGTGGGTTGATGGTTGCTTCGTAGAGATATAGGATACTGTCAAGTGTGGAAAGTTTTCTAACACGGTAGAGGGAGCACACTTTCTTTGCAGCAGCTTTGGTAATGTATTTTATGTATTTCTTCCAATTCACGTTACCTGTGAACGTTGGACTCTCAGATAGGGTGCTATTTGCCATGACAATCGGTGGTTTCTTGTAGTTGTTGAAGGAAAAAAGCCTTGTTTTTGTCTGGTTAGGGTTAGGGTTAACAATTGTTGTCAGAAGCTGAAGTTAGGGTTGTGGGTAGTATTTATTAAATTATAAGAAAAAGGAAAAAAACGATCTTACGTATCAGTAGACATTTATACTTACTTATTAGGCAAGGGGGATGACTCAAATGTTGTTTTCAGGAAAACACAAAAATGGCGATCGACAGTTAAAACCATTTAAACAAATTTTTAAAACCATTTTTTAAATTTAATAAATCCTGAATTAATTTGTGTAATTTTAGGTGTACAGTTTCCTTTTCAGCTACCACGTAAGTACATAACAAAGTTATGTCGCTGTGATAGTTAAGAAGCACCCATGAACTTCCTTTTTGTTGTCTCTTCTCGAAATTTTGTCCGAAATGCACGTTGAACAAGTGTCCATGATTCATTTTTTTTTTCAAATTCCGGTCGAGTTAACGCCATTACTGGATCTGAAAAAAAATATTAAAAAATCATTAGCGTTACAAAAACCTGAATGAATTTAGCTTTAAAATAATACCAGTTTTATCTTGCTGTTACATAACTTTCACTTTTAGGGGAACTCCAATATCTCACAAATCACAAGCAATTAAAATGCATGGCTGTTCGTTACTGGACGTGTGATCATGCCTGACCGAAGACGCCGCCATCAAACAAGTTCGTCCATACCTTGAACATAAGGACAAAGAAGCGACAAAAAATTGAAGACAATGAGAGGTTTATTCGTCGTGGATCGTCTGTTCTCAATCACTGACCAATGTAGAAATATGCATCATATCTTATCAGGACATTTCTAAAAGCGCGTACTTGCATCTCACAATCACTGTATCTTCCTTTTTAAGCAGTCAGATCGGTTTCTACTGCACAGGAGTTCGAGCTGACATCCGAGTACACTTAGCTGACCCCTGACTGAACCCCATTACATGTTATTCTCGACTAATAAAATTGTACTCGCTAATATTTAACATTATTACAAATCATGCGTCAGCAGATATAAGGACTTGAGCTCTGCATGAGACTTTTGGAACAGTCTGTACATTCCAGTTTAATCAGCATATAATAGAAATAAAATACTACTTCAAACGGAAGCATGTCAAATCAATCAATAAATAAATTTCCCTCCCCACAAAAAATCAGTTTTTTACTCTCCCCCACCCAAAGAAATATTTTTAGTTTAAAAAAAAAATTCCCACCCTCCAAATTGTTTTTTTACTTTTCCCCACTCTAAGAAATATTTTTAGTTAAAAAAAAATCCCCCCGCACATTTTTTTTTACTCTTTCCCACCCTAAGAAATATTTTTAGCTAAAAAAAAGATTCCCGGCCCCCATTTTTTTTTATTTTACTGTCCCCCTCCCCCAAAGAAATATTTTTAGTTAAAAAAATCCCTCCCCCCAATTTTTTTTACTCTCCCCCACCCTAAGAAATATTTTTAGCTAAAAAAAAATCACCCCCGCCAATTGAAAAAAACATTTTTTTACTGTCCCCCACCAAAGAAATATTTTTAGCTAAAAAAAAAAGATTCCGGCTCACAATTTTAAAAAATTTTATTGTCCCCCCCAAGAAATATGTTAAGTTACCCCCCCCCCCATTTTTTTACTCTCCCCCACCCTAAGAAATATTTTTACCTAAAAAAAAAATCACCCCCGCCAATTTAAAACACATTTTCTACTGTCCCCCACCCAAAGAAATATTTTTAGTGTCAAGTAATTTTCATTTTAGTCTTACTAATTATTGTATACAGTGAGGATTGAACCTTAGAATTGAATTCTTATATCGCTATTGTGTCGACACTTTTACTCGAACTAAAATACACGTCGAGTTAGGATCAAAATGTAGTATATGTTCTGTGCAAAGTTGGTGCAATAATATTGTAGGGGGGTCTACGTTCGCGCCGGGCGTCCATAGAATGGAAATCTGCCGCAGATGCGAACAAGTATTTTGGAGATAGACCCCCATAACCTTTTATATGCTGAAACTGCATCAACCAGAGTACTTAGATATACATCTTCCAGTTTTAGAAAAGAAAAGGTGGTACAATAATATTATAGGGTCTTCGTTCGCGGTGGATGTCCATAGAATACCGAGCAGCAATATACAACTAAATGATACAACTGTGGAATTTCCACAGGTCCCGCTTATCTCTATAATAATACACTAAATTAATTTTATGTTCGTATGCATTTTATCACCCTCCATCCCTTTTTAAAAAAAGATTGGATCGCTCGATCATCGGAGATACAATGCAAAAAAAAAATTATCTTATGCCGTTGTTGGGTCGAAGGTAAAACTCAAATGGGGATGGCACAGTGGTTTAGTTAGTAACGACGCGCACTGAGGACCTGGGTGTGCCAGGTTCGAATCCAAGTCATTCCACTGAAATAAAAAACGCTTCCAATAAAACCCACATGACACTTGTGTCTAATCTCCTGGAGGGGGGATAAATAGTAAATCTCATTAACACTTGTCCACGGGTGGCCTCCGGCTTGATAAAGTGGTGGTTTCTGTTTTATTTAAAATAAAACATTTTAAAAACTCAAATGAAAATACATTTTCTTTGGCTTTCGAACAAAAATCAAAGTATAATAGCTATTATATCAAAGGAAGGTACAATAATATAGTGGGGTCTGCGTTCGTGCCGGACGTCCACAGAATGAAAATAAGTCACAAACTCTTACAAAGGTTTTGGAGATAAACCCCCATAAAAAGATATATTTTTAAAACTACTTCAACCAAAGTACGTAGATAAATATGTTTAAGTTTGAATAAAAGTAGTACAATGATATCCTGAGGTCTGCGTTCGCGCAGGACGTCCATAGAACAACCGAAAAATAAAGATGACAAACCATAAGAGTACCCGATTCAAAGTGAGCAGCAAATAGTGTTCGGTCAGATTTAGTTCCTGATATTACACTTCATCCGTAATATTATAACTTCCGGCGAGAGTTTCAGTTTCCTAAATTTATTAATTTATTTATTAAATTGTTAGGTGAAAGTACAGAATAGTTAACATAGTCCCCCTTCTCCTCATGTTAAGAATGGCTTTCTAAATAATAACGTTAGTATTTCAGCACGGTCCGTAAGGTGTAGAAGGTTATTTAGAAAGTCATTCTTTACATGTGGAGGTGGAAGGGCTTTGTTAACTATTCTGTACTTTCACCTACACAATTTAATAAATATTTGATTTTAGTTCTCATAACGCCCGCGGACGTTATCGGGGGGGGGGGGGTCGTGCAGATACTCTATCTGTCCTAACTTTTCTGTGGGCATGATAGAACCTGGTAGTGCCCATATCCTCTCCAGGTCACCCATTTAAGTACTGGCCAGGCTCAACGTTGCTTAACTCCGGTGATTTAACCGGAACCGGTGAGTTAACGTGCTTGTGCCGTATGTCGTATATATGATTAAATAATTAAAAAAATAGTACAAAACTTGGCAAACCAAAAGAGTAAGCGACAAAAAACAGTAAGTCTTTAATATCAGGAACTAAATTTGACCGAACACCGTTTGCTGCTGAGTTTGAGTAGGGTACTCTTTTGGTTTTCCATACAAATATACCGTTATATTTTTACACTTAATTGTTCGTCGTCAGTTTTTTAAGCATGGATACAATATACAATAAACGTAAGAAGCAACTGTTGAATCTCCATGGGCCCCACTAGTTAAACTTGATTCCTTTTTCTGTCATCGTAAAACTCTATGCACCAAATCGTTGAGGTGCGAAAGGGAAACCTTTATCACGATAATATTAGTTGGTTGAATTAGCTTGAAAGTTATGCAAATTAACGAGATGTTTGTAGTTGTTCTTTTCATCGGGGTGTTCGCGAACAGAACCGAACATGCCGGAAGTGCATATTATTAGGAAGTTTTTTGACATTTGTTTGTTTTTTTCAGTGTCTTTCTTTGGTATTCATGCGTCAAGTATAACGCAGTGAACCCGCTGAAAAGGAAATCAAAAAAATAAAAGAAGAAAAATAAGAACTGCGCACTTGTCTTTGTAAGGAGATTGTAGTCAGTAGCGTACAGCGGAGTGATACTAGCAGACATTGAATATAATTCAGTCGTCACGAATGAAACCTACGTCGTTTATCCAAGATTCAATGGTGTCTCCCTAAATGACTACCTTCGATCATATTAAGCCTAAAAATGTTCGTCATTCAGTCAAACGCCAGAGCGCTTTTGACAAATTGTATGGGAAAGATGACCAGGAACGAACGAGCTATTACTGGGCAAAAAGGCCTCAAAATGCGGCGATTTGCGGGGGATTTATTTAGGCCTAATAAATAGCAATCTTAAAAGCATCGTAGGATTCTTTATACTAAAGATGATGATGATGATGATGATGACGACGACGACGATGATGATGATGATGATAATGATGATAATGATGCTGCTGCTGCTTCTGCTGCTGCTGCTGCTGATGATGATGCTGCTGCTGCTGTGGATGATGATGATGATGATTGTCGAGATAGTTGTCGTGATGATTATAAAGGTGATGCTGATGCTGTTGCTGATGCTGATGTGGATGCTGCTGCTGCTGCTGCTGATGATGATGATTGTCGAGATAGTTGTCGTGATGAGAGGATGATGATGATGATGATGATGATGCTGATGATGATGCTGATCCTGATGCTGTTGCTGTTGCTGCTGCTGCTGCTGATGATGATTGTCGACATAGTTGTCGCAATGATGATGATTATAATGATGATTGTCGAGATAGTTGTCGTGATGAGATGATGATGATGATGATGATGATGATTGTCGAAATAGTTGTCGTGATGATGATGATGAGATGATGATGATTGTCGTGATAATTATCTTGATGATGATGATTATGATGATGCTGCTGCTGATGATGATTGTCGTGATAATTGTCGTGATAATTGTCGTGATGATGATGATGATGATGATTGTCGACATAGTTGTCGTGATGATGATGATGAGTTGATGATGATGATGATGCTGCTGCTGATGATGATGATTGTCGTGATAATTGTCGTGATGATGATTATGATGATTGTCGAGATAGTTGTTGTGATGATGATGATGAGATGATTATGATGATAATGATGATGATGATGATGATGATGATTGTCGACATAGTTGTCGTGATGATGATCATGACGATGATGAGATGATGATAATGCTGCTGCTGCTGCTGATGATGATTGTCGTGATAATTGTCTTGATGATGATGATGATGATGATGATGCTGCTGATGATGATTGTCGTGATAATTGTCGTGATGATGATGATGATGATGATGATGGTTGTCGAGATAGTTGTCGTGATGATGATGATGATGAGATGATGATGATGCTGCTGCTGCTGCTGATGATGATGATAATGATGATTGTCGTGATAATTGTCTTGATGATGATGGTGATGATGATGATGATGATATTAGAAAGTTATGTGTTTTTTCAAGATTTTTCAAAAAAAAAAGGAATAGGCAGAGTTCGCATTATTAAGGCAGTAGTTTCCATAATATAAAATCATAATGAAACCGAAACATAAACGCGAGTTTTTGACATTAATCATCTCCAAATTAGAATCTCAAGTAAGTCTACAGGATTTTTCAACTGGATACGTATTTTATGAATGTAAAGAAATTAAAATAATAACATGAAAAAATATTACACAAATATTTAAAAAAACAAACTAAGTGACTGTTTTTTTTCTGTAAGAATCCGCCAATAAAGTTCAAAGCGAATCATATTTTACTTACACATAACTAATAAGGCGGTAGAAGCCAGGTAAATATAAAAATGAATTAACTCTGTACTAACACCGCTTAAAAAAGCGGGTATACACTAGTAGTAGTAGTAGTAGTAGTAGTAGTAGTAGTAGTATACTAAAAATAAAAATAATTACATTGATTATAATAATTGTGTTGCATTACCCGTTCTTTCGGGGTACCCGGCAAGATCCAACAAAAATGACAAAGAACAGAACGTAAATGGAAAAACTTTGGTTTTCTTTATTTCTCATCACCGGATGGTTTACGCCGGCTACGCACACACATATAAAAAAAAATCTTTTGACATACATTTGTCTCATGAAATTCTTTTTCTTGCTGATTTCACAAACTTGGTTTCCGCTAGAAACTCGTTCGTATATACATCCGATTAGAAAAGCAATTTGCTCTGCATTGTCTATCGGAGCGTGGACTGAAGCAATTGTTCCACAAGCACTTCCAATTATCTGATTGATGAAATACAAGTCTAGGGATTCCTTCAGTGTACCAACTTGCTTATCAGTCGCATTTTTAGTCAGCGGACACGAAAGCCTAACAGCAAGACGGGATTGGGTACCATAGCCAATAAAACTTCATCGGTGCGATAAACATCGGTAAACTTCCATTCTTCCGGTACTTCGATACTCCGATCACCAAGCGTTTCGGCTCTTCGCGTTTCTGAAACCGCCGTCTTTCAAGTTTCGCTTGCACTGCGGAACCTTTCCTTTTTTAATAGTTATCAAGTCGCTTTATTTCTTTCTCGACGTCCCACCCACAATGGACTCGTCCACGATTCATTTTTGCCACTCTTCATTATCTTACAATTGTGATAGTTTAATTTAGTTTTATGCAAAGGGTAAAAAAAAAAGTGTGTAAGCCTTTCATTAAAATACCTCGATTTTTTAGAAATTTTAACAATGTGTATAAGACATCCATGTATATTTCGGAGTATTTTCAAGTGTTTTTAGAATTATGACACGGGGGACACACTCCCATTTGAACATTCAAATATTTCAGATTTGCATTGAATTTGATCCAGACACAAATTAATAAAGATTCCCTGAATTTCAATTTCTTCTTACGACTTCTTACACTTAAGCTTTAGAAGAGTATAAATGGACCTTTGGTTTACTATCGGCAGCCCCGTAACTCTCACTGCCCTTATTTTGTCTTTTTACTCTCAGATTCTATGAGCGATGTTATCTGACAAAGGAGGGAAATTGCTGTTTTCTGGATCGGAATCAATCATTCTAACACTTATCGTTGGATAGTTTTTGATCTTGAAGTTGTATGTTTTTAGATTCTTACATCAAGTGGCTTCATGCCTTGTCTGGAGCGATTGCCATAAAAAGACTGACATTTTAGACATTTTATAGAATCACAATAACGTAATGGATTCAGATCAAAATTGGAATAAAGATCCTAGATTCTAGGTTAAGTTTGGTCCCAACTTTTTTTATAATTAAATTTAGTTGAATCAAGAAAAAAGAAAACAGGTGTCAACTTGATATTTAAACAGAGAGACATGTCTTATGCTCTCTCTCTCTCTCTCTCTCTCTCTCTCTATATATATATATATATAAATATATATATATATATGAGGTCCGGGGTTTCGAGTCGCATGACCGGTAGTGAATAGTCATATCTCTATGCTGATGAGTCCCAATTGAAAAAGGACGAAACGTATACGTACATAGATAATAAACAATAACAAATATTTATTATTTGTCGCTCTTTGAAAGTAGAGCACTGTAATTGGTAGTATTAACACAGCATGACGTCACTTGCTTATAATGCATCATTCCTTCCCTTAATAGAAGTAGAATGCCTCGACGTCAAAGCCGCCGCTAAAGTGTTAAAATTATCATAGTTTATTCGCTGTTTACAATTGGCCCAGCGATTAGCGACGTCGGACTGGTGTTGAAAAATACTTGAGGTCCGGGGTTTCGAGTCGCATGACCGGTAGTGAATAGTCATATCTCTATGCTGATGAGTCCCGATTGAAAAAGGACGAAACGTATACGTACATAGATAATAAACAATAACAAATATTTATTATATATATATATATATATATATATATATCAAGGGAGGCGCGAGAGCGCTCTATCCGTTAATAGACTTCAAAAACAGCCTATGCTGGAAATCTCATTTCTTTGATCAATCATAACTTAAAAACCAATACACCAAACTAGTTAAAACTTTGCACAAACATTTTTTATTTGATAGGTACTATAAGTGTGTAGAATTTGAGCATCATTAGTCAAGGCAACCCAGAGATCCAGAAAATTCAATTATGAAATCATGTAATCTGTGTGTACGTACGAACGTATGTGTCACCCTGTATCTCTCATCAACTATTTGATGGATTCAGCTGAGTTTTGGCAGAGATAGAGGTTCTAGGGTCTAGTTGATGACATTTTAATTTCAGTTTACTATATACCTTAGTTTTCAAGAAAATTCCAAAAAACCGTATGAGAAGGCATAGTATTGAGGCATAGCCTTTACAAAAGTAGTGACATTCCATGAAAAATGCCAGTATACTGAAATCATATGCCCTTAATAGGGTTAAGATGAAAATTCATATACACTAAATGTACGAAAGCAAGGAAATTCCCAAATGTTTACACTTTTATTGTCATTAAGGGTATGCGAGCACAACAGGGCTATGTATTTTACTTGTAGGAATTTTTCTTCAGCGCACCTCACACACTTCATCCACTCATGCATAGAGATTTATACTGTAGTGATAATGAAATGGTTTGGTTGATATGTAGTCATACCCTTAATTAATGACAATAAAAGTGTAACAATTTGGGAATTTCCTTGCTTTTGTACATTTTGTGTATATGAATTTTCATCTTAACCCTATTAAGGGCATATGATTTCAGTATACTGGCATTTATCATGGAATATATATATATATATATATATATATATATATATATATATATATATATATTAAAGTGTTTTGTACCTACAGACGATATCGTTTCTGTTTTTTTACCCGAACTATGGGATCGAACGCAGTCCGTAGATTCAGCCTAGAATCACAAGCCACGAGAAATCGCCCCAGACTGTAATTGTAAATTAACGTACACCTACCCGAGAGGTGTTATTGCTGTCGAATATGTTCGACGTTCGGGCCGAATATATAAGATTATTGGCTTCTTTTTGTCTCGAGAAAGAGTGAGTGAATATCCAATGAACGAGTTGTTGTTTGGCTTCGATTTAAAATAGCATTTTCATTGGTTTGTTACATATAAATTTTGACTAGCACTTTCATAGGTCTGCCACACTTCAATTTTAAATATCATTTTCTAGGTCTGTCACACTGAAATCTGAAATAGCATTTACGTCGGTCTGTCATATTTACATTTGAAATAGCATTTTCGTAAGTCTGTCACACTTAAATTTTAAATAGCATTTTCGTCGATGTGTTACACTAAAATTTGAAATGACATTTTCGTCGATCTGCCACACGTTTGAAATAACATTTTCGTAGGTCTGTCACACTAAAATCGGAAATAGCATTTACGTCGGTCTCTGACACTGAAATTTGAAATAGCATTAATGTCGGTCTGTCATATTTAAATTTGAAATAGCATTTTCGTAAGTCCGTCACACTTAAATTTGAAATATCATTTTCGTTGATTGGCCACGCTTAAATTTTAAATAACATTTTCGTCAGTCTGTCACACGTTTGAAATAGCATTTCTGTCGGTCTGTAATGCTGAAGTTTGAAATAGCATTTCCCCACCAAAAAGAATACGCGCATTTTATATAAAAAAAAACCGTCGTAGATTATCTATAACAGGATCTGTATGTCTGTCACGCTTCAGGTTAAAATAGCATTTCGATTGGTATGTCACGCTTAAGTTTGAAAGAGCATGTTCCGTCTTCTGACATGCCTACGTTAAAAATAACATTTTCGTTGGTCTGTCCCGCTTACGTTTGAAATAGCAATTTTATCGCTAAACGCGCAGATTAAATGGACGCATCTTACGAATAGATTGAATGGACGCATCTTACGAATGTATCTGTGTTTTAAATAGTTTTTACTAAATTAGACTTATCTAAAAAGAAATATAAAATTAAAAAAAGCAAAAAAAAAACAAAAATATAATGTCGCAAAATGGCCGTCCACATATATCATTATCACTATCCCCCCCTGCCATCTTTAGTCATTGTCGCATCAATTTCTCCGGTTTTCTGTTTCTTCAAATGTGAACAGTCATTTATTTAATTAAATGTTGCTTTGATTCCATGTAAACGTGGCGTTTATTTTGTCTAAATTTGTTTTCTCCGTCAGGTTTTAGCTTCATCGAAATATTTTAGATGTGCTAATTAAACATAATTTGCTTAATTTAAGACTTTAATAATACAAGACTTGCTTAATGTGAATGAATAAAGTTTTTGTTTTCTTTTTAAGAATGAGACAACTTTCTTCCTTTAATAACGTGACGCGGGGGAAACGATATGGAAACTAGCAAGAGTACATGGCGTTGCCTGGTTATAAAGGAAACTAAAGTAAACACTGTAAATAGAATAATGGGAGCTCGTGCATGATCGTGACGTCACGAGTGAGAAGTGGGACTTTTCTGAATAGAGAATACGTGCTGAGTGATAGCTGCTGGAAAGGCACATACCTTCACTCGGTCTGAGTGGAGTTTCGGCACATATACAACGGTCCATGTGAGGTTTGCTCTGAAAAACAATTAAATAAGATGTGGAACCATATGCGTTGTGATTAAAGCTGAAACAACCGGGCGTCTACGTAGGTAATAGCGTAATTCAAATCAGTTTGTAATCGACCTTTTTCTAACAGAAAAGCCTAATTACGTAAACAAAGATTGCAATACAATACAAATGCAAATTTGAGTTTTAACTTTAATAAACAAAAAACAAACAAACAAACAAAAAGTAAACAATACAAATTATGTTTCGAAATTATTGACACACGGATTGATAATAAGGAACATTTGAATTAATTAGACTTAATGATTCAATCGAATTACTGTTAAAGTTGTTTATTATGTGACCGGAAGTTGATTTATGTCAATGTATAAAGTACTGTTATCATATTTGGGCTAGTAAATCTGTCCCATTTTAGGGTCCTTGATAAGATGCAGAAAAGTATCTGTAATGTTATTGTCCCTACCTATTCTTCTTTGCAGACATGGTGTTACTAATCTTAGTCTTTTCTATAAATACTATTCAGGCATGTCTTCTTCAGAATTATGTAATCTATTCCCCGCTTCTTTTGTTCCAGCCCGTTTGACTCGTTGGTCTAATGGTCTCCAAAGATTTTCTGTTTTATTACCTCATTGCAATACGACTTCATTTTCTAGTAGCTTCTTGATACTCTATTCCTGCTGACTGTTTTAGTCCTACCTATAATCTTGGTCTTTTCAAGACAAAGGCCAATAGACATCTCCTGTATTTGCGATAATCATGTTTCATTTTTGTTAGCTACTTAAGCATGCCTTGTCTGGAGCGATTTCCACATAAAAAAATATGAAATATATACGTGAAATCTATGTCTTTAAACAAAAGAATAATTAAAAAAGAAGTAGAGATGAAGAAAAAAAAGACGTAAATCATAAAAACACTTTTATTCGAATACATGCGAAAAATAATTATTATGAAAATTAAACAGTTAAAGTTATTCGCTTAAGTTCAGCTAATTTGAAATCGGCACAGTGTTTATTAACGATTGACGCGAAAGTTGCGTAGTCTTTGCAATAGTTTTTGACTAAATTTAAACGCCTCCCCCCTTTGTGGAACAGAGAAGTTTTGAGGCTAAATAATTCCGTTGAATGATGAACAGCTTCAGAAAAAAATCAAGTCTCTTGTTTTTCGGGGTAAAATACAGTTCACGAATTTAATATGTTCGGTAGTCCATAATCTTTGGAGCAGTAGACGAACTTTGTAGGGTCTGCCCAATTTTCACAATCTATTTTGTATAGATCCTCATACCTTCTGAAATATTAAGAGAATGTTTTATCCTCGGCTGGGGAATAAATGAAATTGCTAATTGCCCTTTCAACGGTATTCTGCGAAAAAGCATTTTTCTTCTCGGTATTTTGAGGTCTATGCGATATTGTTTCGAATAATACTTGGATCGTTTGATAGGTTTCTCTTTTTTGTTCTAGTAGTTTTTCGCCGGCTTCTATTTTGTTCTATAGGTCTTTCTTTTGTTTTTGTAGCCTTACGTCGGCGTTTGTGTTTTAGTTGTCTATTTTGTAATCTTTCTTCATTTTTAGTTTTTTTCTTCAGTTACTTGTAGCTGTTGCATTTTGGTATTTCACAAGTTCTCTATCGTTGATTTAAAATCTTCCATGTTTAGATGTGTCTTTAAAGAATATGACTTTTAGAAGTTATTTCTTTTATATTACGCTGTTAACGTAATCTTAGTTGTAAAAAGAAAAAATGAGTATGAAATCCTTTTTTTCTTCGCCCCCCATCACCGTTTTCTTATTAATAATTTTTCACGTAACTGTAGGCTTTACGGTTCGCAGTCTAGTCAACGGAAAAATGATTTTAATTTTTCTCTTTTGGAGATTAAATAAAAAATATTCCTTGTCAAAAATTAACCCAGTGCCGGAGTATTGATTTACTCCTCTCCAGGAGTTAGACTCAAGTCCAGTTTTTGTATCTTACTCCCACAAGTAAGATGTGACCCAAGGTCGGGTCGGGAAAGTGGGGTTTAAAAATTGCCTGGACAGCCCCGTCGGCATTCCCCGCTAGAGGCGCCTCAGGCAGTAAGCAATAAACTTACTCCTCCCCAAAGAGGGGAGGCGAAGCCTGGGAGGGTGGACCTCCTAGAACTGCACAGGACAGACCCATTGACCGGCGTAAATAAAGCCCCGAAGGCCAAGACAATACCAGTCTATGGGATGCCGTATCCATCGGAACAGATACTACACTTTGATCTTAGCCAAAAGGCCAAGACGAGTGCCGGAGTAGCAATATAGAAATCACTGATTTTCTTACTTTGAGAGAAAATAAGTTTCTTCGTAATAAAAACCCAAAGGAATCCACTTTGGTAAAAAAAATCCAACTTACTATATTCTTTTTCTTTTTGGTCCGCCAATATAGCCAGAATGTTGTCGGGTTAATTTGCCGTCGATTTCTCCACGTTTCTCCTTTTTCAGGTTCTAAAAAACTTAATATACTTCGCCGCCAGTTGTAGCGTAGCGTTTTAAATATACACACACACAACACACACACACACACACACACACACACACATATATATATATATATATATATATATATATATATGTGTGTGTGTGCGTGTGTGTGCGTGTGTGTGTGTGTTGTGTGTGTGTATGTAAAATGGACGCTACAACTGGCGGCGAGGTATATTAAGTTTTTAATATAATTTATGTGTATATATATATATATATACATATATACATATATATATATATATATATATATATATATATATATATATATATATATATATATACAGAATTTATATTGAGATAGAAAAAATTAGCATATTATTCATATCAGTCCAAGACTTAAAACACAACAAGGATTTAGAATATTTTACTTTGTATTATGATTCTAAAACGAGACTTCACCAGCGCCCCTCATAACATCACACATAGACGTTAAGCAAAAGAAACATACAAATTAACTAAAAAATGCAGTTATTATAGGAACAAATAGTATAGTATATATATATACAACAGCTTAGTATATGATTTTATACCACTCTAATTATAGCAGCAATAATAATAATAATAATAATAATAATAATAAATAAATAATGATGATAATAATAATAATAATAATAAATAATAATAGAAATAAATAATAATTAAATAAATAATAAATAATAATAACTAATAATAATAAATAATAATAATAATAATTAAAATAATAATATATAGTATAAATCATTTTAAAAACAAAATAAATAAATTAAAATAAACATTTGAACATATTTATATATATATATATATATATATATATATATATATATATATATATATATATATATATACCATGTATCATAAGTTAGTTGAAAAAAACATAAAGTGCCCGATCGTAGGTTTTGCGACAACTAATACAAACTATTTTAAATATATGTATATAGGTGTAATCAACAACGGAAAGTCATAAGCGCACAAGTGGGAGAAAAATATAATAATAGTGAATAAAAACTGAGAATGAATAAACAAATAAACGTGCAGCTTACACGATTTTACAAGCTATTTCAGTTTTTGCTTATGTTAGTTTTGTTTTTTTCTGTGTTGGGATAGTCTGTAGGATAGTCTGTAGGAAATTTTCGAGAACCATTCTCTTCTTCAAGCCTTCTATTTAGTGTTAAAAGAGTTCTTTAAAACGGCGAACTAAAATTGATATTATTAATATTTAAGGAACCGGCCATTAGGGGTTGCCCTTCAGTGTTATATATATATATATATATATATATATATATATATATATATATATATATATATATATATATAGAGAGAGAGAGAGAGAGAGAGAGAGAGAGAGAGAAAGAGAGAGAGAGAAATTATGAGAAAGAGAAGTATGCGCAGGTATGGATATTCGAAAAGAAAAGAGAAAGAGAGAACGATAGCGAGAGAGGTGTGGTATATATTGTTATTCAGAGAGCGAGAGAGAGAGACAGAGAGAGAGAGAGAGAGAGAGAGAGAGAGAGTGGGACCAATGTGGATTAATTGATCCGGTTATTTATGAAAAGAACAAAACAAAAAATGATGAATCCGATTCTATTACTGTCAAAAATATCGGAGGCAAACAATGATCAGAGAAAACTTAGCAAATCGCATTACAAACAGATCGATATTTTGAAAGCTGACATATTTTTGATCGTTAAATACATCTTCGATTTAGAGTAAAAGCAACGGTTTGATGTGTGCTAGTTTGGCATCGAAGAGTAACTCTGCAGAGAAAACAAGATAGAAAAGTAAAAAAAGAGGGATTGAAAAACGGAAAGAAAGAAAAAAGGAAAGAAAAGAAATAAAAAAAAAGAGAAAGAAAAGAAAGAAAAACAAAGAGAAAGAAAAGAAAGAAAAAGAAAGAGAAAGAAAAGAAAGAAAAACAAAGAGAAAGAAAAGAAATAAAAAGAAAGAGAAAGAAAAGAAAGAAAAACAAAGAGAAAGAAAAGAAAGAAAAACAAAGAGAAAGAAAAGAAAAAAAAAGAAAGAGAAAGAAAAGAAAGAAAAACAAAGAGAAAGAAAATAAATAAAAAGAAAGAGAAAGAAAAGAAAGAAAAACAAAGAGAAAGAAAATAAATAAAAAGAAAGAGAAAGGAAAGAAAGAAAAACAAAGAGAAAGAAAAGAAAGAAAAAGAAAAACAAAGAAAAGAAAAACAAAGAAGAAAAAAATAATACGCAGAAGAAAAGTTTACAGTTTGATAAAGACAAATTTATTCGATTCAAAAGTAAGTATGAACTTTTCAAGATGGCGTCTAAATACAGAGACAGATCCCCTTCAAATGCTTCTCATGAACCGACCTATAAGTAATTAAACGCAGTTACCTGTATCAAAGCCACATCCGTCTTATTCTGTTAGGCGAGCATTACTTATCCTTATTATAATGCAACTAACAGGAAGACCCAACGTTGTCCGGGATGAATATATATATATATATATATATATATATATATATATATATATATATATATATATATATATATATATAAATATAAAGAGGTGTACTAAAAGCGAACTTTTAGGAAAGGTAAAACCCTATTGTGAAGAGTATACAGCTCAATATCCAGGATAGAGCAGGTAGAATCTTGGCCATTGCCAACTTATCTATCCCAGCGACTTCCTCTGATGATAAGATTTTGATCTTTGAAAAGCCTGGCTTAAGGAAAATTTAACTTGAATAAATTGCCTTTTTGCGGAATATACCTTGCTTTGAACTTTTGAATTGAATTTTGATTTGGCTTTTGCTTTCTCTAATTCCTTTCCATTCTCCTTCATTATATATATATATATATATATATATATATATATATATATATATATATATATATATATATATATATATTAATATATATATATTTTTTTTCAAGAGATGAAATATGAAAATAAACAATGGCAAAGATACAATATTTATTAAAACCTCAGAAGTTCAAAGCAAGGAGCTTCATATCTTTAATCCATGGATTTTCAAAGACAAACTCTTTTCATCAGAGGATAAAGAAAAATAAATTAAGATTATTGAATTATTGGATTAAGGATATTAGACACCTTGCTTTGAATTTTTGAGGTTTTAATAATTATTGTATCTTTACAATTTTTTATTCTCATCTTTTATTTCTTGAATTCATTGCTCTATTCAATATATTGAGCTATATATTATCACGATGAAATATATTGAGCTATATATTATCACGATGAATTATTATTAATCGATAAATCGATTATCTTCAATTTAATTCAATATTCTAATATTACACACACATACATATATATATATATATCTATATATATGCTTTCACTTTTATCAAAGTCGGATATATATTAACAATCGTAAGAGGCTTCTGTCCCCATGGGTAACTGAAAGGTGGCGACAAGTATATATTGGACAAATAGAGATTCAAAACGTAGAGATTCAAAACCACTTCCATTGTCTTCTTCAGAAAATGTTATACATATGATTTAAATTTCATAAGAATAAGATATGTTCAAAGTTTTTAAGGGCGTTATGCCCCTAGCAACGCGTGTCGATGTGATTCCAAACAAATGAGCCGCATTTTAAAAAGATAGAACAGTAGAATGGCCAAAAAACACATACTATTCTACATGTGATTAAAATTTCATCAAAATAGAATATATTTGAAATAAACAGAGCCCACATTACGATCCCTGACACCCATCAACTATGTTCCAAAATGTGACCAAGTGAAAGCCGTAGTTGAACAAAATTGCCGTTTGACAAGCAGACAAATCGCTTACATTCTCAAAATTTAAAAATTGAATGTGGAAAATGAATTGCATAAACTTGCTTATGTTTTTAAACTTGATGTTTGGGTTCCGACTTCCTAAAAAGAAACGGGCGAACTTTTTGTCCATCAAGGAATGATCCAATTTTCATTCAATAAATGATATATTAAACTATCGGAACCTCCGACATTGTTCGGGATTGAATGAGGAACATTACTTATTCACTATGCTCATAAAACCATATCACTTTTTCTATTTTAACTTCCCCCCTCTTTCTGTTTCTGCCCCCAATATAGTCGGAAGAAGCTGAAATGTTGGAAAACTCTCTGAATTAGTGTCGAATACGTATGGTTTACATTTCAATAAAATCAGATATACGTATTTAAAGTTTTAAAGGTTACTCAGCTCTGTGGATATTCAGCACATAAAGGATAACGTAGATATTCGGGATCACTTCCATTGTCTTCCCCCGAGAATTTTATACGTATGATATCAATTTAATCGAACTAGGAGATATTTTAAATTTTTAAGGATGTTCGTCCTCCATAACTCCCTTACGCCAGGAGGACACTTAGAGATACAGGACAACATCCATTGTCTTCTGCAGAAAATTGACACATGCTTAATCGAATCGATTAAGTTCATTGAACCCTTTAGAATATCTGGTGTTTACGGCACGCTGTATATAGCATGAATGTAACTTAATTTCTCCTGTGTCACGTGATAAGTTCCTATAACTATGAGGATAGAGCAAAAGCGTGTGGAGTCTGGTTTGACTCTGTGAACTGGGTTCGCGCCTTGTGACCGTCTGAAATTATCGCTTCCCTACCCTGATGGGAAAATAAGCTTGAAACGACGTCGCATGTAGGTATAAATAATTTAATGTTTATTTATGAATATTGTTATGAAGCCTCGTTAAGTGATAAAAAGTTGAGCACTTTTAGGAGATCTTAAAATACAGACTTTCAATTAAGCTATGAAGTAAAGCTCTGATTAAAATTCAAATGAATTTAAACGTGAATATATTTGATGTTTGTGAGTGTGTCTTTAGAGCCTCCCTAGGAGTGCAATTAGACATTCAGGAACACTTTCATTGTTTTCGACGGTAAACTCTATCCAAGAATCCACTTTTAGATTTTATGTAGATTTATTAACTTTTCTGACCACACACACATCCCAGACACGCCACTGCTTCCACATCTCCAGCTCACATTTCAAGGTATTCTAGGAGCACTGAGCTGCATCTAAGATTTTTAAAATTATTTAACCTGTTGCAAATGACTCTCTTCAAATATTCCAGTGTTTTCTGGTCGTTCATGGTCTTCAACTCACAGATATTAAACAGAAACAGCTATCCGTTGCACTTTACTCCTATTTAATACTTAAAATGGTTCTGAAATGAAATTATCTTTCTATTTTTTTCTGAACAAACAGACATCACAGACACACATACATACAGTTTATTACACACAGTTTATTACACACAGTTTATGACACACAGTTTATGACACACAGTTTATGACACACAGTTTATGACACACAGTTTATTACACACAGTTTATGACACACAGTTTATGACACACAGTTTATGACACACAGTTTATGACACACAGTTTATTACACACAGTTTATGACACACAGTTTATGACACACAGTTTATGACACACAGTTTATTACACACAGTTTATTACACACAGTTTATTACACACAGTTTATTACACACAGTTTATGACACACAGTTTATGACACACAGTTTATTACACACAGTTTATTACACACAGTTTATGACACACAGTTTATTACACACAGTTTATTACACACAGTTTATTACACACAGTTTATTACACACAGTTTATGACACACAGTTTATTACACACAGTTTATTACACATAGTTTATGACACACAGTTTATGACACACAGTTTATGACACACAGTTTATTACACACAGTTTATGACACACAGTTTATTACACACAGTTTATGACACACAATTTATTACACACAGTTTATTACACACAGTTTATGACACACAGTTTATTACACACAGTTGATTACACACAGTTTATTACACACAATTTATTACACACAGTTTATTACACACAGTTTATTACACACAATTTATTACACACAGTTTATTACACACAGTTTATTACACACAGTTTATTACACACAATTTATGACACACAGTTTATTACACACAGTTTATTACACACAGTTTATTACACACAGTTGATTACACACAGTTTATTACACACAATTTATTACACACAGTTTATTACACACAGTTTATTACACACAGACATTGAGTTTCTGCTTCTGTTAATTTCTTTTTTGATTCGTTTTTTCGATTCGTCGCATGACCGATTTGGTATTGTCGTCCATGTTGTATATAAAATCGCCATATTTTCGCGAACGTTTTCGATCGACGTCGGTCATCTTCATGCGGGTGAATGGAAGCGTTGTTTATTCAAATAAATAAACCTAGTATCAGCCATGCTCGTTATGAGGGGGGGGGCGAAGGTATGTTGAAGTGTTGTTGAAGTGGTATTGAAATGTTTTTTAAAAGCGTCTTCTTAATAAATTAACCAATTTCTTATTTTGCATACTCATTCAAAAATAAATAAACAGAAGCTGGCGTTCCTGTTTAACCAAACATGTAAAAGAGAAGGAATGCTGCCTAATTACACAAATATATATATATATATATATATATATATTTTTATTTTTAAATACAGATTTTAATCAGACATGGACCAGTGGTTTCTGACAAGAAAAGGGTTTTAAATTCCCTATTCCGTCTTCTTCAGCATAGTCTGAAATAGTAAATGATGGAATTTCTTCAAAAAACATTTATAACCGTTATAAAACGCTCTGGACAAAGAATTTGAAATGAGAGGCCGGCCAGACGCTAGGTCAGAAAAATAACCGTTAAGTAAGAGATTCTATATTTAGAAGTAAAGAACCAGAGAGAAAGAAAAGAAGAAAGAAAAGAGAGAAAGAAAGAAAGAAAGAAGGAAAGAAGGAAGGGAAAATAAATTTAAATGAAATTAAATTTATAATAATAAAAAGATTTATTAATTAAAAGTAAATAAAAATTTATATTTATATTTAGAGCATAGTATAAGGAACGTAACTCTAATTAATTAAATTATCTAAGCAGGGGAGGTAACTATTTATTGTTATATAAAATATATATATATGTATATATATAAATCACGATGGTTTCAATTAATAAATGTCAAATTAAAGTAAAAATATATAAATATAATTAAAAATAAATAAATATATAAATAAAAAATCAATATATAAATAAATAAAATATAAATAAAAAATAAAAAATCAATATATAATTAAAATATCAATATATAAATACAAAAAAATCAATATATAAATAAATAAAAAACCCTATATAAATAAAAATTCGATATATAAATAAAATCAATATATAAATAAAAAATCAAAAGATCAATATATAAATAAATAAATATATAAATAAAAAAATAAATAAAAAATCAATATATAAAAAAATTTCAAAGAATAAATATATGCATACGCACACGTATGTGCACACACACACATACATATGCATATATATATATACACATATATATATACATATATATACACACACAAATGTATGCAAGTATAAATAAAAAATCAATATATAAATATAAAATATCAATAATCAATCAAAAATCAATATATAAATAAAAAATCAATATATAATATGAAAATTTGAAAAATAAAATTTTAAAATTTAAAAATTTAAAGAAGAAAGAGGGAAAAAATGGAGAAAAAAGAACTGTGATCAGGTTCGTGGAACGAGAAGTCTGCAGTAGAAATATATAAGTGTCTGAAAAATGTATGTAGGGCTCTAAGTAGGCTTAAGTCACTCGATCCATCCAATAAATAAGGAGTGCTTGTTTACGATGTATACAGCCTTTAAAAACCTCATCGCGCACATTTAAACATTTGGGTTTTTGGGTTCATGATGGCCTTAAAAATATGAAACTTCTCAGCATTACACAAATGGCAAACATTAGATATAGGTGAATAAATGGGTTTTCTCTCTATGATTTTCCAATTTATAGAAAAGGGAGTTCCTTCTTCTTTTAGTTCCCAAATTCGTTTAGCCAAAGATGTGTTTGCGCGATCTTTGTTTCTAAAGGAATATAGGTGTGAATAATACCTTTGTTTAAAGGAACTTTGTGTCATGCCGTAGTATACATCTGTACTATTATCAGTTTGACTCGTAACCACAGCTTTGTATACAACTGAGTCAACTTTACAATTTCCCTCGAGGGGGCAAGAATTTTTATTTTGGCATGAGCATCCGGTGTCGACTGCCGTGCTTTGTTCTCTGGTGATATAACTCCTTATAGGCCGCATGGTTGAGTAGCTGACCTTGATGGTGTTTTTATTGAAAAACTTATGTAAACTGTGTGTTGGAGGGAAATGTTTGTTTAATAAAGAGAGAAAAATATGACCTACTCTTGATTTTGTTCTGCTGGAGAAGGGCGGCGAAAACCAGATAATCGATCTCCTCCTTTTGCGGCTGTTGTTCTGTGGAATATTCTGGTTTGGGATGTATGAGATTCCTTCATGGAATCCGCTGTCGCGGAGGGCTTTATTATAATATGGAGCGGCCTGTGTGAAAACTTCATAATTGGAGGAGAGGTTTGAAATTCTAAGGCTTATATTTTTAGTAAGGTTTTTGAGGATTGATGGTGGATGGCATGAGTTTTTGTGGATATATTGAAGTGATTCATTCGGTTTATGGTAGGGTTTGTGAGTATTATTTTTGAGGTTAAGAGTAGAATCGAGGAAATCTATTTGGTTTAAATTAGTAGTGATAGTGATTTTAAAGCCTAAACTTTTGAAGGTTTGAATGAGGTCTTTCCTAAATTTATCTAGAATATGTCCGTTTTTATTGTGTGAAAGGCAGACCCCGTCATCTCGGTATAATCCGATGAAGTGGTCGGGAAACTTAATTTTGAGTGTGTGTAAGATATAAAGTCCTACCAGGTCGCATATATCCGCACTATCGTGGGCGCCCATTGCAACGTCAAAAGGGTCCTCAGGATCCGATTTCTTTACCCAGGCCCTTCCCTCGAAGAAAAAAGGGTTTGTCTGACATTTAGGATGGTATCTCGTTCTAACTGACTTATATCTGTGTAATCTAGTGCGTAGTTAAGAGCTTTATCGAGGATATCTTTTGTAATTGAGGGGTAATAGTCTACTATATCAAATTGTGTGAATTTACATAAATTTTTATCTTTAATATTCCTAAACCATTTTAATACAGAATTAGTGTTTTCCCACAGACTGAGTGTTGAATTAAGTTTAATTTTACTAACTATGCTTTTAACAATACTTTTACTAACTAGACTAATATCACTTTTTGCTGGGTTTATGAGTCTGCAAGAGGGTCTAATATTAAAACTATCTTTATGGTCCTTAAGAGTAATGAAAGCCTTATTTTTAGTTAAAATATTTGCTCTATATTCAATTCCTAATTTAGTTGTTAAATCTGATGCTTTTTTGTTAATATTTATGTATGTGCTAGTTTTTGCTAATTGGTAATTTGTAGTAATGGCGCTTTTAGTGAGGGATGTCTTTATTTCATTTTTCATTTTATATATGTTTTTAGTTTTGTCCGAAAAAACGAATGAGTAATTGTCTTTTCTCAGCTTATTGAGTTTTTTTTATGTCAGAGGTGAGTTTCAACTGTAATGGGTTTGTGTAATTTGTGAAACGAAGATTATGTGTAATGTTAAGCAGGTCTCTTTCGAAATTCTCCAACATTTCAACTTTTGGTGGGTATTTGCTCGATTTCAGACCGTAGTAGTTTTTTTCTGCAAATATACCGTCAGCATTTAGGACTTTCCATCTCATTTTCCGAATTACTTCGACGATCTTAGTGAGTAGTGTCCTAGTGTAGTCTTGGTTACTTGGTATTGGGATGTTTTTTGTAGAATATCCGAGGTGGTGAATATCCATTTCCTTTGAATGATCTGGTAAAAAGTTGTAATTCCAGGTTTACCGTGTAATCTGTGATATTGGTATATTCCTCGAGAGTGCTCAACTACTGGGCTAACAATATATAATTGTAATTCCTGGTAGGGGCTATATAAAGTATAAAGGTATACTAAAAAAAGAATAAAAGGGAAATACCAGCAGAGTGCTCAATTAAATTAAATTAAGAGCGTAATATTTTTATTTTTAAATACAGATTTTAATCAGACATGGACCAGTGGTTTCTGACAAGACTATATATATATATATATATATATATATATATATATATATATATATATATATATATATATATATATATATAGTCTCGGAAGATTTTTTAACCTTCAAAACTGGGGAAAAAAATGTTCGTTGAAAGATTTTTGTCTAGTAAGTCAATCAATCTACTGCAATCACTATATTAGTTAACTTCCAAGAATTTACTCTAATATAAATATATTTTTATATATGTTTTTTATATGAGGGATCGTCAGTTGTTTACCATGAAAACTGTTTCGGGATTTAAAAAACAAAACAGTATTTCTTCATCATGGCATCCCAGCAGTAATGATCAGACACCACCTCCCTATTTAATAATTATTTTTTAATTAAAAAGTTTACGAATATTGGATTTAGTTTTGCCTCCAGATTTGTCTTTTTAAGTTATTAAATATAGTTTCTCCTTACCTGTGTTGTTCCTTTCAAATTGAGTTTACTATTTTACAGAACATCTATTTTATAGAGTTAGATGATTCCATTATAATAACCCGCCCCCTTTTTTCCTCTTGGTTATTTTATTTATCTACAAATGTTTTAAAATTAAAAATATATATTTATAAAAATATTTCATATATACATATATACATTTATTTATTTATTTCATCATGGACTATTTACATATGTTATACATTTTTATAGTAGAGTTTTGGATTTCTTTTATCAATTTCCTTTGATTTATTTTATATAATGTAAATATATATATATATATAATGAGAGAGAGATTAGGATGATGAAGTACCTGTCAACAACGGGGTTTTCAAACTTTTCTCTTCTGCAGTTCGATTGAACCTCAGTTTAATATACTTTAAATCACAATAATATAATAAAAATTATACTTTAGAATCATTTGAATAAAATCGATTATAAAGAAACAAGTGAATTACTCAGGTTTATTATGATGATTGATATTGGCTAAAAAAATTGTATAGCCTGAGATTTGCACCGTTATAATAAAAACGTTTTGTCTTTTAGTATAACTTAACATTTTATGAGTTCGGCGTAGCGATACATCATTTAAAAATCTGTTTTACCTCTCAGTATAGATCTAACATAGTTAGATTGTCCCAAATAAATGAATGAACATAAAGAAAATTTTTCGTTTTAATAAAGAAAAATGTCAAATACATACGATCATTTAACTAAGAAACAAAATTGTTTATATATAGGAAATGTTGTTCTTTTCTTTTTCGTACTGGCAGTGAAAAAGTTCAGATTATTATAAATATGTTGTTCGGTCGACTGATAATAAAAAAATTAATTTGGAAAAGAACACTAAAAATTTTCTAGGCCACAGCAAATGTTTACATACATAATAAGGACAAAACAGATACAGTTATTGTATACAAACGTGTGTGTGCGTGTGGTTAGGGTCTTTTCGCTAGTGTCGTACATCCGAGCCAACTCTCTAATCTCTCGCCTTCCGAATCTCAGCTAAGACTAACTCCGTCGTGCCCGACTCTTCTCAGTCAAACAATGGCGTCTCTCTTCCTCTGTCCAACTAACTTCTTTTTATTTAATACTTCCTTTGTTTTCCCAGTCCCTGCCTAATCCCTTCTTTTACATTAATTTATGTTCCTTATCCCTTACTTTTTCTCCTGATTCGGAAACATGTGTAAAAAAAAACAAATTCGCTTTTTACACATGTTTCCGAATCATCTATGTTTACTATCCAGGCTATCAATGGATTATACTAATGTCTTTGTACGGTTTTAACTAATGATCGCCAAAATAAAACATGCTGAATACTTTGGCTACGAGCAAAATGTAGTATCTGTTCTGGTACTACATTATATATTTTCTATTCTCAGTCAGTTAGGGAGACATCATTCAAGAGTGAGGTAATTTTTTTTGTCCCAATACAAAGTGCACCTTTTTGGGGAGCTGGATTTTCCCGATATTAAAATCGAATTTTTGTCTAACCCTGCACTCGTGGGGAGGCAAGTAAATAGGAGCACCAGAGACTTTGATCATCTACGAGGAACAGGAGTCGAATCAAGAGTTCTAGCACAAGACAACCGAGCTGGAAGATATCGATCTCGCTGCAAGTGTCGCTTGTCTGTAAAATTCAAAGGACCCGTCCTTTTTTAATGTCTTTTTAATGTGATTTTTGTCTGGATTCCAATTTAATCTTTCCAGGTGATCCTGGTTGTTGGGATGGGGACCATTCCACATTCCATAGCATTACACAAGCATTTATGGAAATCTAATGTAAACAATCGAATTTATTATAGCCAGTTTAGCGCAGATAGGGCGCAGCAAGATAAAAAAAAACCACAATTTACTCATAGCCAAACGATTCGTATTCAATTAAACATATAAAATGAACCGTTTACACTATGCTTGTGTTTCAAAACATATTTATTGTAGTATTACACCATGATTGGTGTCACACGGTGACTATAAATATTAGTTTTGTTTTAAAATAATTTGGGGTGTCATATCGCGTAACGAGAGACAACTAATTTACCAACAAGAACTGAACTAAATACATTTTTTCTGACCCCGAGCTGATTATGATAAAAAGAAAACACGCATATATTAATTGGCTCTCGGTCGCCAGGGGCAACGTTAGTGCTTGAGGTCCGAACAAGTTATTTTCTTGACGCCGTCTAACAAGTGCCAGGAGGTCAGACACAAACATATTAAGACCATCATAATAAAAAAAAACATACTTCAACAGTAAAAAATGTGGAAAATAAAAACTGACCTTTAATCCATGGATTTTCAAAGAATTGCTCTTCTCCTTCGCAGTGATGTGTTGTTGGGATGTAGAGATGCGATGAGAAACGAACGTGAAAAGTTACAGCTTGCATAAGCTACTCTCTTTCTATTTCCGTACGTTCAGCTGACTCAATCTTTTTTACCATCCCAGAAATAAACAAAAAAAAAGAGTATTTCACATAAATATGCACCCCCTCTCTCAAAGACGTGTCGTTGCAAGGTTTCGTCATTTCAATAAATACTATTATGGCATATTTCATTCAAAATTGTCTGATCTATTCTCTGCTTCTTTTGTTCCAGCTCGTTTGACTCGTTGGTCTAGTGGTCTCCATTAATTCGCTGTTTTTATACCTCATTGTAATACAGTAGCTTCTTTTCAAAGACTGCAGGCTTGTGGAACTCTCTTCCTGCTGACTGTTTTCCTCTTATCTATAACCTTGGTATTTTCAAGATTAAGGCTAATAAGCACCTCTTGTCTTTGCGATAATCATTGACATTTTGTTCTTGTAAACTCCTTACATCAAGTGGCTTCATGCCTTGTCTAGAGCGATTTCAATAACAAAAAATAAACTATAAAAAAGAATGTGCTAAAATGAATGACGCTAATAAATTATAAGCAATAGATAAAAAATCCTTTCATGTTTCGATTTTTTTAAATTTTGCTGAAAGACCTATTCGATTTAAGAACAAGCAAAGAACGCAGGGGAAAAACGTCAGAGTATCACGAAAATTATGGTGCGCATACTAATATCAGCGTCTCGTCTCTCGAGAGATGAAGATGTGCTTCATCCTTTTCAGTATTTGAAAAATAAGGTGATTAGAATGATTTGAATTATTGAACCAAATTGCGCCCCAATTAATTAAGTAAAGAGGTAGGGTTGCACTCTTTTATCGGGGAAAGAGTAGTGGTATTAGTGGCACCTATTTCGTAAGGAGATGCGTTATGAAGGATACAAATTAGCTCCAAGGGTCTGTTCAAGTAGGCCTTTCCTTCAGAAAGTATCACCCATTAGTGCGATTTCAGACTAAGCCCCTTTGAATGCACACCAACACATAAACACACACGCACACACACACGCAAAAAACGAACACACACACACACACACACACACACATATATATATATATATATATATATATATATATATATGTGTGTGTGTGTGTGTGTGTATGTGTGTGTATGTGTGTTTAGATAATATAAAGATAAATAGTTTATATTAGATCCTATCGTGATGAGGATATTCTCGATATTATAGATGAAGCATTAATATAGGTAATATTGAAATGATGAAAAATATAAACTGGAAAGTTTACAAGTTTATTAAACTATAATGTTTTTTAAGCAAGACATATAATAAACTGACCTTTAATCCATGGATTTTCAAAGAATTGCCTTTCTCCTAAGAAGGAAATACGTATAAAATTACTAATTATTAATAAGTATAATGCATAATATATATATATTTATATATATATATATATATATATATATATATATGGGGTAAGGTACATGATGAGTCATGAAAATGAAATGCCGTGGTAGACGAAATGTGTGAAAAAAGAGACAAACGGAAAACATGTTAAAATGCAGGAGAAAAACAAAAACAAAAGATTTGACCGGTTTCGTTCCTTTTTTTTTGAAGACGTTCGTTAATACGAACGAAACCGGTCAAATCTCTTGTTTTTGTTTTTCCTCTGCCTTTTAACATGTTTTCCGTTTGTCTCTTTTTTCACCCCCCCCCCCACACGCACACATATATCATGTATTATGATAAATATATATTCATTATGATAAATATTTTTAAATTCTTATCTATATGCACATATGTATCATTCTTTTCCGGAAATCATCAGTGTTGGGGATGATTGTTCTACCGGTCATACGATTCAAACCTTTAGACCCGGATCAACATTGTAACTTCTGCCTGACCCGCTAGAACCATGCGACTGACCTAACAACAACGGTGAAAGGAAGATAATTAATGTTTATTTATGCCTTTACAAGTGGACATATCAAAAACAATGTTATAAACAGTGTTCAACGAACCAATCTGACGGAACTTTATATATATATATATATACATATATATATATATATATATATATATATATATATATATATATATATATATATATATATATATGAATGGCGTATTAGTGGGTTCCCCCACGTGTGAGTTTGCACTTTTCTTTGTTGTTTTTTTGTTTGGTTTCACAAAAAAACACTGTATAGTGTAGGTTTTTTCAAGACTTTAATCTAAGAACTTTTTACTCTTTTCTGATCATTTTGTAATGTTGAAGCGACATTAAGATAAAAATGTTGTTTGGCACAAGACAAATGAAACAGACCGTAAGAATATATCTCTTTGGAAATTTGAAAAAATAAAAATAATAAAATAAAAACATGATTATTGGAATATAATATGAACCTTACCTATATATATATATACATACATATATATATATACATATATATATATATGGTAAAATGAAAAAGGAAAACCAAAAACGGGATGTTTTTTATGTGTACATCAACGTTTCGTCTTTATTAATAAGACTTCATCAGGATGATGATATAGGGAAAAGATATCATGAAAGCACAGATACATGTAGGGTAGACATGTTGGGAAGAGAAATAAAATAAAATGAAAAATAATGGCAGCGTCTTGCTGGACGTCCGTACTTGTTAGAGAATGAAAATGAGTGGGAGAAAAAGGGGAAGGGTGGAGGGAGCAAGGACTACTGTGGCTGGCGATGAGAGAAAGAGGTGGGGGATGAGCAGGGGTAAAATGGATGGCAGAGAGAGATTGGAGGAAAAGGGGAAGGGGGTGTTTGACCAGATGGCTGTGGTCGAGATTGAAGGGGAAGAGTGAGTTGGAATGTTTGTGTGTGGGGGTGTATGCAGGGAAAATGGGGATGGGTAGAGAGGGAGGGGGGGCTGTGATTTTGGTGGATGGGCGAAAGTTATGGTCTTAGAGAGCGTTTGGAGAAAATGAGGGAATTTAAGAAGAGGTATGGGAGAAAATAGATGAGAGGGGGAAGAGGGAGGATTTGTCGTGATAGGGTGTGAAATATTTGAAATATTTGGAAAATGATAGCAATGAGTGAGGGATTGGAGTGGGTGGGGGAGGGGGGTGATTGAAAGGGTGGGTGAGGAATATTTGAAATATTTGGAACATGAGAAAGTTTATTTGGACTGTAGTATTAAAAATGTGAGGGAAAAAAGTGAGGAAAAAAAAAAAAAAAAAAAAAAAAGAGAAGATTCAGGGAGAAGAAGGAAGGGTGTGGGTGAATGGAAGAGTGTCATAAGGTTAGAGATGAAAATAAAAGTTAGCCATGATCAGGCAAAAGACTTTGTTCTGTGAGGATGATCTTGCTTATTAAGGGTGATAGGTTAAAGAAACCATTTCGCTGCTTGATGGTAGTGGAGGATGTGATGAGGGCAGTTTCCAATAATCTTCGCCGAGATTTGTTGTGGATGTGTTTAGTGATTTTGGCTTGTTCAAATTTGAATGCATGACCATATTCTAGAGCATGGGAGAAAAGTGCACTAAGAGGGTTGTTGTTTTTTATGTCCCTTTTATGTTCATTTAATCGTTTCTTTAATTCACGTTGTGTTTCTCCCACGTAGAATTGATGGCAATCATTTTTTTTTTTTTTTTTTTTTCCCTCACATTTTTAATACTACAGTCCAAATAAACTTTCTCATGTTCCAAATATTTCAAATATTCCTCACCCACCCTTTCAATCACCCCCCTCCCCCACCCACTCCAATCCCTCACTCATTGCTATCATTTTCCAAATATTTCAAATATTTCACACCCTATCACGACAAATCCTCCCTCTTCCCCCTCTCATCTATTTTCTCCCATACCTCTTCTTAAATTCCCTCATTTTCTCCAAACGCTCTCTAAGACCATAACTTTCGCCCATCCACCAAAATCACAGCCCCCCCTCCCTCTCTACCCATCCCCATTTTCCCTGCATACACCCCCCACACACAAACATTCCAACTCACTCTTCCCCTTCAATCTCGACCACAGCCATCTGGTCAAACACCCCCTCCCCCTTTTCCTCAAATCTCTCTCTGCCATCCATTTTACCCCTGCTCATCCCCCACCTCTTTCTCTCATCGCCAGCCACAGTAGTCCTTGCTCCCTCCACCCTTCCCCTTTTTCTCCCACTCATTTTCATTCTCTAACAAGTACGGACGTCCAGCAAGACGCTGCCATTATTTTTCATTTTATTTTATTTTTCTTCCCAACATGTCTACCCTACATGTATCTGTGCTTGCATGATATCTTTTCCCTATATCATCATCCTGATGAAGTCTTATAAATAAAGACGAAACGTTGATGTACACATAAAAAACATCCAGTTTTTGGTTTTCCTTTTTCATTTTACCATCACGTCGGATTACCTTCATCCTTCTCTTCCCATATATATATATATATATATATATATATATATATATATATATATATATATATATATATATATATATATGTATATATATATACTAGAGTAATACTCGTCCCAGATGAAGTAAACGGAATTCCTCGAACAAAACAGTTTTCGATACTTTTTATGTCCCCGTACACACTATAAATGAAGATATAATGCTGAAAACCCGTATGTCTAGAATCCTTATTCCAATTTGATCAACATCTATTACATAATTATGATTCTAGAAAATGTCTAAAATGTAAGGCTTAAGCTTAAAAGGTGTTAAGAAGAAATTGAAATCATTGAATTCCGCTTAATTGGTACATATGACTATAGATTAAATTTAATGAAAATCTGAAATATTTGGATTTGTAAACAAGGGGTTGTGCCTAATTATTCTCCCTAAATATCCTTTAAAATTTTCAAAGACAATGAATTTTAGTAAATATTTAGTAATTGATGTCGTATACCTATTGTTTAAAATTCACAAAATTCGGAGGTATCTGTATTTTCGCGAAACTCTTCAACCCCTATTTGTGACCCCTTTGCATAAAATTAGATTAAACTAAATGTAGCTTACATTACGACCATTTACGCCGAACAGTTTTGTTTTAAAATTCATAATGATGGGTTTATTGGTTTAGGAGTCAATCCAGTAAACGGAAATATATAAACATATACACAGACCTCACATTATATAGATATAAATATAATACGTTGGTTACGTATACTCCAAATACTCTTACTACACAATTACGCATGTTTGAAGCCCCGTGAAAAAGAAAGAAACAAGGGATTCCGTTGGTTGGTCTTTTGCTATTTCTACGGTGTGACGGCTCGTGGGACACCATCTTATAATAACCTTTGCGCAATAGTTGTTCTTTATGGAGAGCCGAGTGAATATGTGCAAAGAAACTGCAAACATATACAAAATGGCGTCGATATAATTGAACGAAACTGCTCAGATAAACGCGGTTAAATATGCAAATGTATGTAACAAGTTGAGAATTCAATGAAATCCAGCCAGGGTTCCCGCCAAGAAAGAGTCATGCCAAGCTCTGATTGGTTGCCATTGGCCGTGACTGTGGAACATTACAAACCCAGTGGAATTCGTGTCAGCACATTAACAGCAACAACCAATGCTCAGCTGCTCTGTTGAAAGTCACGCTGTTGACAAAACAAGAAAATGCCATCTGAATTCCTAAGCAATGTGAATAGAAGAGAGGAAAACAAATGACTTTGCTTTTTTTTATTCTGGTAAACTTACCCTCCACCTCTCTTAGAAGAAACTCGTATTTATCAAAATGCGTTTATCAAAAAGACAATAAAAAACGCTTCTATCACGCACGCTTTCATTATGTTGTTTTGCTTATTGTGTAAATATATTCATATATATATATATATATATATATATATATATATATATATATATATATCTGATACGTGAATTCTGTGAGAAATGCTAGATTATGTTTCTTTAAAACATCACCAAATGAAATTGGGAACTAGATAGTAAAAAGTAAAAAAGTATTGTACACACGAGGAACAATAAATCAACTTGCGAAAACAAGTTATATTGAAGCGGTTTTATCCTAAAATGGCTTTCCAGTTTTCTCGACTAGGTTTGTCTGAGTTTCCAAGGTGTTAGAAGGAAAATTAATCTACCGTATTTATTTGTTTTCTGTTTTTTTTTTCGGGATTTTTTCCATTTATTTTTGCGAATATTTATTTGTTTTCTCACTTGTTGCAGATTATTTTGGAAATGCTAATTTTTTTCTGATTTTTGCAGATTTTTTCTTTTTCATTTTTCTTTTGGAAATATTATTTTTAAATTTTTTTTGGCGAATATTTATTTGTTTTCTGAGTTTTGCAGATTATTTTGGAAATGCTAATTTTTTTCTTATTTTTGCAGATCTTTTCTTTTTTAATTTTTCTTTTGGGAATATTATTAAAAAAACAATTTTTTGGCGAATATTTATTTGTTTTCTAACTTTTGCAGATTATTTTGGAAATGCTATTTTTTTATTTTTGCAGTTTTTTCATTTTTCCTTTAAAAATATTATTTTTTTTCTGATTTTGACGGATTATTTTATCAAATTAATGTCACTTTTTCCACAATATTCATTTATTGCCAACCAGACTTAAGGTTAGTGGTATGGTTAAAGAAGGGTATGTTTGTTGTTTTTTTAAAATATAATATCAAGCAGTGTTTATTAAAAATGAAATTGAAATACATCACACATTAAACTTTATAATAACGGCGCATCCAACATTTTAGAAATTGTCAGAAACCCCCATCTCCATTCCTAAACTGTCAAAAACGGCCATCTCGATTCCTAAACAATGGGAATAAAAAAGAATACAAATTAATCTGATCTTTTTTGTAATCTCGACGTTCAAATGCAGCCATTCTCCATGACTGAAGCAGTCAGTCCCCGATCGACTTAGGTGTGAATTCTTGAGTGAAGTAAAGTTAGATATACAAAACGTCGACAAAAGTCAGTTAGTTCATTAACAACGATTTATTCAAAGGCAGCACATAACTTACTGCGTGATGGATCGAAAAAAAAAGAAAGGACGTGAGATACTTATAAATATTTTTCACGACATCGCGCGCCGTCGTGTGCTTTCGTTGGAAATGTCTAAATAAAAGTTAAACATTATCCGATGAAAACGCTGAAAATATAATTTACCATCAGTGAATATCTAAACAACTGCCTGTTATTAAGTGATTTGGGTCGCATGTGAGGACTTGGAACTGTGGGGAGTAAATCCTCTGACTGTCACTATGATATTACTTACAAAACAAAAACTGCTGATGGATTAAATATGAAAATCGATGACATCGATTTGAATAGAATGTTTTTTTAAACACCAAAGACAAATAATTAGGTTATATGACTGCCGAAACATATTTTTGATGCGGGTCGACTACTATTGTATTGCATATCTAGCGAAAACACGCGAAGACACTGATAAATGTTAGAGTAAGTTTCTTCAAGACGTAATCTAACGAAATTGAGAAAGAACTAGATAATAAAATAAAGCAAATAGAACCCTTCAACAGAGTACAAAACCGACTTCGAAATCTAGTGGGCGGTGTCCTTTTTTCCTCCCTACAAACTCAAGGAGAAACTTTATTAAAATGCGTTTACAAAAACAAACAAACAGTAAAAGTGCTTCTATCACGCCCGCTTCCATTCTGTTCTGTTTTCTTTATTCTGTAAAAAAATTATGAAAATTTCTCATGAAGTCTCTTTACAATGTTCGAGGATTGTCATGAAATCGACAGTTGATACATCTCGACTACATTTGTTTTAAATTCATTTCATACACCTGTAGATGGGTACTATTAGTTGCACAGAAGAACACTAAGACGTAACTTGATGTCTTCCTCGGACGTTCTTCGACTCACACTCCTCAATTAATCGAGCACCGACCCTGTCTCCATAAATGTCTTGTGCCATCCACAAATCGAAGGACGCGATGGTGGATCTTTTCCATACTTGGTTCTGTGGTTTCACGAAGTCCACACATCCGATGATGTCTCAATACATCATCATCATCATCATCATCATCATCATCATCATCATCATCATCATCATCATCATCATCATCATCATCATCATCATCATCATCATCAGGGTCTTTGTATATATATATTCCCGATTATTAAGGACGAAACGTATACGTACATAGATAATAAATAATAACACATATTTATTATTTGTATCTCCTAGAGAAACCCGTCTAGTAGAGCACTGTAAGTGTAGTATTAACACAACATGACGTCGCTAGCTTTAAATGCATCGTTCCTTTCATTAAAGTCGAACGCTCTATGACGTCAAGCCGCCGTATAAAGTGTTAAAATTATCATGGTTTATTCGCTGTTCAACGTTGGTTAAGGCGTCGGATTTGAGTTTCAAAATACTCGTAATCTGGGGTTTTGAATCGCATGACCGGTAGTGAATAGTCATATCTCTATGCTGATGAGTCCCGATTATTAAGGACGAAACGTATACGTACATAGATAATACAAAGTAACAAATATTATACATATATATATATATATATATATAATGTAGGTAATGTAAGATTTAATTCCAAACTGATAGCCTTGTTCTACAATCGAATGTTACAAATTTCCCAATCGTTTTTCTTGTTCGCTGCTTGATTGGTAGGTCATCAAATGTGCGCTCAATTCGTCCAAGTGGATTTCTGTTCAAGTCCTTTTTTTCCTTTGATATCGCTAATATCAAACGATTTGGGCCGGTAGTTCTTCTTATTCACTGATTAAATGAGATTAGATTAAGTCTAGCGACGATGAGGAAAATATCAAGTTTGGCGGTTTTGAAAGACATACTAAAAGTTGATGGGTTGCAGGGGTGAAAAAAAGTAATAAACAGAGAGGAAAAAGAAAAAAAGA